>JAWWMO010000059.1:1451434-1463205 GCA_035047845.1 Dendrocincla fuliginosa | reverse complement strand
ATTCCCATGCCCCTTCTCCCACCGACTCTTCCCACCTTTTCCCACATCCCGGTCCCCCTCCTGCCCCTCAGCCCCCTCCCTCCATCTCCCTCTCCCACCTTTCCCCTCCTTCCCATCCCAAATCCCACACACCCCCTTCAAATCCCACACATCTCCCCCTATTCCCCCTGCCCCTGATCCTCTTTTCCCTCAGCCCCCTCCCCTTCTCCCACCGACCTTTCCCACCTTTTCCCACATCCCGGCCCCTCTCCTGCCCCTCAGTCCCTCCCTTCATCCCAACCCTCCCCTCCTTCCCATCCCAAATCCCACACAGTCCCCTCAACTCCCCCTGCCCCTCATCCTCTTCCCATTCCCTTCTCCCACTCACTCTTCCCACTTTTTGCCTCATTCCAGACCCCTCCATCCCTTCTCCCTCCCCTTCCCTCCTGCCCATCCCCAAACCCCACACATCCCCCCCAATCCCCTCTGCCCCGATCCTCTTCCCACTCCCCTTCTCTGACCGACTCCTCCCACCTTTTCCCACATCCCGGCCCCTCTCCTGCCCCTCCCTCCCCTCCCACCCTCACCCCCCGCTCCCCGTGTCCCCCCGTGTCCCCCCGGTGCCCGCTGTGCCCTCACCGCCCGCGGCCCGGCCCGCAGGACCCTCACGGGGAGGCCGCGCCTCAAGGAGACTCGCACCGCGCCCGCCGCCATCTTGGCTCTGCCCCCGGCCCGCCCCGCCGGAAGTGACCGCGGCGCCGCCATGTTGCAGCGCTGAGGGGAAGGCGGGACGCGCCCTCCGCCATCTTGGGAGTGGCGGCAGCCTCAGGGCGGGCGCCATGTTGAGTGTGGCGCGGTTCGGTGCGGTCAAAGCGCTTGCATCACCTTATTTTTATTATTTCTTATTTTATTTTGGGTGCGGATGCCACAAAAACGACGCTTTGTTTTTTGCCCCCAGGCTCGTTGGTTTCGCTCGGCGGTGCCCACACCGTCCTTCCCCCTCGGGGCACTTGGAGGGCAAAATGGCGGCCTGAGGGGCTGGCGAAGAACAACAGAACTCCTGAGGGTGGAAAAGCCCTCCAAAGTCATCGTGCCCGCCCCGTGCCCGATGCCACCTCATCACCACAGCCTGGCATTGAGTGCCACATCCAACCTTTCCTTTAACACCCCCGGGGATGGGGATTCCAACACCTCCTGGGCGGCCCCTGCCACAGAATTGCCCCCTCACCGCTCTGAGGGCCTCCCTTTCCATCGCGGGTATTGCCCGGTATTGTTTCATTTCACGGCTTTTTCCTCACAGCAGGTTTATTTCTTAAGTGAATCACGAGCAACACACACTGAAAAATCCACTGGGGGCAAAGGTGGAGGAAGGAAGAGAAAGAGGAGGAGGAAAAGGGCTGGGTATTGTTATCAAACAGGTTTGGGAAGGACACTGGGAATGTGGGATTTGGGAAGGACAGCGGGAATGTGGGATTTGGGAAGGACAGTGGGAATGTGGGATTTGGGAAGGACAGTGGGAATGTGGGATTTGGGAAGGACACTGGGAATGTGGGATTTGGGAAGGACACTGGGAATGTGGGATTTGGGAAGGACAAGGACTCAGAAAGGTGAGAGGAGGAAGAAACTCCCAAGACAGTCACTGAGACTCTCCTTTGTGGGCAAGACAGAATAAAACACTGACAGTGAGGACTAATTAGCAGAAGTGAGAAATCAATAACCAATAGAAGACAGACTGCTAATTATTTTTTAAAAATACATAATTTGTAAACCAATGAACACTAATTCCTCTGTTTGCTGAAATTTCCAGGGATGGGGATTCCAACACCTCCTGGGCAGCCCCTTCCAAAAAAAATTCCCCCTCCTCCCTCTGAGGGCCTCCCTTTCCATCACAATTATTCCCCTTTATTATTTAATTACACATTAAATCTCACATTGCTTTTTCCTCACAGCAAATTTATTTATTAACTCAATTGCAAGCAACGCACACCAAAAAGAGAAAACGACAGGGGGCGAAGGTGGAGGGACGAAGAAGAAGGTGAGGAAGAAGAGGAGGAGAAGGAAGAGGACGAAGAGGTCCTTTCAGGGCGTGAAGTGCCACCACTTGAAGGCGAAGGGTCTCCTCTGGACGTTGGTGCCGCAGCGCACCTCGCCGAGGCTGTCGTGGTAGGAGGCCACGTCCTCCACGAAGCGGCAGCACAGCCCCAGCGGCTCCAGCAGGGAGCGGGCCCGGCGCTCCAGGCAGCACTCCCCGCCCAGCACGGGCCCGAAGGGTTTGGGGATGCCCAAATCCTTGGCCAGGACGATCATGGGGACCTGTGGGGTGACACCGGAGCATTGGGCTTGGGGAGATGGTGGTCGCCCTCCTCCATCAGCCTCAGCCCACTTTTGGCAGCTGCCCTCCCTCAGAACTCCAAATCCGGCCTAATTTCCCCTTTTTTATCATCAAACCCACCTCACAATTGTGATTTCACCCCTTTGAGAGGGTTTTTGCCTCACACCCCCGCTGCAAGCAACAAAACCCCACCAAGTTCTGTTAGACCTGTTGCTGGAGATAATTCCTGGGTTTTCTGGGGACTCATCCTGGCTGACTAAACTGGTTCTTGGGGAGGACCCGAGCAGTGGGGGCTCCCTCACCATGTTGGGGAAATAGGGCACAGCTTTGCCCTGCTTGTCGAGCTTGAAGAGGGTGGGCAGGTCGATGATGTCCTCCTCCATCAACCCCAGCTCCTTCTTGAGGATGTCCCTGTTCCAGTCGATGCAGCGCTGGAGGAGAGCAGGTTGAGGGGGGACACACAGGTGGGCATGGCCCCAAAACCCATCTCACATAGGATTGTGAGATGCTTTGCCCCACCCTGGGCCAGAGTGGGCAGGAAAGATGGATTATGACCAGAAGGAGCAGGTGTTACCTGGGCATACTGGTTCTGCTGCGCCAGGACGTCGTTGGAAAGGACCTTGTTGATGGTGACTCGCTTCGTGTCCGTCCCTGAGTACCCTAAAAATGCAACATGCCACCAAAATTAAGCCTGGCTTAATTAAGATGGGGAGCAGAGATGGATAAAATCTCCCACATCCCGATTTCCTGAGCTTGGGGTAAGGCTGTTGCAGTCCTGGTTCTTAGTTTATGGGAAAACTCCAGGAAGAAAAGCTCTGCCCATTGGAAAGAGCACTGGAAAGGTCTTGCCATCCATCTTCCTGCCCACAGGAATCATCATCACCTGGATTTCTCCAGAGCATCCACCTCCATGATTTGGGCTGGCCAGGTCCTCTCAGTGACCCAGAGGGACCCATGGAGACACGAGGACGTGCTCCCAACCCCACCATGGCTCAAAGCCACAACAAAAGGATGCCCAG
This sequence comes from Dendrocincla fuliginosa, assembly GCA_035047845.1. Classification (NCBI taxonomy): domain Eukaryota; kingdom Metazoa; phylum Chordata; class Aves; order Passeriformes; family Dendrocolaptidae; genus Dendrocincla; species Dendrocincla fuliginosa. The sequence goes on along the minus strand of JAWWMO010000059.1, from coordinate 1,459,875 downwards.
AGTGACAAATCTGGGTGAGGTGGGAGCCACCAGTTGTCCCTCTCCGTGCCGGAGCTCTGCTGGCATTTGGAGACGCTCCATCCCACCGACCAAGCATGCCCTCCACGCAGAGGGCTTTATCCCTGCCATCCCACTCGCTTCCCAAAATAGGCCTTGAGGGGGCTGGAATGGTGGGTGGGCATCCCGTTGGCCAGCTGGGAAGGACAATGGGCTGGGGAAATGTCCCCGCGTGGCCCCGATTCCCGCCCTCGCTCCGGCTGCTCCGGCTCAGCTGCCACCAGATCCCACCAGGAGCCTCCCAGAGCTGTCCCTTGCCTTTGAACATGGTGGCTTCTCCCTGCCCTTCCTTCTGCTTCTCCCGGAAAAGTTTGTAGCAGGCGGCGGGGCTGGCCATCAGCATCCGGAATCGCTGCGGGAAGGCGGGAAGGAGTCACCCAAAACTCGGAAAATTTGGTGGCTTTGCTGCTTTTTTAGCACCTTTTTTAATGCTTGGAGGGTTTGTGGGGACATTTGGGCAGAATATTCCTTTTTGGGGCCGTCCTGGTCAAGGCTTGGTTTTGCCAAGGGAAAAGTTTTGTGTGAGGGTTTCTCCTGAGGGAAAAATCTGTATCAGGAGTAGAAAAAACCATGACAGGGGAAAGAGGAATGTTCTGGAGACATCGGGGAAGGTGCTGAGTCTGTGGGAGTCTCCAAACTCAGGGATTCACTTGGGAATCTTGGGGTATTTCTGGGATTACCTCCATTTTCCTTCTATTTGTGTTAATGATGAGCTCAGCATTCCCTTTTCCTGCTCAGATCCCTCATTTCGGGGACTGGAGTGAAACCCAAATTGGTTGGGACCGTCAAAGAAACGAGTTTTGGGTTTTTTCCTAGAAGTGTCCCGATGGGATTAACATCCTGGGAGAGGAATCCCGGAGGGATGTGGGATTTGGAGGTACCTTTTTGTCAGAGGTGGGCACGAAAGTGAGGAACTCATTGATGTTGCCCAGGGCCAGCCAGTCGGAGTAGAGCTCCACGGGGGCCTGGACTCGCTGGGCGTGGAGGAAATCCCTCACCATCCTGGTCATCCTCCTCCCTGCGGATCTGGGAAGGGAATCCCCGAGAGAGGGAATGAGGGAACCAGGGTTTATCCATCAATACCTACTTGGACATGAATTGCCCCCAAGCTGGAGGACGGGGCCACTCAGGGAGTGTCTAATTAACCCAATTAACGTGACCTTGGGGTTATTTTGGGGCTCCTGTGGTTTCTGTGTGTTTTCCCAGTGTCTTACGTGGGGAAGCTGCTGCCGATGAGGATCCTTCCCAGGGGATATTCCTTCCCTCCCACGGACACGGGCGGACTGACCTCCAGGTTGCCGAAGGAGTCAAGGCTGGTGATGGCCTCAAAGAGGGGCTCTTTGTGCACGTAGCCGAAATCAGGACCCTGGGAAAAGAGGAATCGCTGCCCTGAGTCCCTCCTGCCTCCCTGGTTTTATCCTCCTGCTGCGTTTCCATCAGTTCCACTGGCTGAAGGCATGAAGAGTGAGGCCTGTCCACGGAGGAGGAGAAGGGAAAAGCAAGTCCCTGGGTCATGGAGGCTCGGGAATGAACAGCCAAATCCAGGAGCAGAGCCAAGGTGTGGAGATTCCAGATCTCTGCTGTCCCACAGCCAACATGTAAGTGTCCACATTAAGCTAATTAGTGCTGGGGCAGCCCCGGAGCGGAGCTTCTGGAAGGCTCTTCCCGAGTGGGATGAACTCCAGCCCCTGAGGGGGAGTCTAAGAGTCACCCAAAGGGCTGCACAGCACTTAAATCCCACTTAAGCCCTGATTTCCAGCACTTAATATATCTGGGATTGAGGGTGTTGTGCGTGCAGGGTAATTAACTCTTGGCTGGGCTGTGCCAAAGCCCAAGGGAGACATCGTGGAGTTAAAAACGGGGCCAAAACGGCGACGATGGGACAAAATTCCTGTGGTGAACCTGTCCTTGATCCCTGGGTTGGGTCAACACGGGCTTGGAGCTCCCGGCAGCCCCTGGGACGGGATCAGGTATCTGTTAGGTTGGAGTTAAATCCCAATCACTTATCAGGGTTGGGTTCCCATGGGGATAACCCAAATATCCACATCGGGAAAAAGGAGCGGGGAGACCTGAGGGCACTTGACTTCCACCTAGAAATCCCCTTTTTTTTCCCAACAGAGGCCATTTGGAGGAGCTGGGGTAGAGACACCACAGCCTTCCCTGAGGCTCCCCGTGTGTTTTTGGGGAGCACATCCACGGATGGCTGGGATCAGCCCCTTCCTGCAGGCACTGAGGGAAGCACCGGGCATGAAACACCTGCTCCCTACTCGTTTCAGCTTAATAAACCACGGAGCCCCCCCGGTTTCAACTGTCAAGGCGCTGGTTCATCCCAGGTTTGCAGGTCTCATCCAAGTCCTATCAATTCCACGTTGATTTTGAGGGGCTAATTCCATGCCGTCTCCTTTTTCCCTGGCGCGGGGTCCCGAGGGCTTAGGGCTTGGCCGAGACCAGAGGAGGACCCCGTGAGTGTCGGGTTTGGCTCAATATTCCGAGCTGGAAAATGAGATTGGAACGATAGGGGTGGGGATTAGGGGAGGCTTCAAAGCAGAAATCGGAGAATAATGTGTTAGCGGCTCCCGAGGCTGAAATTGCTGCCCTAAATATGAAGCAAAGCAATCCCTAAAGAGGGCAGATCCCAGCGCTCGCCCCGCTTATTCGCTCCCGCCGCCCCGCCGCGTGAATCCGAGCCCGGCTCGACTCATGCCAGGCATGAGAAACGATGCATTGCAAGGCTCCTGAAAGCTCTTAACCTTCCCCAAAGCGGCAGGGAAAGCGCCTTGTCCTCTTCTCCTGTTACTGCCGGGCAGAGGAGCGTGGGACAGCCATCCTGCGCCTCTTTGGGCTGTCCTGCCCTTTCTGCCTGGTGGGATCTCAGAGGGGTCGTTCAAACCATCCTTTTTTTCCATGCTTGTCTTGGCTGGGCTCTGCCAAAACCCCCTGTCCGGGGTCGCTGCTGTCCCGGGCACGCCGTGCCCGTGGCTGACCCTTTGCCTTGGCACAGGAGCCCCACGGGGACGTGTTTGGCACCTTGTTATCTCCCATGGAGGTAAAGTGAGCCCTCTGGTGCTTCCCTTTCCTCTCCTTCTCAGAAGCTGCTGGGTATTCACAGGCATGGAGGAGGAAAGGGAAAACCAGCCCACCGCTGGGATGCTGAAGGTGAAGAATTCCAGGCCTGGAGCTTGGCAGGAATCTGTCATTCCCAGAGGTGTGAGCTCCTCCTTTGCTCTCTGATCCAACACCTCCTGGAGAGAAGGTTTTCCGGGGGGCTGGGATGTGAAGGAGGCTCTGATCCTTGCTTGGAAGAGGAGCGAGGCTGCTGGTGTGCTCCCAGCTGGGAGAGCACGGGATGGTGTCTCCATGCAGAGCCGTTAAACTCATTTCCCAGGCAATTCCTTGGGGGGCCTCCAAGGAGCCAAGTGCCCAGAGGGTTTTAGGAGTGGGCAATTACATCAGGAACAAAACCTGCAAGCTGCTCCTCGGGCAATGCAAGCAAATCCTTGTCTTACCAGCAGCTCCTTGACGGGGAGTTGCTCCATCCCTCTATCCCGAGGGGAATCCAGCACCACCGGGAAGCTTTTCTGCGGCGCGTGGGTGTAGCCAAACTCGATCTCATCCTGAGGAAGGGAGGAGATCCCGCATGGGGCACAGGGAGGGAAAGCTTCTCCCTGCCTCTGGAGCCTCCCTACCTGCATCCAGCGATCCCCACGGTTGGTGTATCCGAAGCAAATCTTCAACTGGCAGCCGGCCTTGCTCACGAGGTGCTGGATCTCCTTGGTGAACAGGTAATTGTCCTTCATGCTGGGGAAAGGGGATGGCAGAGAGCACAGGGATGAAGGGTGGATATTCCCAGCCGTGGAATGCTCCGTGTGGACTGCTGGGAATCGCCATCCCGGTTTTACCTGCAGAGGAACAAGGTCACTGGTGCCAGAGTGTTGGGAGTCATGATCCACGGCGCCACGCGGAACACCACCGTGTCTGAGAACACCGGAGTGTGTGGGATACCCTGGGAGAAAGAGCAGGAGTCAGGGTCTTCCCACATGCTGTTCCTCCTCAGGAGGTCATTTTGGGGCTAAATTAACGGGAATGGCTCTCCATTCCATCACCATCCCCTTCTCCAACAAGCCTCCAGACCTCAGCTGGTGTCTCCAGGAGGGTGACATGGATGGAGACCAGCCCCGAGAAGGAATCATCAGGAAAACGAAGCGCCTCGACGAAGAAGTTGAGCTCGGCGGCGCCGCCGGGGTAGGACACGGCGTGGAAGAGCTTCCTCCGGCCCAGCACCTGCACGTAGCGCTGCCCAAAGAAGGGATCTGCAAGGAAAAGGGGGAAATCCCAGGGGTTTGTCCCCCTCCTGCTGTGCCAGGAGGACCCACAGCTCCTCTGTGGAGATGCAACTTCATGTCTTGGAAGGGCCTTGAAACAGGAGTTTCTTGCAGTGTTGTCGTGGATGGGAAGGATTAGGAAAAAGGTCTCAGCCTTTCCTTGGATGGAGCGGCCGCTGGGAAGGTGATTCCATGTTTTTTCTGCTCTCCCCTGGCATGGAAATGCCACCAGGCTGGCAGGGTCCCTCTGCTCGGAGGGGTGACCCCGACCTACTCGGTGTCACATTCCTGGGCTGGCTGAGGGCTCTTGTTCCCAGAAAATAAATCCCTGTGCCCGCAGCAAGGAACGAGGAGGGAAAAATGTGTTGTGGTGGCTGTTCATCTCCAAAGTGTCCAACTGATTGGAAAGTAAGGATATTCATGGGAAAAGTATTGGAGAAGGGATGCCGAGGGCATGACTTGCTTCAGGAGCGCCATGTGAAGAGCATGGAAAGGGATTGCGGGGAACTTGGAAACACCCCAAAGGAGGAGGAAGGGGAAGAGGAGGAAGGGGAAGAGGAGGAAGGAGAAGAGGAAGAAGGAGGAAGAGGAGGAAGGTGGAAGAGGAGGAAGGGGAAGAGGAGGAATGGAAAGAGAAGGAAGGGGCAGGGGAGGATGGGGCAGAGGAGGAAGGAGAAAAGGAAAGAGGAGGAAGGGGAAGATGAGAAAGGTGAATAGGAGGAAGGAGAAAAGGAAAGAGGAGGAAGGGGCACAGAAGAAAGGGGCAGATGAGGAAGAAGAGGAGGAAGGGGCAAATAAGGAAGGGGCAGAGGAGGAAGAGGCAGAGGAGGAAGAGGCAGAGGAGGAAGGGGCAGATGAGGAAGAGGCAGAGGAGGAAGAGGCTGAGGAGGAGGGGAGGAAGGACTTACTCTGCACGTGAAACACCCCGACTTTGTCGGCGTCACGGACAGAAACGGAGAGAACGATTTCGTACCCGCGGGGCAGGCGCTGGGGCCCTTCGGTCCTCAGGACCATCTGGGACATGTCCACCAAATCTGGGGGCAAACAAGGAAATCTGGGACGTGTCTTCCATGTCCCCTCCTGGAGTCTGCACCTCCTCCCCAAGAGATCTGCTCTTCCCTCACCACCACCCTCTGCAACCTGGAGAACCACCCCCTGCCTCGTGCTCTGAAACAAGGGCCCTTTTTAGGTTTCATTCTCCCTGCCCGGCCCTGGCATGGCCGGTCTTTGACCTCCAAAACCCGACGGGCACTGGCTCCGTGTGGTTTGGGTTTTCCAGGAACACGTGGGTGTATTCCAGGCTGCCTCATGCCAAGCTCCTTTCACCTGCATGAGGCATCCCCTGCCCACACTGTGCCGTCAGCGGCACCTCTGCTATTTTCTGCCTCTGCCTCCTGGCCCTGCGTGGCCACAATGACTTTGCAGGGCGTGAAGACGTGAAAAAATCCCCACGTGGGAAGCTTCTCCAGCAGCTGGTGGAGAGCAGCTGGCTCCTGAGTGAGATTCCAGCTCAGGAAAGGGTAAAGAGGGGCAATGAGGGAGGATTTTTTCGCTTGGGGTGGGTTTTTTTGGAGAGCTCTTTTACCTTCTTTGTCGAACACGCGCTCGTTGTCGCAGTCAGACGCCGGCGTGAAGGGGATTGGCTTGTCACAGCTGACCAGCAGGATGGCCCCGTGGCCCTCAGGCCCCCAGGTCCAGCTTGCCTAAAACACCCCCTGAGGTTTAGCAGGCCCAGGCTCAGGCAAGCCCATGGATTGTCCATGAGGTGGGAGAGGCTGTGTTACCTTGTTGGGGCTGTTCCTCTCCACCACGCCGTCCCGATCCGCGTCGACGTCCAGAGAGATCCCTGGATGGACAGGGTGGGTTTCACCCAACCATCCTCCCGGGCCACGCCAAGGTTGGGTGGGTGCAAAAGCCCCCCCAGACCCACCAAACTTGGGTCCCTCTCTGCTCCCGCCCATCCCAGGGATCCGTGGGATGATCGTGCTGCCCCCAGCCGTGTCCCTACTCACCGATGCCCGTGAGGAACACCCCGGCTTGGGTGATGGGCTTCCCTTCCTCTCCGTAAAAGCTCACAGTGACCTGCCAAAACCCCCAAATCCCGCCTTGGAGAAGGATGTTCTCCATCCGTGGAGCTTCCACCCCCCACCATGCCATTCCTCACCTTGTTATCGTTGACCTCGGCGCTGGCCTGGCTCATGCTGAACCTCAGGACGGTCCCCTCGTGCAGCGGCCACCTCATCCCAGCGCTGGGCACGGGCTCGACCTCCTCCCGGCCCCGGGACACCAAATCCACGCTCACCCCCTCCGAGTGCTTCACGCCGAAGGAAACTGCCCCAACCGGGGCCGCCCTGCCAAAACCGCCCCACATTTGGAGGGGTTTGCCCCAAAAGCGCAACGAAATTCATTCCTTCTGTCCCAGCCCAGCCCGGCGTCTCCAGCCCCTTCGGCCCCTTCCTGCCTGCCTGGGGACCCGAATTACCCCGTTTAGTTCGGGCAGGAGAGGCTGTTTTAGCACAGGGAGTGTTTTAGCCATGGGGGCCGATCAGGATCTCTAATAATCCCAGCCTAAGCCCTCGGTGCTGCCGGATCCGAGCTCGGGTTTAAGGGGAAATTCCTGTTCCAGCCGAGCTCGGGTTTAAGGCGTTTCAGTGAGAAAATCCCGGGTTGTTTTCCAGCCGAGGGAACCCGGTGTTTAACAGCTCATCACAACCCCGTGGCCTCCCCGCTGAGAGCCTTTTCCCTGGGAAACTGTTAATTTCGGGATGAGTTTCTCCAACTAATTTGGGGGTGATTTTATCCCACCCGAAGCTGTCAGTGCCGCACCGCTCCCAGCCCGCTGTGCCCTCGCCCTTCCCCAGCCGCTCCAAACAACCCCTTCTCCCCTCCTGGCTCCTTTTCCCGAATTTCTGCTTCCCAGAAGAAGCTGTTTTAGCACAGGGAGTGTTTTAGCCATGGGGGCCGATCAGGATCTCTAATAATCCCAGCCTAAGCCCTCGGTGCTGCCGGATCCGAGCTCGGGTTTAAGGGGAAATTCCTGTTCCAGCCGAGCTCGGGTTTAAGGCGTTTCAGTGAGAAAATCCCGGGTTGTTTTCCAGCCGAGGGAACCCGGTGTTTAACAGCTCATCACAACCCCGTGGCCTCCCCGCTGAGAGCCTTTTCCCTGGGAAACTGTTAATTTTGGGATGAGTTTATCCAACTAATTTAGGGATGATTTTATCCAACGCCAAAGCTGGTAACGCTGCTCCGTTCCCAGCCCGCTGTGTCCTCGCCCTTCCCCAGCCGCTCCAAACAACCCCTTCCCCTCTCCTGGCTCCCTTTCCCGATTTTCCCAGGTTTTCCCGGTTTTTATTTCGGGCTGTTTCTCCCGATCATCGCTCGGATGATTTCTGGGTGCCGACGGTGCCACCAAACCCGCCCCATCGGGAATGGGGAGGGGGGAGGAAATCCGAGCACTCCTTTGCTCCCGTCTGGGTGTTTCTTAAATCATTAAATTGCTTTTAATTACACACGGCAAAACTGGTTTGGTTTCCTTGTTTCTTGGTTTTGGGAATCCCACCAGGAATTTGACCTGGAGAGATGCCAGAGGAGTTGCTGGAATTCTGCTGCTTGGCTTGAATATCAAGGGTGAGCTTTGCCGAAGCAGCAAAGACCCGAATTAACCCCGAAACTGAGCTTTTAATGCTCTCTTTTCTCCCTTTGAGGGGATAATTATCTCGAAGTTCAGCGCTCGGGAAGCGGGGTTGGTGGTGCGGGGTTTGCCCACTTTCCCGAGACCCGTTTTGGTGCCTAAATCCTGCTTTTCTCCCCTTCCCCAAGTGAATCCCTTCCCCAGCAGCCCAACCCTGTGGCTCCTGCTCATCCCTGCGCTCTCCAGCGACATTCCAAGATGACGCTGCATCCAACCCAGCATGTTGCCCTGGAGAAACTGGGATGCTCGAAGCTTTCCCAGGATTTGTGCAGTCTTTTTTTTTTTTTTTGTTTAAATTTCATCATTTTCTTTTAATTTGTATTTTTTACTTCATCTTCCCTTCCCTTCCCTTCCCTTCCCTTCCCTTCCCT
>JAWWMO010000059.1:1345227-1378527 GCA_035047845.1 Dendrocincla fuliginosa | reverse complement strand
TATATCCCAAAACGAATCTCATCATTTAAATAAAAAGATATTAAATAATAATTAAACCAGCTCTTTTGCTCCGTGGCTGCCAGGAGCCGGCAGCAAGTGTTGGAGGAGAAAGTGATTTTTATTTTTATTTTTTTTGCCTGAAAGTGCCAAATCTTACCCCGATTCCAGGAGAAAGGGCCGGGGAGGGGTGGGGGGAAGAGGGAAAACAAATGTGCTGTTTGATGTGAGAGATTTTTCTCGCGGCGAGGTAACCCTAGAGCGGCGGGGAAGGCGCAACTCCGGGCTCGGCTCCTTGAGTTTAATCTTCCCCCGGTGCTGCGAGAGCAGAAACATTTAATTTTCAACTTTATTCCCAGGGTGTTTCCCCCCCCCCCCCCCAATCCAAGCAAATGAAAGGCAAATAATTGAATTACTGCTGCAGGAATGCGGTGGGGACGGGGCTGCGAGGGGCGAGGGGCTGGTCCCGCTCCGCTCTGCCCGTTCTTTTTTTGCCCAAAACTTCGGGAATTGGTGTTTTTGGGGCGGAGGGAACGAGAGAGACTTTATTTTCGTTTGCCGGAGCCCCAAAGTCGGGGCTGAGCCCGGGCTGAGATTTTGGGAGCAACTTGACACCTTGGAAAGAATTTTAATATCGCATTTTTTTCCACCCTCTCCGGTGGGGTTTTGTTGGTTTTTTTTGGAGGGGAGGGGAGTGGATTTGGGTGACTTCGAGGCGTGGAAACGTGAGAAAACCAACTCGTGGCCGCGCAGCGAGGCGGGCGCGGGTTTAGGCTGAGCTTTGCGGGGGGAGAGGATGAGGGTGAAGCGATGAAGATGTGGCCGGACCGGGGAGGGGGTCCGGCCACGGCTTTAATTTCAAAGCAAAAAGCAGGACAGAAGGAGAGGGGGACGAGGGTGGCGATGCCCTCGGGGGGGACAGGGAGGAGGTTTAGGGACCGCATTTGGGGTCCCGCCGGGCCAGAAGTGTCACCCCCCCCCCCGTCCCCGTCCCAGGGATGCTTTTAAGGGAGGGGGAAGAGAAGTTTCCAGCGGTTTGCACGGCAAGTCCTTTTACAGCTGCAAACAAAAGGGTTCGTGAGCCCTGGCGTCATGTCCCGCTGCGAGGAGGATTCTTGCCCCGCTCCTATTTTGGGGGGAAAACATTAGTTATTTGTTCAGCCCGTCCCGGGTCAGCGAGCGGGAGAACCGCGGGGAGCTCCGACCTCCCCCTCCAGCCCCTAAAAAATAGCTACACCCCCCAAAAATGGCACCAGATGAACCGCTCGGAGCCTGCCTCTTAATTAAAGATGGGATGTTAATGAGGGAGGGGAGCAGGGAGTTACCTGGGATGGAGCAAGGAGGGGAGGGGGTCGCTCCGTCCCATATAACGGGGGGATTTTGGGGGTCCTGAGAGCCGGGCAGGACCAGACACCCCCCAAAAGTGATGGGAAGAGGAGGAAAAGTGGATCCTGGGAGAGTGGGATGCCAGGCAGTGAGTGCCGGGCACCTAAGGGGGGGATTTTACTTACTAATTTATTTATTTCTCTCTAATATTTAATTTTATTTGGCGTTTGGGTTTTATTTAGTGCAATTTTTTATTCCATTTTCATTTATTTTAACTCTATTGATTCTAACTGTCTTACTTATGATAATTTCTTTTCTTTTTCGTGTCCCAAATTCTTACATTTGTTTTGCTGTTGTCGTTTTTGTTTTTTTTTTTTTTTTTTAAATCCACGCTGCAATTCCCCACCGCGGGGTCGGGATCATCCCCCTCCCCGCCCACCAAAAAATCCACCCTCTCCCAAACTTTCCCTTGCCTTTCCTCACCCCGAGATCTCCTCAAACCGGGGGAGGGGGACCCCAGCTTTCCATCAGAAGGAAGCCAAGCCTAGTAATGAATAATAATATCCGAAAAGAAGCGAGCCCAGGGCTCAGCCCGCCGCTGCTCTTATTGGTCCCTCGGCCCCGGCGCGGATCCCCCTTCCCGGCCGGGGATAAAAGAAAGGAGCCGGAGCCTATCAGAGCCGCCTCGTCCTTCCCACCGCCCCAACTTCCCCGCTTTAACAACTTCCAACCCCCCTCCTCCTCCTCCTCCTCCTCCTCCTCCCGCCACCCCCCCCTCCCCGTCTCCAGCATCCCTTAAGCGACACAACCACTTCAGGGGGAGGAAAGGAAAAAAAAAAGGCAAAAAAAAAAAGCGCAATAACAAAATAAGGGGGGGACTCGGCTCCCCCCTGTGGCTCCCCCCCAGCCCTAAGCCCAGCCCAGCACCGAGGCAACTTTGGATGTGTCTGCTCTCGCCGGCACTCCGGGTTACATTCCTCCGGAGCGCCCGCTCAGGCCGCTTGTGACATAGCCCTAAAACTTTAAGAGGAATTTCTGGTGGGTGAATCCCCTCCTTTTCCCACCCCCCTTTCATTATTATTATTATTATCATCATCATCATCTTTTGATTTTATTATTTTTGTCGTTCTGATTTTTTTTATTATTATTATTTTTTTTCCCCCTCGGAGCAAAGATTTTTCTCCCTTGTTTTTGCAGCCGCGGGCTGGAAGATTTGAAGCGCTTCGGCTCCGAGGAGAGGCAGCCCCGCAGCCCCTCCCAGGCTCTCTCGGCTCTCCCCGGGGTCAAGGGGTGTCCCCCCACCCCGGTTCGGACCGGACCCTCTCGGCCGCCCCGATCCCCCCCCTACCATGGCAGCTCTGCCCGGGACGGTGCCTCGGATGATGCGCCCGGCTCCGGGGCAAAACTACCCTCGCACCGGCTTCCCTTTGGAAGGTAGGTTTGGGAAAACGCCTTTCCATCCCTCGACACCTTGGGATAACCGCGGGGAGGGGGGGATGCTGAGGTGAGGGGGATGCAGCTGAACTTCGCACCGAGGGGGGTTCCCGATCGGAGCATCCAACTTCTCACCGCTCCCGCTGGAGCTGCTCCATCCCCGCGACATCCCCGGGTTTCGCCTTGTATTTCCCCGTATTTAAAGTATTCCCGGGCATCCCGCAGGATTTTTGGGGCAGCTTCTCACGCCTCGGGTTTATTTAGGGGGTTGGGGGTTTTTAAGCCGCAAATGTCCCGACAATTTAAGCTCCACGTAAAGGTTGGGGCGGGGGGAAACAAGCAAATTGATAATTTTCAACTTTTCTGGGGGAAAATAAGAATAAAAACCTTTAGCCGGGGGGATCCTGCAGCAGCGGGAAGCCGAGATGTCCTTGGCCGGGGCTGGCGAGGGGAAAGAGGGGGACTTGGTAGCTGTCACCTCGCTAAGTGTCATCCCCACCTCGCAGCGCATCTTTCCCCATCATCTGCTTCCCCTTTGTGAGACGGGAGTTATTATTTCTAGGCACACACATTCCCCCCAAAAAAAAGAAAGAAGGAAGGAGAGAATGGGCAAATTCCGAGCGGGACCCTTCTCCCCGCATTTATTAAACGGGAAAATTTCATCCCGACCGTGATCAAGTGGCGAAACTCAAACCTGTGGAAAACCACGCAGGCTGCAAAACATACAAGCTGGGGGGATTTGTTGAAGTGCTTTTCTGTAGCAAATGAAGTAAAACAGACGGCAAGGGAAAGGATCAAAGGATTACAACAATATTTGCACAACATGACTGGGAATAATGAAAAGAGAGAGCGGCCGGCGGTTTTAGTACCTCTTGAATGTAAAATTGGCCACTCGAGTGTTATCTGTCGATAATGATATATCCAGGGAGTGCTGGCCAAGTGACTTGGAATTAGTGGTGCATGATTCTTGTTAAATCGCGAGGCAATTTCTGGAATCGACTTTTCTTTGTATAAAGAGAAAAATCGCCCCCCTCGCCTTGCCTGTCCCTCGCCCCCTCCAGCCTGGTGCAAATTACCCAGCTGAGTTCTTTCCCCCCGCTTTTTCTTCCCCCCCTCCCGCCTTCCTTTTTTTTTTCCTTTTCTTTCTTTTTTTTTTTAATTTCCAGCCTGTGAAATCGTCTTAATCTACAAGATCTACATTGCGAGATATTAAATAAATTGGGGAGGGGGATTAAAGAGCCACTGGTTCCCCCCCGCTCCGGGTGGGGATGCGCTGGGAGAGGTGTCGGGGAAGCGGCCGCGGAGGATCCGCGTTCTCCTACGAATAAAACCCAACCAAAACCACAAAAAAAAGGGGAGAAAAACAACCCAAAAAAAGCCCCTCGAGGGTGTTTAAGAGATTATTTCCAAAAGTTTGTTTGAAAGCAGAGAGCTCCGTAAATCGAAGCGAGAAGCGGAGTGCGCTTTTTGGGGGAAGAAATGGGAAGTTTGGTGGGGGGTTTTAAATCTTTTCTCGTTTCAAACGTTTTATTTAAACCAAAGGTGTGAAATCCTAAATGGATATAAATACGTAGGGATAGAAACCCAGGGGCTGTCGCGGGTGATGGGCGCACGGGTCAGGGGTTATTTTTATTTTCCCACTCTCCCTGGGAAAAATCTCCCGAGTGATGCCAGGAAAAACAGCGAGGCCAGGGCATGGACGGGAGGCTTCTCCCTTCTTTTCCAGAGTCAAATCCCGAGAGAAAAGCTGGAAGTGAAGGCAGGGACGCGCCCGGTTTCGCTGTATTTTCCCCGCTTTTAACTTTTTTCCTTCTTTCTTTCTTTTGGGGGGATCTTTTTTCTTTTTTCTTTTTTTTTTTTTTTCCCTTCCTTTCCAGTTTCCACCCCGCTGGGCCAGGGAAGGGTGAACCAGCTCGGAGGGGTTTTCATCAACGGCCGCCCTCTCCCAAATCATATCCGGCATAAAATCGTGGAGATGGCTCACCACGGCATCCGGCCCTGCGTGATCTCCCGCCAGCTGCGGGTCTCCCACGGCTGCGTCTCCAAAATCCTCTGCAGGTACCAGGAGACGGGCTCCATCCGGCCCGGAGCCATCGGAGGCAGCAAACCCAGGGTGAGTGCAATGTGGGCACCGAGCTAAACCTCCCTCTTCACCTTTAAAAAAAAGAATTCCACGTTTCTTTTTGGGGGGTACCAGTTTTCCCGGTGGTTTTTTTTCAGGGGAAGGGGGATGGAAGGGAAGGGGCTTTCATAAAGCTGAGCTTTTCGGCCTCCGGTGGGTAAAAACCGGTGCGAGTTGAAGGTTAGGAATAAATTAAAGTGATTTTTCTTTTTCCCTCCTGTGCAACAAGTGGTGCACGTTCCAAGTGTTTGCTTCGGGCCCGGTGTGTGGGGAGGGGAGTGGGGATGTTTTGGGGGATAATAAATCGCTGTGTGTACATAAACACCCCAAAAAACATCCCCTGCACCCCCTCCCTGCCTCTTCTCCCCCTGAGGGCTCAGGATGAACCCATCTCGTGGGCCCGCAGAGATTCTACTTTTAGGGTGGCCAAACATTTGGGAGAGCGGGGCATTTTCTCAGCTTTATTTTCCACCTCAGCCCCGCTCCAAATCCCTATTTTCAGCCCCCAAACCAGTAGCCAGAGCAAGGAGGACTGAACGGGGCTGCCCGGCTCTTCTTTTCAATTAAAAGCGCTTTTTCTCTCCCCTCCCCTCTCTCTGCACACGCGGACACGCACCGGTGTCCCTTGATCACAAAAGCAGGTCGCGACTCCCGACGTGGAGAAGAAAATCGAGGAATACAAACGGGAAAACCCCGGGATGTTTAGTTGGGAGATCCGGGACAGGCTCCTGAAGGACGGGCACTGCGACCGGAGCACTGTGCCCTCAGGTGAGAAGGCAGCTTGGCAAGAAGGACACCCCAATCCCCGCGGGGAAATGGTTATCACCACCAAAAAATGATGTTTGCCAGGGTCCCCAAACACCCTCTCGGCCTTTGCTTTGACAAGGGAAGGGTAAAAATCACCGCAAGCAAAGCCACAGCAGCAGATAAACCCCAGGCGAGGAGGGTGGTGCCCTTGTCTCCCTGTGGTCTGCTGCAAAAACAAACACAAATAAAACAGTTTTCCCGGGTTATTCCAGCTCCCCTGGAAGCAGGGGGGGTGCTGGGGGTGCAGAGGGAGCACCCAGGGAGGCGGCCCCCAAAATCCAGGGCTCGAGGGCACCCCGGGTTGTCCTGTTGGGATTTGCTCAGTGAGGGCTGCAGAGCAACATTTCCATCAGCCAGGGATCCCTCCCAGCTGTCCATGGAAAGCGAGGCTGGATCCCAATATTTGGCCTGCAGGGATGTGTTCAGGGTCTGGCGAGCTTTTTAGATCCGGGCTGTGAATTCCCCTCTGGTTTTGGGGGGCTGCGCCTTCTCTGCAGGGCACATTTACCCCAAAGCAGGACTGGACCCTGGGGCCAAATCCAGGCTGTGTGTTCCCATTTGGAGTTGGGGTGAAACCCGGGTATTGGGGGGTCTTTTCCCCGTTCCAGAGCAGGTGACAATGCCTGGGGTGCCACCCTGGGATGCAGCACAGGCTGCGATGCCCCGTGGGGTGTTGGCACAACCGGGTGCTGCTCATCTCAGGGACGGCGATGGGTGACTGGTCAGGTCCAACTTTGGGTGCCCACCTTGGCAGCTCACTGAGCTCGGGGTGGTTTTGGGGGGCACGGAGGTGGAAAGGGGAAAGGGGGGTGCCCCCTGCCCACGCTGGGCAGCCCCGGCTTGGCTTTGCCCAGCGGGCTCCCACCTTGCCCTTCCCAGGCAGCTTATACTTGCCTTTCTGTCTTTGACTGTCTGAGGTTTAGTGAGTTCGATTAGCCGGGTGCTACGCATCAAATTCGGGAAGAAAGAGGAAGAGGAGGACTGCGACAAGAAGGAAGAAGATGGGGAGAAGAAGGCCAAGCACAGCATCGACGGAATCCTGGGCGACAAAGGTAAAAAGGCGGCCGTGCTGGCGCTGGGTGGGCTGGAGGGGTCATTTGGGACAGGGGGCACAGCCTTCCCTGCCAAAAGGAGGATGGGACGGCTCCAGAGCCTCTGGTGTTTGTTCTTTCCCAAAGTGACTGCTGGACGAGCAGAGGGAGGGATGCAGGGCCCTGGGAGGGGAAGGTGGTACCCGGCCCCTCGGGCTTTCCCAGGAGGAACTGTCGGTGGCGTTTTGCTCTGGATCAATTATAAATGAAGAGGGAAAGGAGATGGCTGGAGGGGGGGTGAGTGGGAAGGCATCTCTGATTCCTAAATGAATTTGTTAAACAGATTTCTCTGCTTGCTCTCTAAGTGGTCCCCTGAAACTCTGGCTGACAGTTGACCGATTTGGCCAATCAATATCAATTAGAGCAGCCGGGATCGGCGCAGCCACAGAGCCAGCCGTGCTGGAGGGGCCTGGAAGGGAGAGGGGGGTCCTCGGGTCGGGGCAAAAGGAGGGTCTGCACCCCTAAAGAACATCAGGAGAAATAAATCTATGAATGTGCCGCCTGTGATGGAAGGCTCGAGGCCAGGCTGGTGGTGGGGCCCTGTTATCACCTCCCACGGTCGGCGTTTTCTTCTCTCGTGGGAGGAAAAAATCAACTTTTTAAAGCTCTAAACGTGGGGTTGGGGATGAGAAACAGCCAGAGCCGGGCTCTGCCGGAGCTGGAATTTCGGTTTTGGCAAAGCCCGTGGGGGTGTTGATTGCCCTTCCCGAAAGAAGGGAGGAAAGTGGCATTTTTAGGAAGCATAAATGAGATTTATCAATGAAGTTTGAAGCAACGGGAGGGAGGAGCCGCCGTATCGGTGTGGGCAGAAAATGATCTCCCTGTGTCGCGGAGCTCGGCGCTTTTTGGGGGGAAAACAGCAATTTTAGAGGTCTTGGGGATGCGCTTTGGGAAATCGGGGTTCGCTCCTTCTCTCCCAAATTGATGCAAACTGACGACGGGCTGGGCCTGTGGGGGTTGAGCCGGTTGGAGTTTGGGGGGATTTGGGAATATTGGGGGGCCGAGAGGGAGAGGAATGAGAGGGATTTTCCACATGGAGCCTTTTCCCCATCCCGGGGTGGGAATCACTCCCAAAGTTTCTCAGTAGCGCCAAAGTTTTCCCCATTTGGGGACAATGAGTGGAGCAATCTTGAATTTGGGGCAGAAAAAGCTTCTCCGTGTCCCTGTCGAACGTTCCTGGGAGTTTTTAAATGAAGGTGCACAAAAGGGGGTTATTTTATCTTCTTTTTTTTTTTTTTTAAGGATCCGATCCTTTTTTTTCTTCTTTTTTTTTTTTCCCAACCTTGAAGATGAACTTCACTTACAAAGACCTTCGAGTCTATTGAAGCTTTATAAGTAAAAGATTCCTGACCACAAAAGCAAACAGTAGAAGGGAAAAAAAAAAAAAAAAGAAAGAAAGAAAAAGGGGAAAGAAAAAAAAAGGGGGGGGAAGGGGGGAAAAACCCGAGGCTGCCTTAAAAATGGAGTAAAGGGATGGGGGAGGGAGGGCTTGTCTATTCTCATTCAAAATTCGGCAAGGAGGAGAAAAAGTTTGGACAAAGGGCCAGGGAAGGGAAGAAAGGGAGATAAATTATTCAAAACTCCCTGCTGTTAGATAGTTTTGTAATATTATAGGACCGTCTGTTGGAAAAAGGGAGAACCGTTGGACGTTGCAAAATGTTGCTTGTGATTTGGAAAGAGGCGATGCTCATTTGCAAATCGGGGCTATTGTGGCGGCGAAAAGCTCCCCCCTATCACTTTGCGGTGTTTTTAATTTTATTAAGGAAGGTAAAGAAGATTTTAGGGTTTAAAATTTATTTTAAGCGCCACTCCCCGCTTGGGGGGAAAGGAAAAAAATCTGAATTTTTAACCGCGGGTTGATTCGGGTTTATTTTTTCCCTCGTTCCGCGCGTGTTTTCCCCGTCACCGCCCCCAAAATAATAACCCAAAAAAAAAAAATGAAATTAAAAAGAATAAGAGCCGAGGAGGAGCTGGAGGCTCTTTATTCCTGATTAGCACGCAGAAGTGCGTGTCAAAAAAGCCAAACAAAACTCTCCCTTCTTCCTTCACGGGTAACATCGCGGACAAATAAAACACGAGCCCCCGTTTCTTTAGAAAAGAGGACAAATTTGGGCAAATTCCCGCGGCCGGAGCCCGCGGAGCGCCGCGCCACCTCCGAGCGCGCTCCCATCCCCGCACACCAATCCTCACTTCTCAGCAATTTCAATATATTTTTCCCCTTCCTCCGCATCGCTCCTTTTTGTGGATTGCGGGGAAAACACCCCAAAATGCTTTAATTTTGGGGGGGGTTTGAGGGGAGGCGGAATGAACCACGGGTTGGAGCGCGGCGAGATCGCGGCCGGCTGGGAAAGACAAAAAAAAAAACCCTTTAAAAACTAAAAAGTGGCCGCCGTCGATGTGTATTTTAACGCCTGCGAAAGTTTTAATGGCCCTAATTAAGCTAATTGATGATTCAACTCGTAAAACACTCCGAGGCGGGGGGGGCGCACGCCGCGTATTTATTTTTTTTTCCGCTCGAAAATAGCGATATTTATACATAATAAAATTAAAACCTCTTCAGACACCTTTCCTCCCTTCCCTGTATTTTTGTTTCCCCGGGGAGGTTCGCAATAAAATCAAAATCCACCGCTCTGCCGCCACTTGTTCTCAGCTCCGCGTGGCGCGGGGGGGGGATGCGAAGGGTGTTTTTTTTCATGAATTTCTGATTTTTAACGCAGTTTTATTGTTCTCGCGGACGGCAAACTTTGTTTTGGCCTTTTCCCTCTTGACAAACGCTTCATTGCGGGTTCTCCTCGCAGGGAGCCGGAGGAAGACAGCCCTAAATGCTCTCTCTTTTTAAGTGTTAAAGAAAGCTTCCACCCTGCGCCTGTTTCTTTCTATCGTCTGCTTGGCATTTAATAATGTTAAGACTTATTAGAGCTGGTAATGAAAACTGTGGCTGTTGAATAGGGAGCTGTGTTGGAGAAGGGTGTAATAGCTCCAAGGCATGCTAAGAAATGTATTTATCCCCAATCAGTACTCACTCTCTGAGTTCCCAGCACAAACGTTAAGTTGAAGGGTTTTAAGGCAGATTAAATTGAGCCTTTATTTCTTTGCACTTTCATCTTTAAACGGCTCACTCCAGCTAGCCCTGGGCATATATTCATGAGGCTTCACTTTATTTTTTTATATATATAATTTTTTTCCCCCATATATCCTCGTTAAGACCGAGTTGTTGTTATTATTATTATTATTATTTGGGCTTGTTGTTATTTATTACGGCTGGTGGGGTTGATTGGGGAGGGTCACGCGTGGGGAATCGCTGTTCTCTCCCGCCGTGGGGATGGAAGGGAGGGAGGGAGGGGGGCATTTGGACACCCCCAAACTTCGGGGGGTGCTGCTCGCGGGTTAATTGGGAGGAGCAGGGCAAGGGCCTCATCCTGCTGGGGTATTAATTGCAACCAGACGCTGCCGAGGGGGGTCGTGGGGGTTACGGGGAAGGCGAGGGAGGAGAGGGAAGTTCGGCAGGTCCCCCCACGGTCACGGGTGGGGACAGCCCGTCCTGCCCCCCGGACCGCTACGGGATGCAGGGCAGGATGCAAAGGATGCTCAGGGCTCGGGTGGTGCTCGCAGGAACCATCTGGGGTGAAAACAGGGGGTTTTAATTAATTCCCTCCCCTGCTTTTTGCCTCCCAACTGCGCTTTCCTGCACGGAGTTTCTCCCACCGACCGATTTTTCGCTTCGATCCCCCGTGGAAATGTCGCGTGGCGGGGGGAAAGCCGAGTGGGAAAGCGGGGAGAGCGGTGGGATGGATGTTTGTTGGAGGTGGGAAGGGCGGACAGGTGTGAACAGCACAGGAAGGGGGATTTATGGACACGTGGGGGTGATAACAATTTAACTTGGGAGCCCTCAGTGCCGCTTTATGTCGAGTTTTGGGGGGCTGGAGAGAGCAGGGAGAGGTTCGGGTGGGTCGTGCCCAATTTAATTAGGCTCGGGGAGGGAAAGGACGGGGAGAAAGAAGAGGGGACCCCCCCACACCTGGAAAGGGGCTTTGTTTCCCAAGCTGGAAGCGAGGGGGTGGGAGAGAGAGGGGCTGTGGAGTCAATTTATCAGCAAACAATCTGCATTGATTTAAAACCAACAAGCGCTTTCTCTGTAAATGTATGTTTAGAAGGGAGGTGGGGGGGGAACAGACACTTCATCAAATCAAGGGATTACGAAAGGTTGGCAATCTAATCAAACAGAGACCAGGCGGGATTTGTGAGTGTTGCGAGTGGGATCAGCTCTAATAATGGGGGGCAGGAAAGAGATAGGGTAGTGTCAAGCAATTCATTGGCTTTAGGCTGAGTTATTCTGTGCATATTTCAGGGAGAGAGAAGAGGGAAAAGGAGGAGAGGAGAGAAAAAAAAGGCAGGGAGAGGGAGAAGGGAAGGGGGGGCTGGATGTGAGCACACACGGAGCTTACATGTCACAAAAAAAGCTGAGACAAATGAGGTACAACAATAAACACAGATAACAATTACAAAGGCAAACAGTGGCTTTTGGGAACAAGTAGCTGCAGAACCTGGTCTACATAAACAAAGTAGGCAAATGTTTGCAAGATAAACTCCTTCCTAAATCAAGTGTGACGGGAAGGAGAGAAGAGAGGAGGAGAGATAAGGTTGGAAGGGGGAATAAACGAGTATAATCTAATACAAGACGTTTTAAAAAACAAACTTAAGACAAGGATGCGGGGAGAGAGGTTCAATTATACAGTAGGAAGTGAAATAATATAAGGGAGATGTTTGTGATCCAGGGGTTGTTTGGGTTTTTTCTTTTCCTACATCATTCCCCCTCCCTTCTTTGGGGGAGAAGAATAGGTTCAATTATAGAGCGGGGGAAAATATGAAGGCAGATGTTGGTATCAAAAGCGCTGGCTGGCAGGTGGGGTGCCCGGGGTTCAGCTTGAGCGGCAAAGGAAATACATTCGAGACGTTTTAATCTCGAATTTGAAGGTGGATGGTAGATTACATTATGCAGGGAGGGATAGGAAGCAGATCTTTGGCGATGGGGGGAGATGGATGCCGCGATAGAGGAGGAGAGGAAGGAAGCGGGGAGGTCTCTTTCTAATCCGAGGTTTCGCCCGTAATTGGGGTAGGAGAGAGGAGGCAGAGATTGAATTAAGCGGCAGGAAGGCTGAGAGGGAAATGTGTGATCCAGGTGTGGGCAGGGGTTGTTCGGAAACAAACAGAGCCCCCCCCCCCCGAAACACCCCACTCTTAACCCCCAAATAATTTAAAGAAGTAGTTTAGGGCTGTGTTGGGGCTTATTCTCCTTTATAGAGACATGTATATATGGATCTTTCCAAATGAGAATTGTATATAAGAGGGGAGAGACGTGTCTGCAGTGTGGTTAAAGGAATTAGATATTTACCAGTTTGAAATAAGCCTGGTTATAAAAAAAGGGAGAGAGAGAGAGACACTGAAAAGATGAGACGGGAGAACACTTCAAACGAATTCATCATCTGGAGTGGTGAAGGGGAGATTTAGAGACAGTATTGGGAAGTTATTTAGATATTAATAACATATTTTCCTGAGGCGTCAGGAGTGCCTCCATACGCACTTTTTTCTCGCAGCTATTTGGCTGGGTGAAATATGGGAGACCCAAATGTTGGGAAGAGATAACACAATCAGCCTAGCCCTGGTCCTGTGACTGCATCATAGCATTAAACCCGGATTAACCTCCCCTTTCTCCCCCTCCCCCTCTCCCATTTCACCCCCCAGCCCCCCCCCTCCCCAAAGTCCTCCCCCCCCACCCCGCCCCGAGAAGCTTTCCAAATTTTTCAGGGGAATTTACATGGCAGGATTTTAAAGCACATATAACACTGGCCTTAAAGCTGTAAGGTACTTACTCGAGCATTAGGGTGAGGCGGGGGGGGAAGTATCTTTCTGAAAATTACGTTTGCTACAAAAGAAATAAGCAAATAAGGGACCCTCTTAAGACCTGAGCTTTGGAGATATTATATATTTATAGAGACTATGCTTAAAAAAGGAAAAAAAAAAAAAAGCCCATTTCAATCAGCTGCCACATTTCTCTCCTCTCCACCACTGGATTTTACTCTTTCTTCTTCTTATTATTATTATTATTATTATTTAATCTGAACTTCAGGCCGGCTTGAGCTCTGGGGTTTTTTGGAAGGAGAAGATGCTGGGGAGGGTCTCGGAGCGGGGGAGGAGGAACCCCTGGGTGGGAGCTGCTCCTGCCCGGCCGGGCACCGCTCCCCCCTCCCGGCAGAGCTGAAGATGCAGGTGGAGGAGCCAGAGCCCCCAAGGGCTTGGATTTTGGGGGGGGTCCTTGTCCCCTCCTCCCCTCTCAGCCCAGGATAAAATAGAAATGAAGGAGTTGGGAGGCGCAGGTGCAGCTCGGGGAGGCAGCGGAGGTTGGGATGGGGGTGAGGTGGGAGGTTTGCTGCATCCCCCCCTCCCAAAAAACCTTCCTCCTTCCCAGCTCGTCCCAAACCGGGGACGGTCCCCGCTCGGGAAAGGCTCGTCCTGCGCTCTCATTTCGCAGGATCGCTCCACAAAAGAAATTAGATGTCAGCTAATGCCTGTTTATAAAGACATTTGTCATCGGGAGCTGGGGAGAACTGGGAAGAGCCGAGGAGGTGCGGGGAGGGCGAGAACCAGAGTCGGAGCCTTTTTAAAAGGCAGAGTGTGAAGGTGCGAGCGATGCTGATATTTTGGGGACACGGTCCGGGACTGACCCCTGCACTTGAACGCACCTCGGCGCTGTCGGAAGGGAGAGGGGGGTTTCACCCCCTTGGAGGGGCTGCGAAGGGGAGAGGGAGAGCGGAATAAAAAAAGAAAAGAAAAAAAAAAAAAAAGAAAAAGTAGGTGAGGAAAAGTAGAGGCAGCTTGAGGAAATTGAGAAGCTTATAGTCTTTGATCCTTGGATGCTTTTCCTTATCAGAAACATTTGTGGTGACACCGGTACAAAGGAAGTTCATCATATTACAGACTGCTCGGGCTGCTTGCAGGAATCACTGTCTATTAATTAGCAGGCGCTCTGTCTTGTGGGACACACGAGATCTGAGGCTACATATTACTTGCTTGGATGGCTCTGGGTCCTGTGATGAATTGCTGCAAAGGGCCGGGGCCGTTTAGAGGCTCTGCAGGGCCAGCCGAGGCAGGGGGAGGCGGGGAGGACCCTCGGCTCATTCATGAAATATATCTATATCTATCAATCTATAGATGGGCAGGGAAGAGGGGAAGGGGGTCGCTCATTCAGGAAATTCTGCAGCTGGGGGAGACATTTTAGCTCATCCATTTCGTGAGAGCCCGGGCTGAGCGGCTCGAGGGCTCCTGGAGGGGTTGGGAGGACGGAAAGAGCTGGTTTAAAGGAAAATATTAAAAAAATTAAATAGGGGGGGGGAAAGACTAGTCAAGTCTTCCTAAAGAGAGGGCAAAGGAGGTGAGGAGGTGGCGGTGGAAAAGGAAGGTTTAACTCACCTCAGACCATCCCGCCCCTCTCACCTCCACCTGCGCACGGAAAATGAATTAAAAGACGGATTTTTCCCCTTTTATTGGGGGAGTAGAGTGGAATTTGGGATTCAAAGAGGGGGCTTTCCATCTTTTCCTATGGATGGTCGGTGTCCCCCTGCTCTGCCCCATCGTGGGCGGCGGGGAGGGCACGAAGGGATGTCCCACTTCCCCACGGAGGGATGCTCTTTGCCCCACGAAGGTGTGCTCTTTACCCCACGAAGGGACTCTTTGCCCCACGAAGGATGTTCTTTGCCCCACGGAGGGATGCTCTTTGCCCCACGAAGGATGTTCTTTGCCCCATGAAGGGATGCTCTTTGCCCACGAAGGGATGCTTTTTGCCCACGAAGGGATGTTCTTTGCCCCACGAAGGGATGTTCTTTGCCCCACGAGGGGATGTTCTTTGCCCACGAAGGGATGTTCTTTGCCCCACGAAGGGATGCTCTTTGCCCCACAAAGGGATGCACTTTACCCCAGAAAGGGACTCTCTTTGCCCCACGAACGGACTCTCTTTGCCCCACGAAGGGACTCTCTTTGCCCCACAAAGGGATGTTCTTTGCCCCACAAAGGGACTCTCTTTGCCCCACAAAGGGATGTCCCGCTGCCCCACGAAACGATGCTCTTTGCCCTACGAAGGATGTTCTTTGTCCCACGAAGGGATGTCCCGCTGCCCCACAAAGGGATGCTCTTTGCCCCATAACGGGATTCTCTTTGCCCCACGAAGGGATGCTCTTTGCCCCACGAAGGGATGCTCTTTGCCCCATAACGGGATTCTCTTTGCCCCACGAAGGGATGCTCTTTGCCCCACGAAGGGATGCTCTTTGCCCCACGAAGGGATGCTCTTTGCCCCACGAAAGGATGCTCCGCAGCCTCCAAGGGATGTTTCGGAGGGGCTCGGTGGAAGCGCCAACTATTTTTACACCCTGTCTTCCCTTCCCTCGGCCGTGCCCTGCCCCAGGGCTTGCCCCCTCTCTCTGGAAGAGGGAGGAAAAAACCTTTTCTTGGTTTTCACTCTTCCCCCGTCGGGGTTTTGGGTTTTTTTGATGCTAAAATTGGAAGGCAGCACTCTGCCTGACCCTGGGCAGCGGGGCTGAGGGCAGGGCTGCCGGCGGGGCTCCCCCCGGGGAGGGGTGCGGGCTGAGGGGGGTCACAAACCCCCCCAAATTCAACCTTCAGTGCCGCCTTTGTCCCGAGACCCCAAAGCCCGAGGATCAAAGAGCCCTGGTGGCATCTCCAAACGAGGGGGCGGGGGGTGTGGGGACAGTTATGAAACTGCGGTCCCCAAAGCCAAGGAGAGTCGGAGGGGAAAATAAAAATGTTGTTTTCCCGTTTTTGCAAGGGAAGGGGGAAAAGCTGCCCCTGCCCCGCTGCCTTTTCCGTCAGCGTCCAGATCAGGAGCGGAGGGGAAAGTCCGGAGCGACAGCAATTCTGTAATATATTTAATTTATTTTTTTTCCCATTATGGGGACGAATTGATTTGCATTTTTATTGGGAATTAAAGGAGAGGGAGGAAAGTTGACTCGACAGGATTGCTCAACTAGAAGCTGCTTTTGAGCAACTCCCTTCCAAGAGGAGTTAAAAATACCCGGGTGATTTTCGCCTTGCTCGAAGTTAGAAGAAGGATGCTTAAATCATCCGTGAAACTTCCCACTGTTAAACAACTTCGGAAAGATGATTATTATTTTCTTTTTTTTCTGGAGGAAAAATCAATCCACCCAGAGCCTCGTCTTGCGCTTTAATAAAGATTCCCAGGCTGCATTATTTTGCATTTTTAAATACAGAAGAGCGTTTAAAAGGAGAGGGTGAAGGTACAAAGGACACTTCGATGTCGAGGGATATTCAGGGGACAGTCATGTTTAAATTCGCTACAATTGTCCCCGGCACATTTGATTGCTCGGAAAAAGAAAGAAACACTGACATGAATAGGAATGGGGGCTGGGGGGCCGGGATTAATAACCCCAACCTTTGTATGGTGTAAATTATCCAAGGGAGGGCAGAAAGCCGGGGCTGCTGGCGATTTTAAAGGAATATATATATATATATTTATATATCCGTGTATAGAAGCGTGTGTTTAGCGACAGGCCGGCGTTTTCCGGAGGGATCCGTTATTTTTCTGTGCTGTAACTTAATTATTTATAAATTCCTTCCTCACTTGTCGACAAGATGCCTGTTTGATGCTAAATAGCAGCAAATTGAGCTATTTGAAGCTTGCTTTTTTTTTTTCTCCCCCCCCCCCTCCGATTTCCTGGGAATGTGAATATTTGGGTTGTACCTTGTTGCTCTGTTTCTTTTTTCCTGGAGTTTCCCCGTTAATCTCCTTCCAGCCACAAACCCTCCCTTGTGCGTGCGGCTGAATGTGCTCGCAGCGGGTAAACTGCAATTTCCATTCCTGAAAACTTCGGCAAAAGGAGGAGAAAAGTTTGGAGGGTTTAACAAATGGGGATTTCGCGAAAACAAACAAACAAAATAGCGCAGTTCTTGCCACCCAAAATTCTCGGGAGGGGGGGGTGGAAAGAGGGAGAGCCGGCACAGCCTCAGATTAAGACGCATCTAAAGGACCGGGGGCTGCAGGATGGTTAAATCCAAGTGATGTTTTGGGGGGAAAATTATATGTTTATAACGTCACAATCTCCGGCCTTCTCGAGGCAAAACGCCCAAAGGGTCGTAGCGCGCAGATGGACGATATTCCCAATTTCTGCTTGGCAAAAGCGTCTCAGCAAAGCTCTGGCAAGGAATAAAATAGGATGGTGGTTGGGATCAATTCCTAAAGGATAAAATAACTCCAGCGCCGAGCAGAAAGCTGGCTGGGCTTAGAGTTCAGTCGCAAAGAGTCAAGTGTCCCCCGCGGAGAAAAAAATATCCCTGTCACCGCCCCTCGCCCCCCACCCCGAGCAGCGGGGAAACCGAAATATTGTAATTATTTTTGCCCTGCGAGGGAGGGAAAGGGAAAAAGCGGAGCCGAAGCCCCTTCGCCCTCGCTCCTCTCCCGGCACTCCGGCACTTTTCTCTCCGATTTTAAACTTTACCCAGGCTGAATTTGATCTTTTTAACTCTTTTGCCACCCCCTCCTCTCTTCCCCCCTCCTTTTCTGACGGTAGTTTTTTTTCCCCCTCGCTCTGTTTTCTCCCCTTAACCTCCTCTTTTTTTGTGTGCCCGCCTTTCATTTGAAGCGAGGCTTTACAGCTTGCTACACTTTCTAAGTGCATCAATAGCCACTTTAGAAATACAAACAACTTTTAAAGATAAAATAACCAAACCAGAATGGGACTTTCAATGGGGGAATAGTTGTTGTCCTTTACCATGGAGTGTGCAGCCGCCTCTGCCTAATCCAGCTTTCATTTTCACCGACAAATGCCAAGAATCTATATCTGTCTCCCAACCCCTCGGGAGCTTGATTACACGACAAAAGGCTGCCATTATCCGCAGGAGAAAACAGGGAGGGGACACGGGGGCTCGGGCCTCTGAGGATGAGGGCATCTCCAAACTATTGACTTAGTGGATGAAGTCAAGAGCAAACACGCTGAGATCTAAAGGGGGGGAAGGCGCTGGAGGAGCGGGCGGGTGTGGGGGGAGGATGGTCAGGGATGGAGAGGAGGAAAAGCAGCAGCAGAAAGTCCTTGGAAGTGGCGCGGAAGGGGAAGGAGAGAGTTTTGGGAGGAATTAATCCAGCTGGGGAAAGGTTTTTCTCCCTCCTCACCCTAGAGAAGGTCCAGAGGGGAAAGCTCCCACCCGCTCTCCGACCCCCTGTTAATGTTTTTTTCCCCCGTGTGTTTTCCTTCGTGGTGCGATTTAATTTTTAAAGAAGCTCTTCCCCACCTTCCCCAATGGGGGATTTGGGGTTTTCCTCCTGCTGAGAGAGGAAAATAGGTGGGAAAAATCCAAATCACGCTTCCTGGGGGCACGGGGATGGTGCGGGGGGTCCTCACCCCGCCGACCTGAGCATCATCCGACCTGAGCATCCTCCCTGCGCTGGGCACAGGCACCTCTCCCCAGGCGGGGGTCTACCCAAGAGACCTTCACCCCAAAGTTTTGGGGCTTTGGAGGAACCTTTTCCCCACTTTCCTCCGTGCTGCAACCCGGAGACCGCTGGCCGGCCTCTGGTTTTCTTCCCAAACGCGGAATAAACGGGGTCAAGGTCTCGGCTGCGCGTTTGGCCGCGGAGCCCCGCTCGCTGCCCGGGCTCTGCCCCGCACAAAGGCTGCGAACCAGGGGCTGCGAGGGGGGTAAAACACCCCCGCGGCTCCGGCAGGGAGTAGAAGTCACCCCACACGGCTGCTTTTCAGGTTTAACTGGCTGCGTTTTGCATGACTGCCTCATTAGCCACTGCTGAGCCGGGATTTGCGGGCCGGGCTCATCCCGGCCCGCCGCACACAAAAGTTATTTCAGCTCTATCTGTAATTTATCTGGGTCACCTGGGGAGAAATCCTCCGGGGACGGGAGAGTCCTGGAAGCGGTACCAAAGGAGTCCCACCGCCCTTAATTACTCTTTAATCAACCGAACGCAGTGGTCCCTTTAAAGAGCTGCTTTCGGTGCGAGAAGCTGCGTTTAAGCATCTGCTTCCCGGCCGAGGAGCCAAAAACCTGCTCCAGCTTAAGGGATTTAAAGGTGTGGAGCGTGTGTGTCGGGCTGGGCCCTGCGAGCATCCCTTCTGCTGGAAGCAGAAAAGTATGAAACAAAGGAAGAGGCTGGCGGGGAGGTGGGAAGAACCTGGAGGATCCGATTTAAACTACAAAGGAGCCTAAATTCGGCTTTTAAGCGAAATTCCTCTTGGCGGAGAGGGAAGGGGAGAGCAGGCTGGGTTTGCAGCGCTGAGGGGCTTTTTATTTCTCGCAATAAGCCCAGGTGGATAGTTTATTTCAGATTATTTTATATGATTCCCCTTTCGTGATATAGAGAAAAAGGGGATGAACCTGCTGCTCGCAGCGGGATTCTGATCCAGGAGCAGGGGGGGGAAATTTTGCTTTGGGAAAGCCGCTCGGAATCCCCGGCCTTGCGGTCCTACGGACAGTTCAGTGCCTGGCAGGGAAAGAGCAGCTGCTGTGAGAGAGAATAAATGTTAAAAGAAAGAAAAGGGGGGGGAAAAAATCCTCGTAATCTTGGGACGTATATAATCTACGTCTCCCTGAGTCCCAAAAGACAGCGGGCCCGTCTCTCTGATTTATTTTTACGCTAGCCTAGTTTGCATCCCAAAGAAGTAAACTGCTATTTTTAACCACTGGTTTAAAGCTTAATTAAAAGCCCCTAAACTGATTGTTTTGAAAATTGATTTAGAGGAATTGCCCCAGGGCTGAGACGCTATCTAAGCCAAGGCGCAGTCCCAGAGCTCGCAGTGGTGTCTGCATCGTTAACCCCGAAGTCGCCGGGTGTGGGTGACACACGGGCCAGAGGGGTCCCTACACCCTCTGGAAAGAAAGGTCCTTTGTTAGCCCCGGCTACTGGCTTGCTTGGGTGGATCTCCGCTGGTTTCCTGGAGTTCCGAGGGTTTAATTGAATTAAGGGAAGCTCTGAGATGCTTCTGACACCGGGATGGGAGAGCTCTTCCTTTCATCCCGGGGAGCGGGGGGGTGGATGAAGCAGAGAGTTATCTCCAAGGACCACGGTAGCTCCAAAAGTCGGCCATGCCAGGGGGGCACACAGGGTTTTTTCGGTGCCCAAAGCCCTTCCTGCCTTGCCAACCTCCCTTTTTGCAGCCACCGGAGCCGAGGTGCTCGCCGCTGCCTTAATTATCTTCAATTGCCTCCCCGGGAGAAGGGGCTTTACCTGCTGAAAAGGGGTGAAAAGAAAGTTGGTTTGAAGGCTTGCGGAGAGGGAGGGTGGGAAGGGAAGTGGCATTTCAGCCCCGTAATTAGATGTAAACAAGAATAGAGACGGGGCTCCATGGTCAGACAACTTGATTGTTAAGGGATTAACACCTAAGTAAACCAATAAAGGCTCCGCGTTGCTGGCGAGAGGGCTGCGGGCCAGCCAAGGGCTGGGGAAGACTAGCAAGGACTGATGGGCTCCCCCACGGCAGAGCCAGGCCAGCATATTAATAACCCCCCGAGAAAACGCCCCGGACACGCGTGAGGCCACCCCAGCAATTTTAGGAGTCGGGTTTTTAAGGCTCTTGGCAGAGGTTTGAGTTGCTGAGGGTGTTTGTGCTGGTTGGGATGCGAGGGGAGATTCCCTTCTCACCGTCGGGATGTCTCAGGGTAGACACCCATCGCTACCTGGTGCCCATAATCGGTACCCGGCACCCACCGCCCTGTTCATTAGGGGGTTAAATGAGTTGGAAGAGGATTTCCTACCCACCCGAGTGGGGCAGAGCACTCCCACCTCCACACGTGTGAGCAGGATGGTTTCTTTTGCACAAGGAAAACCGCAGGTTCCTTCAACCCTAGAGTTTCTCCATCCCTTCTTAATAATAGCTTCAAAATAATAAAACCCTTCAGAGTCAGCTCCAGCAAAACCCTCCTGGGCGTAGCTCTCCAGGTTTGCCTCCAACTGGGCTTTTGTCGCCGTTTCTTTTCCCCCCAGCTCGGCCCTGGATGGAATTTCCCCTCCTTTCCCTCCATCCCTGGTCGGACTTTGAGTGGATGGTGGAGTTTAACCTTTGGGAAGAAAACAGAACAAAACAGAACAAAACACTCGGGTCTGGCCTTAAGTGATGTGGTGGTACCTGCAAGCCTGATTTCCATGGCTTTCTGCCATGGATTTGGGATTGCGAGGTACCTGAAAGGCTCAGAGTCAAACTGAGTTCAATAACTTGGGTCTGTTTTGTTTTCCTCCATCTCTGCAGCTTCCAGTGGTCTCTCTGCTCCGCTGGCAGGGCTAATATCGGAGCCCTCTAGGGTGTGGGTATTTCTTCCTCCTGATTGCAAATAACCGAAAGATTAGCACCAGCAGCTGTTTGGAATTGGAACAATGGAGAGACCTAGGAAGTGGAGAAATTGAAAAAGGAGAACCCCCCTCCTAATCACCCAGCTCAAAGTTCACCAAGTCAGACTGCATGACTTAACGTGACCTCCACCTCGGCTTCACAGGGCTGTTTGCTTATAGGGGGCTTGGGGGGGAGGCAGGAGAGAGGGGAAGGGGGGCAAAGGGGGCGAGGGGGGGATAGCGGGCAGTTTAATGAAATTTCCTATAGAAATGGGAGGTTATGGCGTGGCTGGACGGTCCCCTTTGGCCGCCGGCTGCTCTCGGTGTTGTCCCCTAGGGCGGGTTTAGGGGTTCTCTCCATCCCTTCTCCATCCTCTTCAGGGGTTCGCCCCCTCCTCGGGGGGCCCGATCCTCCAAACCGGGCTCCATCCCTGGGAGAGGCACCGGGGACGGGCTGCTCTTGCCAGGGCAGTGACAGCCCGGCCTGGGGGTCCGCGGTGGGTCAGGGGGATGCCCGCTGTGGGGCAGGGGGCTGCGCTTCGCCCACCAGCCCAGCCCTGCGCTGGCTGGTGCGGTGTGAGAGCGGCTGAGCTGTCAGGAGGGGTTTGAATGGGATGCCCTAATGGATTTGACTCGGAAATCTCGACTTGACCAGTTTTTTCCTCTTTAAAACAAACTCATTAAACTTGTCAACACTCATTAGGGCCTTAAAACGCTGAACTGGAGTCACTGGGGAGAGAGGTTGGTGGGGGGCTGCGTGGGGAAGGAGCGCTGGGGAGGGGGCGGCTCAGCATCGCTCCGTGCCGGGGCTGCGGCCGCGCTCCCCGCGGCTCTGCGGGGAGGGAGAAGGGGCTGCCAGGAAAATAAACGCCTTAAAAGAGAAATCAAGGGAGGAGAGAGAGAGAGCCGGCACGGGGAGGGGGCTGTGCCTTAGAAATAGGGGCATCTCCGCACCCCCCTCCCCGCCTTCCCCGGGGCTCGGCTACAAAGGAGGCGCCGGGGAAGGGGAGGGCTCCGGAGTCTTGTCCAGGGTTTGGGGATATTCCCTGTGATTTGAGAGTGCGTGGGGGAAATGGATCTGTCGGGCTGTGATTTCTGCAATTGCCGGGGGAAGGGGGAATAGTGGGGAAAGGAGGGGGAAAGGTTAGAGCCAGCATTCAGCCCTAAATCCCCTGGAAATGAGCCTGGTCTCCGAAATTCCTTCCCAATCCCCCTACCCAAAATATTTTGAGAGCTGTAAAATTAGTCGGAGATCGTCTTAATTCTGTCGGCAGGATGAAAATTGCTTTGGGGAGGGGGGGGCAATTAAATGTTGTGCATTTCCCCGTTTCTTGTTGAATAGAGGTTTTGTTTGGGGTCGATTCAGATTTTTTTTTTTAAGGGTTTATTCTGATGCTTTTCAAGCCTCGGTTCCCCTTTAAGGGGAAAAAAACCCACCCCCACCCCTATTAAAAAAAAACCAAAAAAACCTTCGAGACCTTCTGTTATTCCCCTCTCTGAGAATGAGAACATCAGCTATTCAAGCGTATTGATGAACTCCCCCAAAAAGTTTATTAAGAGAAGCGAAAACAAAAGGACTAAAGGCCGCAGGCAACTGGACAGACAGTTTATAAACTAAGGTCCCATTGTCCCCCTGAGGCAGATGCATGAATACCTCTGAATGGGTCCCTTTGGAGTGACAAGATCAAGCCAGACAACAGCATGTTAAAAGGAAGGAGCGCTGTTTCTCTTTCTCCGACCCAAAGATCTGCTCCCCCTACTCCTCCTGCATTAATGTACATCTGCAGGGGGAGGAATAAATAGCTCCTTAGGATCTGCGGCCTTCGGGGTTTTTATTCTTCCACCCCCAGCACTGGCTCTTTGCACCATATGCTGCAGATCAGCCTCTTTTCTCCGCAGCCTCCAGCCAGGCAGTCGCCTAAAATGATCCGCAGCACTCGCAAACTTTCTTCCCTGTCTCTGCTTTCCACTCCCTCTCTCGTCTTTCCTTCCCCCCCCCCCCCTTCCCAGCCGCTGTTAAAATCGCGATTTACGGCCTGCTTGTCTCCGAGATCCCTCGTGGTCAATTAGGTTTGCACAGAGCAATTTAACTAATAGGCTTTGATGGATTTATTTTATTTTATTTTTTTTCTCTCCCCTCTCCTTGCCCTGGGATATCGGCCCTGGGGTGGTGGGGAGAAACACCCTGAGCATCCCACGGAGAGGGGCAGGGAATGGCAAACCTGGCAACACCCCAAAATCAATGCCCAAATGTTGTGGTTGTCCTCACTTTCGCTGTTCCCAGCTCCAGACTCCGTGTCGTGGCTGGAGGGGACAAGTCGGGCAGCATTTGGGCAAATTTGGGTCGTACTGGGCAGCTTTGGCTTCTCAGAAAACCACAGTGAGCTCTACAAGCACCCCAGTTAATTCAGAAAAAAAATTATAAACCTTGGAAGGGGAAAGGGGTTAAACACGTGTTCGCAGTTGAGGGCATTTTAGCTTTATGATCTCGGCGTATTTCACTGCCTGGACAGCGGGAAAAATAGGGAATGAGTGAGTTTATCCTTGCTTTGACCCTTGAAATAACTTCTGGCAGCACAGACCACAACAAGCAGCCCGGGCAGGGAGTGGATCTGGCCACGGAGCTTTCCCACCCCACCCAAACTCCTCGGCGTGTCTTCACCTTCCTGCCTGGGGTGTCTGTGGGTGCCCCCCATCCCCGCTGACACATCAGGATGATCCATCCGAGGCAGGAGCATCTCCCCCCGGGCTGCGAGGGACCTTGGAGGGGCTGAGAACCCCGGGGATGGCTCAGCTTAGGCGGTGCTTGAGCCTCTTTGCACACTCCTGAACGAGAGACAGCTCGGAGCGTTGGGGTGGGAGGTCAAGCGATGATAATAATAATAAAATTACCCCCCTTTCCCCAGCCTCACCTTTCCCTCCGCAGCGGAAGAGTTGCTATTTCATGGCTGGCTAAAGCCAAACTTCCCTCAAGGGGGTTATGTGACTCCTGACCCTCCTAACCTGCACTTAGAGCTTTCCAAAGGGGACGAGCTCCTGCAGAGGTGACCTGAATGGAGCCGGAGCCGCAAGGGCAAACCCGAGCTATTTAATAATAAAAACAAGCCAAAACGGCAACGGGGAGGAGAAAAACACCGAGGAAAAAGGGGAAATCACTCCAACCAAAGCCAAGGGTTTCCCAGGTAGGGAATTACGTGGTTAGTCAGGCAGGGCGGTGGTTTGTAGGGAATGTGGGAAGGTGACGAGTGGTTTGGGGGACAGTTCTGCTGTTTAACCCTTTGTGAACCCAAGGTGGACTTTGGTATCAGGCAGCAATTCCCGTCCTCAGCTGGGTTTGGAGGTGGTGATGCCTCCACAAAGGGATGATCCTCGCGGGGACGGTGTCTTTTTGTCTCCAAGCAGCCCTAAAATAAACTATGAGTGTGCCCAAGCCCTCACTGTTGGAGAAATATGACAATTTGGTCCCGTGCTAGAATTAATTAAGCCACTGACCTTTTAGGCAGAGGCATCCAGGTTTGATTTTATGTGTAATCCCTCCGAATTCAACTGATGGTCCCAGGTTTTTGCGGGACATGGGACCCTTTGCAGCCCCTCCACTGCAGGAATAATTTTATTATTTCCTTTTGGTGTTTCCATCAGCTACATTTGCCTGAAAGCATCGCGAATGGGGCCGGGGAGATGGAAAAAAAGAAACAGATGAGGAGCTGATGTGATGAAAGACCAACAGATTTTGGGTCATTCCTGTTCCCATAGTGGCTTCCTGAGGCAAAAAGAAAAAAATATATAAAGGGGGAAACACAAACACGTACTCAGACCAAGGAGCGAGTTAACCAGGCCAATCCCTGCAATCCCAAAGTCCCATTTAGCTTCTCGTAGGATTATCACTTGTTGCTGATTCCAACCCAGCAGGTGTTGTCAGCTATTTATGATGCCTGTTATTTATCCAGCGGCCCTGGAGTGCCTGGAACTCATCAGGCATCACATCCAGAACCCTGAGAAGATCCCAAACGAAATCAGACTCAACACAGCAGCAGGTGTTAACACACAGCATATGGGAAGGAGGGGAAAATAAGGTTCAAATCCACAAAGGTGGGGAAATCTCCGGCCACCAATTGCCTCGTTGGCTTTAGAGGGAAATCTGAAGGAATAGATCCATGTTGATGCACGAGGAGCTGGATGGGATGGATGTTATTTGGGCTTTGGGGCTGGGAAGGGATGCACAGCCAGAGCCAGCTCCCAGCTGGAGAATACAGGGATATTTTCTAAGGGATAACCCAGGGGAAGCAGCTTGCCCAGGTTCACGTGGAGAATCAGCAGCAAAGCCAAGACTGGAACCTTGTGTAAAAATCACTAAGCAGAGCCCCATCCATGGCTTTTTTTTCTTTTCCCTCTTCAAAACCTGGTGGGTTTATGCAGCAAATTTCCCGTGGTATCCGCAGGAGTTTTACCCAAAGGTTGAATATGGACCTGGAGATTTGGTGGGGTATTTTTTCCCCTTTAGAGGCAAATCAGCTCTCAGGGCAAACAACCCGACGCTCCTTGGAAATAAAACACATTTTTAGCTCAGGCCTGCAAAGGCTTTACATTTGTGGGCGACTTGATCCAAATGAGTCATCCCATGCCGTGTCCCTGAGAGGATTCCCCATGTAAGCAAAATTGAGCAGCACCACATTTTATAGGGATTGGGGCAGGCACCAGTAAGAAGCATTTCAGCAATGGAATCAGCTCTGCAAAACTCCCCCAGCCTCCTCCTGCCTGGTGCTTGGAAGAGTCACAAACCCAACATCAAAATGCCAAGTGGCCCCCTGGAGTTTTTTGGTTTTTTCCAAGGGGGTTGGACCTTGCTGTAAAATTCCCCAAAGTGGGCTCGGGTCCTTCCCGGTGTGTTTTAAATGATTTGGGATTTTAATGCAGGGCCTGGAGCTCATTCCTTCCTATTCATGGCATCAAACAAGGGGCTGCTGCCCCCAGCTGGGTTCCTTACACTCAGAAGCAAAGCCCGACTCAATATTACCTTAATTAATTAACTAAAGAGACAATGGCTTTTGAGGTCTCACCTCTGTTTGCAGGGAGGGGGCCCTTTTGACAGGGCCCTGCCATAAAGTAATTCCCAGTTCCAGGCAAGGAGTCCTAGTGGGAAGAGTTAAGTGACACTATTTACTTGTTTACCAAGACAATTTATGTCATATTTGTTTTTCCCCACCTTCTGTCTGAAAACCCTGCTGGGGGTGCAGGGGGAAGGAGGAGGAGAGAGTATTATTTGCATTAACCACTGGAATCAAAGCACATTCCCATCTGAAAAATAGCACTTCATAGCTTTTGGTATCTTCTCTTTTTTTCTTTTTAATTTTAATTTGCAAAAAAAAAAAAACTTTTTGAAGCTCTCCAGGTTCAATATAACAAATCTGAGCTTTGATGCTCGAAAAGTGCCATAAAGAGCTACAGGCAACATCACAGTTAACCAAAAAATATATATATTTAAAGGCTCCTGTGAGCATCTTTTCTCAGTGTTGTGGGTGGGGTTTTTTTGCATTTGCAAGCAAGCACTGGATAGATGTTCACTGGTTCATTCTGCTCAGTAAAGGGCATTTTGTGTTTTGTAGCAGCAAGAAAAAATGCTTTAAAAGGTCCCAGTGAAATGTGACCAGCTGGAAAATCTGGGAATATGTGTCATACCCTCACCAGTGCGTTGGGAGGGGATTCGGGGTCACTGTATCCCAAGAAGGGCAATAATTGGGATTTTTATGGGTAAGGAAATTGAAGCACAGGCTGGATATGTCATTTCATGTCTCCTGGAATCCCTCCACCTTCACAAATCCTCTCCCAGCTGAGGCTCAACCCATTCTTGGGGTCAAACTGCCAAAGAACCTGCAATGGCTTCACTTGGTGGAGTTCTGGAAATTGCTGGGCGTGGGTTTGAGGGTTTGAGGTGTTTGGGATCTGTGATCCACAAACTCTGCTCCCCTGGTTTTTCACACAGTTCTGGGTGCAGCATTTTGATTATTTGGCAAATGATTCTCCCTCTTTCTGTCCAGTTGTGTTAGAAAGAATTGTCTGTATTGATTCACCTCAGAAATCTCATGAGAAGGATTGAGAAATACATTTATTACATGCAGGAAAACCAGGATATTTCATAGGAGATTCCTTTTTGGATCAGAGGATGGATCAGTTACTTCCCCCCCGATAGCCACACATTTTTGGTCTGGGTTTCATTGCTCACAACTTCAGCTGGTGCATGAAAAATACATTTGTGTGTGCGTTTCAGAGCTCTGGGGCACAGGAAAACGTGATTGCCCCTAACCACAGCTCCCAGTTTGAGGCAGGCAGCTCTGGAGGCTGGGATTGAGCCACTGGAAATTCGGGTCTCATTGTCTCAGCTCCCAAATCTGCAATTATTTATGCCCATGTTTAATTCTGTACACGGTAGGAAACACAGCCACAATTAAGAAGAGCCTTCCACTGGCACCTCCTATAAAAGTGAACAGCTGAGAAGGGGATCATTAGCCCAGCTGGAAATCAGCATTCCCAGGGTGTGGGATCTGCTTGGACACTCCTTGGAGCAGAGTTGTGCTCACACAGGAGGTTTGAGGGGAGGGATTTTGCCATAAACTGGGGAAATTGGTGGCCCTACTTCAGCTTGTAGCAAAAAGGAGCTTCAGATACTGATTTTTATACCTGTGGATACCGATTTTTATTTCACCAGGTGATTAAATCCTCAACTAGGAATCTACAACTATAAATCTGGCCCCGCTTTGTGTATTCCCTCTATTGTCTCTAAAGAAGGTGGAACTCAATCATGGCTTTGAAGACTTAAAATCTGGCTCTGCTCCTGAATTATTCAACCCTTCCAGTGTCCAAGGCCAGGTCTGACAGGACTTGGAGCAACCTTGGCTAGTGGAAGGTGTCTCTGGCCATGGCAGGGGGTTGGAACTGGATGAGCTTGACTGGTTTGGGTTGGAAGGGACCTTAAGGATCATCTTGTTCCAACCCTCCTGCCACGGGCAGGGACACCTCTCAGGAGAAACATCTGAGGGCTGCAAGAGCTGCTGTTGATTATTGAGTAGGTGAATTTGGAACCAAGTCTGGACTAACATTTCTTCACCACATCTCAGAAAGAGTGGTGAGGTTGGACCTGTCAAGCCTACAAGAAGATCACTCTTAATAATTATCACTACTTAGTCAACTTTGGTCCTTGGAAGTCTCACGTCCCAATTGCTTGTTCTGGATTTAATGGTTTTATAATACAAATTACAACTATATAATGCAAATATTAAATTAGAATACATTCTGTATCTAATTTAATACATGGTAGGAAACACAACCATGATTGAGAAGACACTTCCACCACCACCTCCTAAAGAGTAGACTTAGTAGACTCTACTTAGTGGACTCAAGGCTGTTGCTCTTTGGGTATTTTGGAGTCCACCTCATGGAAAGCCACAGTCAGGGTCCCTTTCTTGCTTCTTGTGGCAGTCACACATCACACAAGACCTTCAAAGGGGCCCTTCCTACATCCTGCCCTTCCTCTGTAGTCATGCAAGGACCATGTTGATGTTAATTGTGAAGCGACGTCGTTACGGTGTCGCCATCGGGGTTATCCATCCCAAACAGTGATATCAGGGGAGCTGTGGATGATTTTAGTGCCTTTAATTCCAGCCTTCCCTCCACTTGCCTGCCTGTCCTTGCCACTCATTCTCTGATCTTCATGGTGGCCTCAGAGGGTTGGGCAGGATCTTCCAGTTGAGACATATTAAACAAAACCTGACACGGGCAGCGTTGGCGTCCCTTTGTCCCTCCTCTTTCTGGGAGCCATAAAATGTGCAACCCACCCCAAACCTTGCTATGATTCTACAGTTCTATGAACTTGATAATCTCCACTTTCTCACTTTCCAGTCATAAATGTGACAACAGGGCAAGCGGTCGTAAATCCTTTTAACAGAGGGAGGAAAACCTCTGTGGTTGGTTGTTGGCCAAGGAGCTCTGACTCGGTGTCCCCCCAAAAACGCAGTGGCAAAAGGGAGCTGAATGAAGGAAAGGATGGGGAACTCACTTATTCCCTGCATTCCCAGGCCTAGCAAATTCTCTTTGGGTTTGGGACACAACTGTGATTTCCTCGGCGCTCCTCTGAGCCCGACCTGCTCACTGCATGTTGGATTCCAGTTTGGATTCGAGCCGGGGGCCGGAGGGAGGGAAGGAGGGAGAAGTTGGGAGAGGGCAGAGAGGATGTGTTGGTTGGGGGTGAAGCCACCTGGCTCCCTTTCCTGGGGCGGCTCTGCCTGTGATGTCCCTTCCAGAGGGCGAGGGGCTGAGGGGACTGGAAACCCTTCAGAAATGGAAATGCCGCCCATTTGTTTATAATTTTATACCCCAACATGTAACCTGAACCTGATGGAGTCAAAGAATGAAACCCCTGCGTGTTTCCTACCTCAAAAGTACTGGAGCAAATCCAGGGCTCTCGGAGGCAAATTATTCCAAAGAGCTGAAAGGATAAGAAGGGAACAACAACAAAAAAAAAAGAAGCCTGACTTTCTGTATTTTTGATTTGTTTGGTTTTGTTTTTGCCTTTCCCCAAAGTTTTGAAAGTTCCCCAACATCAAGGGGCTTCCATTGCATTTTTGGGAGCATGGCCAGTCAGTTCCAAAGCAAACCCCCCACCCCGATTTGCAGATCATTGCATTTGTTCACAGGAGTTTCGAGGACAGAAATTAATTCCAAGGCAACGAAATTTCTCAGGCTGAGAAGGAACCTCGGGATTTTTATTTTCCATTCTTTATTTTTTTTTTTTTTTTGCCACGGGGAAGAATTTTCTCCTCAAAAAAAATAAGTTAAACACCTCAGGATGAGCTTACTTGTTGCAATTATGCAGTTAGGGGTTATTAAATAAGCTGTGAATGTATTTTGCCATTAGCATTCCTGCACAGGGGGGGTTGTGGTTGTGTTTTTTATTTA
This sequence comes from Dendrocincla fuliginosa, assembly GCA_035047845.1. Taxonomy (NCBI): domain Eukaryota; kingdom Metazoa; phylum Chordata; class Aves; order Passeriformes; family Dendrocolaptidae; genus Dendrocincla; species Dendrocincla fuliginosa. The sequence goes on along the minus strand of JAWWMO010000059.1, from coordinate 1,348,445 downwards.
AATGTAGGGTTTAATCAGCTTACACAGAGTGAAAGTGACCCAGCTGTAAATCCAGAATGTGGATTTTGCCTGCCATAAATTGAAGGGTCACGTGGAAATAGAGGTGTTGATTTGGCTGATTGAATCAAATTAAATCCAGGGATCAGGTAGGGCAGGGTGGGGTTGTTCTGTCCATCTCTCCAAGCTCAGTATTTTCTCCTGGGTTCTTTATTGGGTCAGTTATTGAGTCAAGGTGTAATTTCTCTTTCCTGGAGTGCACTGGTTTAAACTGGGAAAAAATAGACACTGACAAAACTCTCTGCTCGGGTTATAAGATTTTAGTGCAGAGACCATGTTTTTAGTTAGGATTTGTAAACCTCCTGGTGCATTGGGCAAAAAACCCAAGGGAGAGGCCAGCATTTTGGGAATTTTAGTTCGTAAAGTAACAGAATTCCAGCCTGTGGGACTGGGAGGCCGTGGGATATCTCTGGAACTGTAAACTGGAGCTGCCTCCAAGGGACACTTTTCCATAAGAGCTATAGTTGATCAAAGTATAGGTAGAATATGGTGGATGGTGGATAAATAGATGGATCTGGGAGGAGGGAATGAGCAGCTGGATTGCTGGATAAATAGATCTGGGAGGAGGGAATGAGCAGCTGGATTGCTGGATAAATAGATCTGGGAGGAGGGAATGAGCAGCTGGATTGCTCATACCCCACATTACCCATGATGTTCCACTGGGGCAAAGTGATTAAAGGAGCAGTGGGTCCCAGGGACTGCTCTCAGGGCACAGAGGGACCCAGAATTCCAGTCTCTGGATGCACAGAGCAAGGAGGGGCTTGGCACCCTGCAAGGACTCTGGCATGAGCTGAGCCAGCTCAAGAAACCAGAGGAGAAAGGCACAACCCTCCACGACCCATCCCATGTGTGCTCCTCTTCGGGGAGGAATTTTGCTCCCAGTTACAGCACTTTGGCTCCAAAAACGATGGGCTGGCTCCATGTAGCCAAGAGGAAAATCCATCTCTTGCTCTTTCCCAGTGCCTGGGCTGCAGGACTGTCCCTTTCCTCTGTCCCAGTGCCACCAGTCCTCTTGGCTCCTTCCAGTCCCCTATAGCCTCCCTGCTCTGCCAGCTGAATCGCTGCCAGCTTCCCAGGGATTTTTCCAGCCTGCCCTATCTTATGGATGGAAATTAAGGACAGAACCAACCCTCTGCACCCTGTTTTGGGGGGCCAGCCTGGCCTTTGCCCAGTGCCAGCCGTGCCCCCCACGTTACAGGCTTCAAAAAGAGCCTCTCAGGATGGTAAAGCTGGGTTGGTTGGGGGGTGGTTTTCCTTGGCCAACTTTATCGGTGCCCGAGCGCGCCTTGAAGTGTCAGCTTGACATAATATGTAACAGTAATTAAGAAATAAGCCTCTTGCCCGGTTTCACAGCAATCATTTAGCTAAGTAACTACCATGGTCCAGTGCCTCAAAAATCACCATTAGCCCACGCCACTTATGGCCATAAAATTTCTTGTTTTCTGCTTTTCATCGGACTCACCCTGGAATCTTCGTTTTGCTTTATTTATACATTTGCACTCAAACAATGGCAATAAACCCATTCCCAGAGTGTTGCAAATCAGAAATTTGTCCACATTTTTTCCACCACCTTCCTGGGTGAAGCTGCCTTTTGCTTGGGAACGGCGGTGGCTGGAGGCAGCTGGGAGAGCAGGAGGAGGAGGAGGAGGAGGAGGAGGAGGAGGGGGGAGCTGGGTGTCGCTCGGAGATTGATCGGTGCTCTTGGAAGTCGCTGGGATGGGGCAGAGAGGGGGAGCCGGAGGAATCTGGCATGAAAAGGCAGTTTGTGGTGACAGGAGTTTCTTTTGAAAGACCTGATTGAATCAGACCTGAGGCGGGAAGAAACGGCTGTTGCCTTCATTGAGTTTTCGGTAACTTTTCTCCCCCCCTGCTCCCTCTCCTACTATCCAAGGGGGTTTTTTTTTGGCTTTGTTCTGTTTTAATGTCCTGTACTGGTTAAGCTGGAAGAAATAACCACGAGGTTGTGCCTGCAGAGTGAAAAAAGAAAAAAAAAGAAAGAAAGAAAAAGAAAAGACCAAGGACATCTCACTCAGTTCCTCGCAGCCTGCGAGACATATTTGTGCCTATTCTAAACCAGCGGAGCGCTCATTGCCACAGATTTCGAACCCGGCTCACTACCAGGCACTTGGCCACCATAAATTACAATTAAAGCTGTCTGCAGGCAGCTCAGCAGACCATGTCACGACGCTGTGACATGAACTGAGTTGTCTTAGTTGGTAGAATTTATAGAGAAAGCTGCTTGCCCGGCCTTATTACCACAATATCCGCAAACTGCCTTTCCCCGGGGGCTCTGCTGCCATCCACGCTTGCAATGCAGCTGCTGAGCAGCTCAGCTTTAATTAAATAAAAACCTGTGATGCTCTGAGCCCCATTTGCCTCAATATCAGCCTTGTCCCTTCCCCATTACACGTCCTGTGGGCCCAGTTCACGTTTTACTGGGCGGCAGTGACTGCTCACTCAAGCAAGAGCCAGCTGGCATGCTGGAGATTTACCCCCGGTGACATCTGAATTGAGCTTTGAGTAAATGCCCTCGTGTTTTGGTCCACTCCACTTCAGAGGGAGTTTTGTCTGACTCAAAAGAAATAGGGACAGGAGGGAAAGAGAGGGAAAAAAAAGGGAAAGATTTTTGGGACTTAGCGTGGACTGCCCGGATTTCCCTCTCTTGTGGCATTTGGACACTGGAGAAAGCGCTGGGACTTAAACTGAACTATCGACTTTGGGAGGAAAAATTCCTCCTGGCAAGAGCAGCCTCGTGCTGCCTGACGTGTGCAGGACATGACCTACTAAGTCTTTTATTTTTTTTGCTTGCTGTTGAATTTATTCCTCCCTGACTTAACTTGGTTATTCTGCTAAAATCCGTCTTCTCCTCGAGCCCTCATGTGAACATCTCTCTTCAGGAGACACCAAAATCCTGCTCCACCTGCAGAAGGGCCGATTATCAGTGCCTGTCCTTGCTCCCCACACCCCTCAGCCTCTCCTCTCCTGCTTCTCTCATGGAATCATGGAATGGATTGGGTTGGAAGAACCTCAAAGCCCATCCAGTGCCACCCCCTGCCATGGGCAGGGACACCTCCCACTAGCCATGGGTGCTCCAACCTGGCCTTGGGCACTTCCAGGGATCCAGGGGCAGCCACAGCTTCTCTGGGCACCCTGTGCCAGGG
>JAWWMO010000059.1:1334516-1345127 GCA_035047845.1 Dendrocincla fuliginosa | reverse complement strand
CCAGGGATCCAGGGGCAGCCACAGCTTCTCTGGGCACCCTGTGCCAGGGCCTGCCCACCCTCCCAGGGAGGGATTCCTTCCCAATATCCAATTTAAACATTCCCCCTTGTCCCATCGTTCCCTGCTCTCTTCTCCCACCCCTTGCGAACCATTCCCCAAATTTCACAGATCGATCCCTTAAAACACCTTTCCTCAAAAGCTCTTCCTGCTGTTTTTCCACCTCATGTTCCCTCCTCCAGCTGCCACCACCCTGTGATTGCCCAAACCCCCCTGATCCCACCGAAATGTGCAGCAGCCCAGGGAGGTTTGGTGTCCCCACCCCTGGAGGTGTCCAAGGAACACCTGGATGTGGCACTCTGGGCTGGGTGACAAGGTGGGCATCGGGCACGGGGTGGATTTGATGTCACAGAGATATTTCCCAACCTCATGATTCTCTCATCCTGTTTGGACACACAGGCCAAACTTCTCTCTCAGTGAACAGCCCAGGGGTGGTGCTACAACATGGGAATATTTAAGATATTGTCACCCTCCATTGTCACCCTCCAGGCTGGGGACACCAAGGGATCTGAGTGCAGAGCCCTCTGCTCCCTCGCTGCAAAGGGACACCTCAGGTGTCCTCCTGTGACTTCAGCCCTTCTCCAGGCCACCATGAAGTCCTTGCAGGACCTGAGGGATCTGTTTCTGGCACCTTCCAGCAACCTGTGGGCAACCTGTGGTTGCCCCATCCCTGGGAGTGCCCAAGGCCAGGTTGGACAGGGCTTGGAGCAACCTGGGCTAGTGGAAGGTGTCCCTGCCCATGGCAGGGGGTGGCACTGAGTGATCTTTGAGATCAGAGTGACTTTGGCAGGGTCAGCCAGTCCCAATTTGGTTAATTAATTAGTCAGGACAGCCCTAAAATGAGCAGGTACACAGCCAGGACAACCCAGAAGTGGCCACAGCTGCTCTGTGAGACCCATGGCATGGTTTGGGTTGGAAGGGGACCAGGCAGGGCAGCTGTGGTGCTGAGAGATGTTGGAGCATCCTCACTGTGGCCATTCCATGAGGAACTGTGGGATCCAGTGGTCAGGACAGACACTCCAGCAGCCCCTGGGGACCTGCAGCCTGTGCTGAGACCAGTGCCTGTCCCAGGCAATATTCCCTGGGGTGGGAATGTGGGTTGTTTTAGTCCTTTCTGGGCTTTCCTTCCTTCCCTTCCTGTGCTGCTGTACTCATTTTTATATATATATATATATTTATATCTATATCCCTGGGCACTACCACAGCCAGAATGTGTGCTGTGCAATACAAGCAGTGCTCAGTTAATCCTGCATTAGGTTCAGCCTCTGCCTCTCTCCCCAGAGCACATCCCAGGGGCTGTGTTTGCTTTTCAAAGCTCTCCCAGGCCATTCCTCGCTGGCTGCTGTTCCTTCCATCCTTCTCCTCCATCCCTTTCATTCCCAGCCCGGTGCTGCAGTGCAGGGCAGTCCCTGCCATGGTTTCCAGCCCCAAAATTCAGGTGCTCTCCTGGCAGGACTGTCTCATCCAGGAAAAACAACAACCACACGAGCTGGCTCCTGGTTCCACCCGAAAATTTGGCAGGTGTACAACAAACTTACCCGAGCCTTATTAGCAGCAGATCCAGGGGGAGGGAGGGAGGGGCTGGGGGAGCCTCTCCAACCAAAATAATAACAGAGGAAGAGCAGCTGAGTTGTTGTTGGGTTTGTGTCAGGGGAAGCTGAGGGTTAGGAAGAAAACCCTGCTTGCCTGCTTTAGCTCTGGAACTCCCTTATCTGTGGCTGAGGGAAAGGAGAGAGCAGGGATGGGCAGCAGGAGCTGCTCCTCACCCAGTGAAGGCTCTGCCTGAAGGTTCTCATCCAGATGGATGCATGGAATGATGGCACTGATTTATAACCAACTCCTGCAGACAATCCATGCCTTTCCTTTATTTCACCTCAGCTCTGGTGACAGAGGAGCTCGGCCACAAGGATCTCCAGACTGTTGTCCCCCTCTTTTCCCTCCTGTTTCACACCAGCATATTGATGAAAGTCCACTTCTCCCCTTGAGTCATTCCCACTTCTCCTCTTGAGTCATTCCCACTTTCTCCCCTTGGGTCATTCCCACTTTCTCCCTTTGGGTCATTCCCACTTTCTAACCTTGAGTCATTCCCACTTTCTCCCCTTGAGTCATTCCCACCTTCTCCCCTTGAGTCATTCCCACTTTCTCCCCTTGAGTCATTCCCACTTTCTCCCCTTGAGTCATTCCCACTTTCTCCCCTTGAGTCATTCCCACTTTATCCCCTTGGGTCATTCCCACTTTATCCCCTTGGGTCATTCCCACTTTCTCCCTTTGGGTCATTCCCATTTTATCCCTTTGAGTCATTCCCACTTTCTCCCCTTGGGTCATTCCCACTTTCTCTCCTCTCCATTTAGCAACAGTTTTTAGGTTAAAGAACAAACTCCCCCATCCTCTGCCATCCCAGCTGTGTTTGTGTCTCTGCCCCCGTTCCCCACACACCTGAGAAGTGGCAGCTGCCCTGGAGCAGAAATTCCAGACCACTGATTGGGATAAATCCCACTTCTCCATCACAAGACATCAGCACCGAGCCGCTGGCTCAGCACCAGTGTCTCTGTCACTGGCACTTTGAAGCCACAAAGGACCTCAGAGGCACAATTTTATTCACAGAACTGTGATTTATATTTGTCTCTTTTGTCCTGTTTCTATCTTTCATTCTACCCAGGTCTTCAGGTATCCCACAGAGAACATTATAAGCCCACAGGAAGGCCCATGGATTATTGGTATAGGGGTTTTTAGCCTTTGCCAAGCTTCTCCCCACCTTTATTTAGGTGTGCCCCTTTGCCAGTAACTCATTGGCATTGCTTTATTTAAATTCCCCTGGCCATTTGGACACTATAAATAGCAGATGGGAGCAGTTGAGTCTAATTTTGGTGTCTAAAGCTGGTGGAACAGGGCTCAGAAAGTGCTAAATCAGGGCTTTTTAAAGGGAACCCACTCAATGGGCACCTCTGCTTGGTGAGCTGAGGAGAGATGAAGGTCAGCAAGGACACTCAGGCCTCGTTTCATGAATAAAAAGGCTTTTCTGATTAAAATCTCATTATTCATGACCTTATTTAGAACAGCCTTTACCTCCTCTCACACTTTGAGACTTCACAGCAGAATTTTGCTGGCAAATAATGAACTGTTTGGGTTTTTTCCCCTCTTTTTGTGTCTGCAAACATCTTTCATACATTGATTTCTCGGGGTTTCCTTGGACGCTTTTCCCAGCCCACATTTCCAGGCTGAAGGTGCCTTGGATAGAAGCTCAACTATTGAGCACTGCAGAGTTTGATCCTACATATCAAATAACTATTTTTAATGGAAAAAAGGAGCATTTTGGCACCAGCCAGCCAGGAGTTAATTGGCACTGGGGAGATTCCCTTTGGAGCAGGAGATAATCCCAGAGTAGCCCATTCCCATTGGGATATATCCAGCACTGGGAGCTGTCAGGGGCAGGATTTTGGATTAAATTGAGGGTTTATCTCTTTTGTTATAAAAACTTCTCTTGGAATGCGTCAGCAGAGGGTGACATTGTGCAGGTTTGGGAAATATCTGGAGTGCCATCAACAAAAACTTTGGAGGCTCAAAGTGCCCGGAATGGGTTAAAACCCAAAGAAAAGGCCATGAAGTTTTGTGGAAATGTGTATGAAATGATCAGGAGTTATTTTCATGCACTAAGAAAATATTTTAAATCTAAATATTATATCTGTGCTAGCAAGTCTTAGTTTTATAAATACCATTTGATTTTTTTTTTAATATGTAAAATTACTCACCCGACCTGCGTTTTCACGTGGCTTTGATGGAGTTTTGAGGTTTTGGAAGGGAAACTGTTTTATTCTGGGAATGTGGTGGATCCAAGTGATATTCTGCAAGAATATAAAAGCATATAAATGTCAGATTGCGCTTCTATAAAGGAAATTTGGGCTGTTCCTTTGGGTTTTTTAAGACCGTTGCTGTGAACAGAACTCAAACTAAGTGTGAAGGGCTTTGATCCAGATGTTGAAATGTGTTTGTGGCGGATTTTGCTTTATTTGCCTGTGGATCAGGTACCCCCAGGTGCTTTCACTGCACTCACGGTGACAAAGCCCCCACTGAATCATCAACACAAGGCAAACCCCTTCATAATCAACCCAAGAGGAAGATTATTTGTCGCTACACAGGGAATGCTCAGTCTCTGCTGGCTGGAGTGGGTGCTCCAGAATATTCTGGGTTGGAAGGGACCCACAAGGACCATCAAGTCCATTTCTTAAGTGAATGGCACACAAAGGGATCACCCAACCTTGGTGTGATCAGCACCAGGCTCTGACCCTTCAGCAGGTGTAGGGAATGCACCAAAATTTAAAAAATCCCCCCCTAAACCCATCAGCAGATCTGCAGGACACACAGCCAGTGGTGGCTGCAGGCTCGCAAGAGGAACTCCTTGTGCTTCCAGCTGCCCCCCAGCCCCGTCCCACCCGGGACAATACAGACAGATAAGATAATGGCTGAGGAGCGAGTGGAAAATCCCTCCTGTGTTCTGGTGCCATTCCCAATGGCCACAGCTCCGGCGGCACCGCACGGGAAGCGTCTCCAGCACAAAGAGCTGCCAAGGCCCCTCCAGCTCCCACTGTGACGCTAAAGCTGCTCCAAACATCCCATGCTGGGGCCCCTCACAGTGGGGACGGGAACCGGGGCTACGTGACCCGGAGCTCCCGACATTCCCAGAACGGGGCTCGGCTCTTCCCGCTGCCCTCGGGAGCCCAAGGGTGGAATATCCCGTTGGGGTTTCTCTCCATGGTGTGCCCTGGGGTACAACTGGATGTCCAGGGAGCCTGGATAGTCAACGGGAGAGGAGGGTTGGTGGTGGGGATGCGGGTTTGGGATGGGTGTTGCCACCCAGCCCTGGATAATCCACAGGAGAGGAGGGTTGGTGGTGGGGATGTGGGTTTGGGATGGGTGTTGCCACCCAGCCCTGAGGAGGAGTGGGGAATGCAGGGCACTTTTGGTGTTTTTCCCAGAATATACTGAGTTGGAACCCATGTAGAGTCCAACTCATGTTCCTGCACAGGACCATCCCCAAGAGTCACCCCCTGTGCCCCAGAGCATCATCCAAACCCTCCCAGAGCTCTGGCAGCCTCGGGGCTGTGCCCACTGCCCTGTGGGGGAAGAACCTTTTCCCTGAGATCCCACCTAACCCTGCCCTGACCCAACTCCAGGCCCTTCCCTGGGTGCTGTCCCTGGTCACCAGCCCTTGGGCTTGTCTTTTGCTGAGGCTTCACAGTCAGATTTGTTGTTTCTGGCTGTCCCAAGACACAGTTTATTCAGCATTGTGGAAAAGGTTGTTCTGGTGTCCGTTTGCCGGCTGGGCTGGTTAGAAAACACCCCTTAAAACAAAGGAATTCTCTAGTTTTCAAAGGGCACCCCTGATTTCAAACCTGCTTGATCTGCCAGATGGCACCTGAGTGCTTTTCTTGCTGGTTAACAGAGGGATCTCTGCCTTGTCCCCACTTCTCACAGCTCTGGAGTTGTCCAGCAAACCCGAGAGCTCATTCTCTCCTGGATTTCTGAAGCATGAAATGGGAATCTTTAGGCATGGAGGAAAGTGCTGCAGGAAGGAGGGCAGGCTAATCAATTACTTGACTAATGTGTTGGAGCTGCAGGTGATATTTAGCCGAGTGATGTCTCTCAAAAAGGGATGTTCTCACCTACCCAGGAGTTTGGGATTTCAGGTAGGAATTAGGCAGCACATCTGACAAGGTGCAAGGGATGCCACCAAGCCATTAATTTCTCTTGGCATAATAATCCATAAAGGAACAGCCAGTGGACCCATCAGCCCCCTGGAAACCAGGACATGCAGGTTTTATTTTGTGTCAGAGCAGGAAAAATGCATTTCCACCACCCAGTTCCCTTCTCCTGCCCTCCTTAGCCCATGTTTTCTCGCCTTACACCCCCAGCCTAACCCCAGTTATGGGCTGCAGGAACTACAGAAAGACAAATGACATTTAATGCTGTTTCACACTGAAACCCAGAGAATCTGGACAATTCAGACAACTGCATTTTTGAAGTGTTTCAGATTTCAGGGGGAGGTAATTTCCTAATTTAGCTAAGCCAACTTACCCTCTCCCAAGAGGAAAAGCTCCGTGCTTGCACCCTGAATGTCCTCAGCGTGCAGAATGAAATTATTTACCAGCTGAAGAAGTATGAATATCAAAAGGTTCATTAAGCATTCCAGCTAATTTGCTCTGGTCTGTAAAATTTGGTTGGGGAGAAGGGGTGGATGAAAGGGGTTAGGCTTTTGCATGGTCAGTGCTCAGCTTTCAAACCTCTGCATGGTGTGGAACTCCCATATTCCCGGGCCCCTGGAGGGTGAGGGATTCTCATGTGGGCTCATCAGGAGCTGGAAAAATATTTTTCCAGTGACATTTGTGCACTTGCTTTGTCTCTTCAAGCTGGGGGTGAGAATTGTCTCCTTGTAACATTTCACTGCGTGGTTTTCCAGTAGTTTTCTTTGGGTTTCTGGGGGTTTTTTTAAGGATGAGTTGTTGATATCTATTTTATTTGCTGCTTTTTCTCAGAAGCTCTTTGTGTGAACTGCTGGTGCCAGTCCCATGTGTAGTTCATGGGATGCTGAGTGCCAGAAATGAGCTCATGCCACAGAAGGTTCCATGTGTCCCAGAGATCCAGGCACACAATTCTTCTCCCTTTTCCATAGTTGTGGTCACAGGGGAATCCACATTTTGATATTTGAGTCACCACTTCTCTAAAGAGCACAATTCCAGCTCTGGGCTCTCCTGATTCCTGTGACATGGTCAGAACTGAATTAAAACAAGACCAGAAGCTTCTATAAGATCCCAGGGTCAGTGGCCACATGTGGGAAGGGAATCAGAAAATGCAAAGGGTTTTCAGTGCCTTCTCAAATCACATCTTCACATTGAAATGAAGCTACTGCTTAATAGGAAAAAAAAATAAATCTAATTGAATGATTTGAAAAGGAAGCGAGCTTTTTCATTTCAGATCGGCTGAAATGGTTTTACTCCCTTAGATTAAAATGTTTTCATTCTTTATCTAAAAAAACCAATCAGAAACCTGAAACATTCTCCCTGCGTTTGGGGATGTGACTGCCAAACTAAAACTCCAGCTCTGCACTAACCAGAACAGAAATACCTGTTCCCACCTGAGAGGGACAGGCTCAAACATTATTCTCCAGGTATTCAGGGCTCTTCTGGGAACACCCCTGTGCTGGGAAATGCTTTTGACTTTGCTCTTCATCTCGAATTCCCAAGTGAGAAGTAGCTGTGAGAGGTTTCACCTCCCGCCCTGTGTCTGTCAGGGCACAGTTGCCTCACCAGGGAAAATGATCATTGCAAACCCCTGAAAGATGCCTTGTTACACCCAAAAATACCTACAGGATGAAGTCATGCATCCTGGTGGATGAACCCCATGGAGTATCGTGCACACAGAGCTCTCTGCCTCCTGGGAAAACTCCTCTGTGGGGCTGCAGACTTTGGAACTTGTGCCTTGGCCAAGGGACAGTCGTGTCCTGTCAGTCCTTGGGGCTGCAGGATGTGTTCAGCACAGCTCTGCTCTGGGGCTGGGCTTGGCCTCCCCCCATCCTTTAGACAGGTTGATAGCTGAGGCTTCAAATAGTTAATGTGGGTAAAATTTATTCTAACCTTTCCCCCAAAATTAAACTTCAGAGGCTGTGGGCATGATGGGGTGTAGCTGAGCTGTGTGCTCAGCACAGTCCATTTCTGATGGAGTGGATTTCTTTGACTTCACCTTGGGCACATTCACCTAATGGTGGAAGGTGTCAGGAGAGGCCACCACGCTGTGCCAACAGGCAGCCAAGGTCCCCAGTCCTTCTGGCATGGTGCTGTGCCTGCCCCTCTGGGAAAGCATCTCCTTATCCTGGCAGAATATTTGCTGTTGGGCTCCAGCGTCCCACCAGTGGCACTTGTGGTGCCTGGCTTGTCACCCCGGGCTGGGAGCTCTGCTGGTGGCACAGCTGAGGCTCTGTCACTGGTGGAGGTCTCTGAGCACCACGTAGAGCAGAGCAGCGTGTCGAGAGGTTTGTTTTGCTCCCCGGAGCAGGAGCACGGTGTGACACCAGCTGAGCACAGCTTGTTGTGCCCTTGGAAGACAATCCCCGTCCCAGGACCTGCAAGAGAAGCTTCAAGAAGCCTTTACACCTCTTGTTGTCTCTTGTGGTCAAGAACAGAAGCCAGAAGATCTCCTGAGACATCAGGTGGCATCTCCACAGCGATGCCTCTCGTTTCGGTGCCCTGCCTTGGGTTGTGCTGGTGCAGCCCCTGCCTCGCCGATCTCGCCTTGCTCCCAGCCCTCTCCTCCCCCCTCTCCATCCACCCTGAGCTCCTTTCCCGGCCGCTGGAGGTTTTAATATTCAGGCCGTACCTTCCACATGAGCTGTGCTGAAGAGTTGACGTGTCGGAGTTTATTGATATCACATCGGGCCGCGCGGGGCTGTCAGCTGCACATTCAGCCTCTCCAGACCCCCTAAGGTGCTGGTGCTGGCAGCTCTAAAGGAATCTGCACAAAAAACCAGCCTTTTTTGTTTTGTCCAAGGTGAGACAATGCGGGCAGGGCCCTGCACCAGATGACAGGGCTGATAAAGGACCAAGCGGCGCAGGGATATCTTTCTTTCTTTGCGCTCCTTCATTCAATCCTTCTTTCTGTCACTTGCATTCTCTCCTCCCCGATACTTTCCTTTCTTCTCTTTCTTCTGGGAGCAGAGAGCAGCAGAGACAGGCCCAGGGGTTCAATTGCAGGCGAATGTCACAGCCCAGCTCCTCGACACGTTTGCAGCGGCAGCCCGAGCTGCTCTTGGCCAACTTGACGAGGGGCTCGTGGGTTCTTTCTCCCCAGGGCTCTTTGGTGTTTCCCCCGTGGGCTGAAATGAATGTAAAGCTGTGTTTGTGTGTGTGTGTGTGGGGGGGGAAAGCAGGCAGGGGAGGGCAGTGAATAGGGAGAGAAAGAGGGAGAAGTGCAGGAAAACAAGTGGAAGTAGCAGCGAAGCAAGAGGATGTGTTTATACACCCACACATATGTATAATATATATATATATATAGTGTGTGTGTATCTATATAAATAAAACACAGGTCCACATGCATGGGAAGGAAGCAGAAGAGCCTAGGAAGAATCAGATGCTCTCCAAGGACAGCTGCCTTAATGACTTTTGCTGCATCCCTCTGTTTTCCCAGAGCACAAAGTGAAGGAAGGGAGGTGGTCGCTCGTGCCCACCCTCACACACCTCCTGGCTCCAGGCAGCGGGGCTGACACTCAGATAAATGAAGCAGGGCTTGCAAACAGCAGGAGCAATGTGTTTTTCATGTGTGGTTAAGTGGTCTCTGGTGCCTCATTCTCACAGGCTGGTTTTTCAGGATTGGGAAAGGTTTATGAGGTTAAATTTGTTTATCTTTCCTGAAAGAGTCTTATAGTGAAAGGTCTTTAATTCGATGCAACCAGCCAGAGCTGGAACAGCAGAAGAAATACAGGACGAGATTAAGGGTCGTTGGCAGAGCTATGTAGGGGTTTGGGATGCAAATAAAAGAGGGTGTTACAAACTGGGAAGGAGCAGCAATGATGGAGCCGTGAGAGGACCTCAGGGTAGGAACAGCAAGGCAGTGATGGCCAAGATTGAGATGTGCTGGCAGAGCCCGTGGGGCCCAGAACTGGAACAGAAGGAGTGGCAGGACTTCAAGTACATGAGCAGAGCCGTGCTGGGACAAAGCCAGGGGGAGCAGAGGTTGGAAAATGTGAAGGCTGTGTTTGTGGGGCTCGCTAGGATGGCATGGCAAGTCTGTGCAGATGTGATGAATGGGTCACACCAAGGGCAGTTCAGCCCAGCTGAAGGAAGGTCCCTTCTGGTGAGGCATCAGCAGCGCCTGAGACATGGCTGTGGTGCTTCTGCTCAGCCAGCTTTGAGAGAATTAGTGTTTAAAAAGGAGTGGAATGGATTAAGGCTGTGTGGGATGGAAGCAAACATAAGTTTATCAAGATAAGAATGGAGGGATAAGGGTAAAACTGCTCCCAGATGTCCATCATCTGGCTGGGGGCTGGCCCAAGTCTCCCTCCTGTGGATCTGAGGGTTGTTCTCACGAAGATGTTTGAATGGAGCAGTGTGTTTTCCACAGTGCCACCCCAGGCCCCCTCAGAGGGTGGTCACAGTGCCCATGGAGGGCAGCTGGATGTTGTATTGTGCCCACAGTGAGGGGGAAACTGGTGTGAGGGGCTCCTGGACCCGACTCAAGGGTATGTGATGCCACATGTGCTTTGCAGCAGGGCTGGAGCACAGGGTGGGGTTACACCAAGCTGGGCATCACTGGGGTTTCCTTGTAGTTCCTTAACCCTGGCTGGAGCTTCCACCCAGTGCAGGCAGGGCATGAATTTAGTGGATGAAAGACAGGGACAAACTGAGCTTAAGGAAAGAGGCTCCTTGCTGAGCTGGGGCCATGCCCAGGGCGATATACCCCTGCCAGGACCCACACTGAAAACACAGAGGACCAAGCCAAACATGAACACTGAATTTCACCTTTTGCTCCATCACCTCCTGGTTTTTCAGCTGTAGGTATCATAGACAC
>JAWWMO010000059.1:1281070-1305079 GCA_035047845.1 Dendrocincla fuliginosa | reverse complement strand
AGCCACAGCTTCTCTGGGCACCCTGTGCCAGGGCCTGCCCACCCTCCCAGGGAAGGATTCCATCCCAATATCCAATTTAAACAGGGAATGCTCATCCCTGGCGATGCTCAGCTCTCACTGGAGTTGAGGACTTGCTCCCTAATAGAGATTTTTTTGTGTCTGTGTGCGGACAGGAGGTTTTCCTCTCCACACAATGACCAGGGGAGAATTAATCAGATGGGAGCTTTATCACCCCGACCCAAAGGCACCCCCAAAGCCGAGGCTCCAGCTGGAACATACATTAACTCCGCTTTTCCTTCATTTTGCCGGTTTTCCCGCTGCCTCCCAGGAGGAGCCAGGACACAGAGAATTTCCTGAGCATCTCTCAGGTGCCAGCGCTGGTGCCAGCTCAGGCTTAGGGCACGTAAAACCCAGGCAGGGCTCTTGTTTTTGGGGGGTCCAGCCTTTCTGCTTTGCCCAAACTTCCCAGCGAGGTCCCGATTCCTCCCCGGGCCGGAGGATGGAGAGCAGAGGCGGTGCGAGCCCCAAACCTCGGGATGCTGCAGGAGCAGGGGAAGCAGGAGATGGATAACCACGCCTGTGTCATCATCGCTGCCGGCACTTAACGCCTTGTGAGATATGGCAGCTTGTTTGCACGGGTGTTAACCAGCCTCTCCTGTCCCCTTCTTGTCACTGCCCAGTCCCTGCCACAGCCAATCTGTGTCCTAATCTCCGCCAATTACCAGGGAACACTTTGGCTCCCCCTGCCCAGCGCGGACACCCACCCTGGAGCCCGGCAGAGAGAGGGAAGAGCCCCCCCAGCCTCGACCCTCTCCCCCTTTACTTTCCACTAACTCAGCGCAACCAATTAGGCATCTGACACCCGTACGGGCTGACAAATTGTTTCTGTCATCTGCTTTCTGTCTTTCATTAAACGGGAGGCAGAGGGGGGGAATTGGGGAGGGATGGGGGGGCTGGGAGATGTGATCTCCCATGCTTAGCGAGGCCAGATACATTAATTACAAAACGGCCATTTGCAGCATGAAAATGCATTAATTAAATTTATGCAATCATTATCTTTAAATAGTCATATCTTTAAAATAATCAGCCCTTCCTGAGTCTTCCCTCTCCTCCGCTAAGTAGCTCTAATCCCCTTTCCACCATTTATCTCTGGATCAGCAGTGGTTTGTGTGCTTTTCAACTTCTCCGTGCAGGAGATGCCTTAAAAACTCTGCTCCAGTGGAAGAAGGGGGTGATACCTTCACTGCTGCCCTTGGCATTGCAGCGAGGGGCACGACTCAGCGAGTCAGAGGATTTGGGGTTTTTTCTTTTTTCTTTTTTTTTTTGGAGGCTTTTAAGCAAGATATTTTCACAACCCAGAGTTCTGAGCTCAGCCAGGAGCCGGGGGGGTTAATGAATAAAGTTCTTTGCTTGTATTTGTACAGGAGAGCAAGGGATGTGCTGTGGGATCACATGCCCACTTAGGGAAGGTGTTGCTGTTTTCCTTTAAAAAGAGGTTTAATTTTAATGAGGCAAGACCCTTCCCTTTGGCACAGACACAGCTTTGCCAGCTTTTCTTCTCAAAAATCACTTAGTTCAAGGAGTCAATTATGCTCAGAAGAAAAGCAAGGGTTTTAAATAGCCATTTTGCCACTCGGCTGCTCAAAAATCACTTCTTGGTGCCTTCCTCTCGTAATTCTACAAGGTATTTTATTCTGGAGTACCTACCCACGTGGCCAAAATCAAATAGTGCCAGTCAAACAAAAAGAAGTGCAGTTCACATCGTGTTAGCCCAGGAGCTTCTGCTTTTCTACTTTCTTGTTCAAAGGCTTCCCCCGTTTGTGATGACTACAGAAATAATCATTGCAAACTTAGCAGAGCCCAGGTACAGGAGAGCCAAAACACCCAGGCAAGAATTAATCTCATCCCCTGCTTAAGTAAGCACCTCTAACACCACGGGAAAACTCCAGCCCAAATAGCTTTTAAAGAGCTGGAGGACTCAAGGAGGGATAGTGATCTAAACTCCAATCCTTTGGGGCTTTCTTATCGCTTCTGGTTAAAGATTTTGTTCTGCTCTTTGTGTGCCTGCATCGTTTTTAATAAATCCTGAACGGTTTTTTCCTCCCTATCTGGAATTCCTAGTGGGGCAATGCCCAATTAGACAGGAGGCAACACGGTGGTGTTTGGATCCAAACCTTGTGTTGTGTTCAGAGTCAGGAATTTGGGATCAGGAGCAGGTAGAATTTGGGGGTGGATTTGATGGGGAGGGAATCCTGCTGGATTCTGGAGCAATGGAAGCAAACAGCAGCATGTCCCCTTGGTAGCCCAAGTGTCCCCAGCCTCCTCTTGGAGAAGTGCACTGTGGAATTGTAATGGAATTCTGAGATGTTTGGATCCAGCACAGCACGAACAGTGTAAAGGTGATTACAAATGGGGAACACAAAGGGCTCGTTTTCCCCTGGACCGTCTCTGGGAATGGACATTCCTGGAGAGAAAGGAAAAGCCTGACCATGGAGCAACACAGGGACAGAGGTGGTTGAGTTGGAACATCTTAACTTTAGCAGTAATTGATGAATAATTCCATTAAAGCCAGTGTTCCCAGCAAGGATCTCCACTTTCTTCTCTTCTATTTCCTATTATTTCATTATAATGATGCCCCCACATCAGTGGACTCTGCTCCTTGATGGATGCAGCTCCTTTATCCCGGATTTCTGAGCCTGTGAGGGTTTGCAGGTTCGTGTTCGGCAAAAGCAAGTAGCTCCCTGTCTGTTGAAACACCACAGTGCTCCCTAGCAGCAGAGAGGAGCCCAAAAGGAGAGTACACGGCACTGGGCAGGGCTGGAAAAGGCATTTCCCTGGATTCAGGAGCTGCGAGGGAGGGAAAAAGAGGTCCTGACTTTAAAAATTCATCCTCAGATGATCCAAACCCACTCAAGGCTCTTCCAGGCAGGACCAGGACCTGGGTCGGAGCTGGAAGGAGAAACCCACCCCTTAAAACTGCAGGGAGCTGGAAGAGCAATAAAACCAGGAGCTGGCAATGGGAAAGCACTTGGGATTTTCCCTTTCTTCCAGCTCGAGTTATTAAGTGTGTGGTTCGAGCCCGGCCAGCCCTGCACTGGCTGAACTTATCGGGGTTATTTCATCTCCCCATGACCTCTCCCTATTTACGCTGGGAACCCTGGAGGCATCGGCTTTGCTAAACTGGTGTATCTTACACTGCAGTTAAGCTGGACCTTAACTGATTACAGCCCTTGATTGATCAGAGAAAGAGGGAGGGGGGGAGAAAGATGAGTCCTAGAGCAGCTCCAGGACTATCAGCGCACCGAGCAGCTTCGCCCGGGGCTGGGATATGCCACTCGGGGGATTCTTTGTAGTGCAGCTCCTTTCTCATTTATAGAGGCTCCCCCTCCACTCTCCCAAAAGGGAGAGAAAGGCAGGCGAGGGGGGGCATGGAGAGGACTCAAAGGATCCCAGGAAATCTTGTTTGGAAGCAGTAAGTCAGCCCCAGCACTCCATTAGCGGTGTCCGCAGGGGGCTGTGATAGTGAGAGCAGCTTAGCTGAGAAATGGGGGGGAAATCGGAATAAAACGAGGGAGGGGAGTGCAAGAGGAGACCCTTCTGTGAGTTTTGGCTCGGCTTTGTTAGTCTCTGCCGCCGTGGGGCTGCTGGAGACAGGAATAAAAGGAGTTTCTAAAGCAGGTTTAATTTGCTGGGACCAGGTTGTGCTGTGTGTTCTCCCTTCCCTGCCTTTCCTCGCATCCCAGCCGTGGATTTAGGGCCGATTTAGCAGGAAACCTTGGGATGTGTTTGTTAATCTCTTGGTAATTCGTATCCCTCACCGAGCCCCAAAAGCTTTTCCTTCCCTCTGCCATCAGCAGGTCTGAGCTTACCCAGGAAGGCAGGAGAAAAGACACAAGCCCAGCCCGTTTCCAACCCCAAATCCAACCCAAGTCCTTCTGTCGAGATTGGAAATGCTGAGGGATTGGAAATGTTAGGAATTCCGGTTTCCCATGGCTGTGCCTTCCTGCTTTCTCACCCCAGGTGACTTTGTGAGTTCCAAAACTCCACAAGCAAGACTCGTATCCCTCAGGTATCCCATATACTCCCTGTGAAGTTGCCCAGAGATGCTCCATATTTCAACAGAGGGAATTTTCCATGGACACTTTCCCTTCCAATATGTTCCCTCGGCCTTCACAGGGAAAAGTAGGATTAAATATATGGAGGAAGGGAGTTTGCCTGTGGTGACTTTGCTGCCTAGAAATCAGGGGCGTGGGGTGGCTCAGTTTGGGAAACATTGGCCTTCTTTTGTTTGTTCTATATAAAATACCTTAGCAATTCCAATTTAATCAGGGAAAGCTCTCCGTGCTTGGGTAACACCACACCAACGATGGTGCTGAGGGTTAGTAAAGCCCAGACTGCCCATTTTCAGGGGGAGATGCTCAGCTGTGCATGAAAATCAAAGCCCTTTGGTAGTCTGGAGATGTTCAGGTGCCCCTTTGCCTGTTGGCTTGAGCCTCTCCAGTTTCTGGGAGGGATGAGCCCACGTGTCCTGGGTTTCCTTGGCAGTGAAATCGATGCCTGTGGAACTGGGACCCCCTTTAACTCAACCACCCCACACTGGCACAGCATGTCTTTTTATTTCCTCTCTGGTTATCCAGCCTACCAAAGCCTTTCCCACGTGCTTTTATGTGAGGGACAGCAGAGTTTGGTGCCCTGATACGAGGGATAGTGGCTCCTGTTTTGAGATCAAGCAGTTTTGATTGCAATTCCCACTCACAGCGATGCCTCCACCCTTCCCCTCCCAATTCCACTTCTCCCACAGGGTTTTTCAGAGCCCTTATGGGATGTATGACCCCGTGGAGCTTCTGGTTCCCTCGTGGTATCCCCACTGCGAGAAGAGCCCACTCCTCTTTCCCGCACCAGCCACACTTAAGCCGTTCCTCTCGCCCCCACAGTTAAGACCTTCCCGTTCTTTTGTAGAGCTTAGAAACTTTTCTGTAGACCTTCTCCATAATTTGTACATCTCTACAGAAGCAGGGTGCCCAAAACAAGATGCAGTGCTCCCGGTGGAACCTCACCATAGCCCTGAACAATCAGGTAATAACCTCCCACCGCCTTTTTCTTTCCCCTAATCCCCTCCTTGTGCAGCCCACGTCGCTTCGCTGCAGCTCTCCATCACATCCCCGGCTCCATCCCATCCCCAGCACCCCACCCAAGTCCTCTCCATCATGAGTGTGTGGCAGCTTTTCATCCATCGAGTGGAGCAGGGGCATTTTAGGACACAACTGCTCATCTCCATCCCACCCGCTGCGTCCCAGCCCCGTCCCCTCCGGCGCCGGAACGTCCTGCAGATGTTGGAAGTCGCTGGAAGGCGTTGATGATGTTTCTGGGTTTGTTGTTGGCTGCCAAACTGTGGCTGTTTGTGACCACATGGAAGGGCTCTGGTGTGGTCTGTCCCATGGGAATGTAGGGCATGAAGGGATTCAGGGATTTAAGGGATTCTGGTCCCAGCTTTCCACACTTGGCATGGCCATCACACGTTTTCCAAGGGAATGTGGAAGGTTAAGGCAGGAAACTGAGACCCTCCCACGGTAGAGCAGGAGCCACTCCAGCCCTGGAGCCCTTCCTTGACAGGAAGGACTTGTGAGACTGTGGGAGCACGTCCACTGTTCTCTCCAGCACACATTGATGGAGGGGTTGTGAAGACCTGGGTGGATGAGGCAGAGGAACATCAGGTTTCTTAAACTTTAATCCACACAGTCCTCATTTACGGCCGTGTGAACCAGGACCGTGCTCGGAGCCAGTGAGGTTACCCTGAAAGCAGGTTCATGGGAGTCAGAGGATCACCTAGGTTGGAAGAGACCTCCAAAACCAAGTCCAACCTTTGACCAAACACCACTAAACCGCTTCATGAAGTGCCAGTTTGCTCCAAGATTTGGATGGAGGTGACTTTAGATAGAAGGGACTGCAATTGCCTGTGCCAGGGGTTTTCCAGGGGCAGGAGGTGGGAAGAACTGTCTGGACCCTCAGCCTGGTTGCAACAGCAAATTTAATGGGTGCACCTACTGGTTTGGTTTGGAAGGTTGGGATGCAACTCAGCTGGGTCTAGTGATTTAGAAAATATTCAAAATTAATTGCTTGGCTTTGTGAGTGCAGTGTTAGTGATTGCTACATAAGTCATTTTAGTCCTACCTAGGGGCATATTTGCATATATTTATCCTCCTTTCAAGTGAAGATCTTTGGGAAACTGTATTTATCTCCTCCTAACTCTTTCTTCGGCTTTCAGTAGTCCTACAGTCACCTCTTCATTTTGCTTCCATTTAATGTATGTACAGAATAATCGACTCTTCCTCTTCCCACCAAGGGAAAATGAATCCACAGAGATCAGAAAGCATTAATGTGAGGAAGGGTTGCCTTCTGCAAGGGAGGGGGAGAAGATCAGCTGAACAGGCTGCAAAAGAAAGATGGAAAAGTTTAAGCTGGGACCCCACCAAGTAGCTAAAACCAGACTTAGAGAGGACAGGGCATGACTGACCCGGAGCAGGAGCTGAACCAGCCACAAATGGAGCATCATTGACTTGCTCCATGTCCTCAGTAAGCCCCTGAGATCCAGCACCTTTCCCATCCCAGCCATCAGGCCCCTGGCAGACTTTCCACTCCCTAGGAAGTGGTGTAAGCTGGAACACTCCAGAAGCTGAAACAGGGAGAGATTTCAGCCTCCCAGCAGAGAATTTTGGGCTGGTGCAGCATCACATCATCCAGCTGACCACATTTCCAGCCTTTCCCACAGAGGGAGGATTTTTACCCGTTCCTAGGGAAGCAGTGCCATCAGGAACATCGGGAACAGAACCATCAGGAGACTCCTGCTCTGATTCTCCCTTGTGGTTCTGTGCCTGCTCTCCAGGCTGAAATCCTTTGGGAACCCTCCCCGTGGAGTTAAAGCCCTTCAGCACCGCTCAGCTCGTTCCATCCTCCCCCAATTCAGAGCTCAGCCCAGCTCAGCAGTTTCGAAAAGCAGCATTTTTCTAAGGCAGCCTCTGGTTTTGGATGCTCTGCCCTGTGTCAAAGCGAGTGTCCAGCAATGGAGATGCCCCAGCATGGGGGGTCACTCTGGAAAATGCTGTTTGCAGGCACATCCTGCCTCCCCACGGCGTGGTTTGGTGGAGTTTGAGCTCCTCACAAACACCTTCCTGCTCGTGGGGCAGTGTAGGATCACAGGGTGTCCATACAAACCCTGCCCTGATGTCTCCATCAGCTGGGTATCTTAGCAGGATGATAAGGCAGGGAAGGAGATTTAGGGATTCAGGATGTCCACAGAAACCACCAAGGTGCACCAGCCGGGTCTGCTGGGGCAAGGTTTGGGCACAAAACTTCTCTGCTCTCTCCTGATGGTCTCACACCCTTCTCTATCTCTGTGTTATCTCTCCCCATCACTCCTGTGCCCCTCGAGCCCCTCCTGCCCCCCCAGCACACCCAACTGTCCCCCCCCCTAAAATCTGAAGCCTGATTGCACAGATTGAAGGTCCTAATTGCACTTCCCTTTCCAAAGCCGCCTTCGTTTATCATAAAGGGTGCACATTTCCCCTGCTACAGTTTCCACGGCCAGAGGCCCTGAGGGCCAGCTCAGAAATGGAGGGAATTAATTACATTTTTTTAACTCCCCTTCTTTTAAAGTATGGGAGAGAGTGATGAAACGTCCCGGGGGGGAACAAGGGGGGAGCTGCAGAGATGAGGGTGGGGAGGGAGGCAGCAGCAGGAGGTGAGAGGGGGAGCTGCTTCTTTCATCCAGGAGGGTCTTTGTGCATTAACCTTGGTCTCCCCAACACATCAGGACCCCCAAGCTGCTCTTCCCATGGCAAATGACCTCTGGAAAGGGTAGGGATGAGGCTGAAGGCACCGTGGCTGGTATTGACTTGGCCCAAAGTGTGTGTCCACGCCACGCCTGTGACTGATTTGGGACAAGAGCAAAGGGAAAGGGAGAGACAAGTGATGGAGAGGGAGGGGAAAGGGAAGGCTGCCAGTCACAGTGATGGACAGGGAGCAGATTTCCCTCCAGATAAAACCTTGCAGATGTGAAGAGGGTATCGATTTTTAGTTAGTGATGATAATGCACCAAGAAGTAATAAATTATAAGAAAGCAAGGTCAAAAAGAAGAAGGAAAAGGACTTTGCATTCTTGAGGAGGGGATTTCTTCAGATGCCTCAGACTTTCCTAAGTTCAAAAGTTGCCTGGAAAATGAGTTTATTCAGCTGAAACAAGAAGTCAGAGAACGGGGGCCTGCTGAGGCTGGGGGGCTCATGCAGGGTTATCTGTTCTGAGTGGCCACGTGGCCAGGAGGGAATAGAATTCTTTCACTGCTCTTATTCCTGACACCTTCACGTCCTGGGGTGGACAGGATGGGATGCCACCTTCTGATCAACCTGTGCAAACACAGCCTTGGGGGAGCTCGGCCCCAAATTGCCCTGAAAAAGCAGATCCTTCCCGTGGTCGGTGTTGCTGGAGAGGAATCAGAGATTTTGGGGGCTCAGCTGAGCTCTCAGCCACCCACATCCCTGGCAGGGATGTCCTGCTCAGCCCCGTGTCCGTTCACCACCCTGGAGTCACCGTGAGGAAATATCAGTGTCCTTACATTTCACCCAGGATTTCCAGAGGGAAATTCATCCCTTTCTCTTTCAGCGAGAGGTCTTGGGCTGGGCTGGGCTGGATTGCCCTTCAGAAGTGTCACTGTCTGTGTAGAGGGATTCGGGGGGATTAGCAGAGACTAGAACTTCACATGACTAAAGTTAGTTGAGTTGAGTCCGAGCTGGAGTGACTTGCACAAGCCCCTGTGAGTCAGGAGAGGGCTGGGATTAGAAATCACTCCTGATCCCCACTGATGAAAGCCAATGACTTCTTTTAGCAGGATTTGTGCAAGTGTCTTCTCCGGTCCCTGAGTTTGAAGAGTGTGAATCTGGGTTTCATTTACCAGCCTTGCTTTACATCCCCCTTTCTTTTAAAAAGGGCCTTAGAGGAAGTGTTAATGTGACTTCTGCTTGCTCCAAGAGCCTTTTATTTTCTCGGAGTAATATGAAGCAGCTGACTGACTCTTTTGGGGAGATGGCCAGGAGGGAGAGGACTAGAAAACCCTCTGCTCTGTGAGTGATTCCAGTTGCCCTCCGTTTTACAGTGCACAAAAGCTTTTCTGCACCTGCAGGGCTTGGCAGGGCAGGCAGCCCATCCACGGCCAGGCAGCACTTCCAGACCTGGACAGCTCAGGAATGGGAAGGAAAACCAGCCTGGCTTTGCGCTGCCTGAGCTGGAGCTTTCCAAAAATAACTCATAATTCATACATCTGTGTTTTCGTGCATGTTTATTGCTTTTTAACATCTGATTCTGCTTGTGAATGAAAGCCAGTCGTGCCTGGTGGCTGCTGTGTGTGTGTGAGTGTCCTGGATGCCCATCAGGGCAGGGCTGTGACACCTCCAGCCAAGGTGATGCCCAAGCTCCCAGCTCTGCCTGCAGCCCCTGGGATCGAGTGGATTCGTAGCTGAGCCAGATCAAAGTTCATGACCCGGCTTTAGTGGAAGGCTACAAATAACTCTGCAGCTCGAAAACCTTCCCCCGGGCTGCACTTCCATGATTTCCCCACTGCAAAAGCCCTGAGGCAGAGAAGTTTATGTTACATCCACCCAGGAAAGCATGGCAGCCCCATTCGTGTATTAATCCACTGTCTTGCACATTTAAATGCAATTCCCTTTCTTCATCCCCCAGTCTTTGCGCTGTGGTGGGGCAGGGAGTTCCACGGGCACGTTTTGGCACAGAGTTAGGGCTCAACATCTTCATCCAGACACCTCGAGGTTTAATCACTGGTTAACTGTGCCTGGAGGGGCTGCAGAGCTGGAGGTAATTTAGGCTCTGTCTAACCCCATGGAGTAGAGACAGCTAAGCCAGTTTTAACTCTTAAGGACCAGCAGCAAACTCCAAGCTGAGAGCGGGCTGAAAGCCCCGAAGGAGGGAGAGGGTAAATGAACCCCGGCTGAGCTCCGTGCTGCTTTTACTCACCTCGTTCAAAGCTCCTTCCCGTGTCTCCGTTCCGACTGCAGACAAACCCAGGGCTCGAGCTTAGATTGATTTTCCAGGCTTTTTAACTCACCCCCCTCCCTTCTGCCTCCCCCTCCACGGGGGTCCAGCCACCCCTGCTCCCGAATTCCCCGGCCAGACAAATGCCTGGCGAGCATCTCAGCCCGCCGGAGCCGGGAGGTGGCTTTGACATCAAGGCAAAGCATCTTTGCGGGATTCCTGAGCCCTTCCGGGGGGAGGAGAAGCTTTAGAAAGCAAAGGCCGGTGTGGAGCTGGTCATTCAGCCTAAGCCCCCGCTCGGGGAGGAAGGTGAGGGAGGAGGGATGGGGAAGGTGAGCAGGAAGGGGACACTCTGCCCTCTCAATACAACCCCTCTTGTGTCCCTCCCGAGAATGCAGCCCCTTGCACAATAGCTCCCCAGGCCGCTGCTGGGGGGGATAAAGGGCTCATTTTACCACTTGCCAGGCTCCAAATATTTCCAATTTGCCACTTTAATTGATGTCAATAAGGTTATGCTAAATTCGGAGGGTTTGAGCCGCTCGGCATCTGAGCGCCCGACGGGCCCCCCGAGGTGACTGTCCCCTGTCCCCCCCCGCCCTGCCCCAGCCTGCGGCATCAACCGAGAGCCATCAGGAGTTCCCTCTCGTCCTCTGCAAACTCTTTACACTCCTAACTTGGCAGCCCCGGGCTAATTCTGCTGATTGCAGAAGGCAATTGCATTAAAGCGCTGGCGGGATCAGGGTCCCCGCGAAGGGCACAGGCAGAGCCTCACCCCGAGCTCGCCCGCAGGAACAAATCTGGCTTTTTTTGGCTGCAAAAGAGAGGGGGGGAAAAAAGAACCAAAACAGAGTTCATCTGGTTTGGGTCTCCAAGCAGGAAGATTGGCTGTGTGCAAATTTAATTACGTTTCCAAACCAAGCACTGCGCTGAAATGAGCCGGACCAGGACCTGTTGTCCTTTAACATTCGGGGGTAAAGAGAACTTTGACATTTCGAGTCCCTAAAGCTGAATCTGCATCAAAGCCAGAAGGGGTTTGCATCTGGTTTGTTTAGGGACCTTGGCAACCCAAGCCCTGCTCTGACTTCCCAAGAAAGGGGCTGTTTGCTCCGTCCCTTTTGGGAAATATGGATTTTTGCTCCCTGTTTTGTGTTTAGGAAGGGAGGGACTGCTGGTTCAGGGCAGTTTATCCCAAGTTTATTCCTGTCTCCAGCAGCACAGCAAATACTGTTGGCAGGGCAGCAATAAAAGACCAGACACGGAGTGTGCTGGGAAGGAACTTCTTCACTAACCCTGTTAAGGGCTTTATAATAAAATATCATGCCCAGCAGAGCCAGCTGTGGGGTCTGCCTGGCCTTCTTTGGTGGGAGCAGACCTTCATTCTCCAACCTATGCTGGTAGTGCGTTTTAGAGGGCACCACCACGTGGAGGTTGCCTCTCCCTGGTTTGCATGAAGGCAGCTGCGCCCTCCCTTCCTCCTGCAGCCCTGACGTGTGTCCTCCTGTGTTTCTGCAGGTGATGAGCATCCTGAGCAATCCCAGTGGGGTTCCTCCCCAGCCCCAGGCTGACTTCTCCATCTCCCCCCTTCACGGTGGCCTGGACACCACCAACTCCATCTCTGCCAGCTGCAGCCAGAGGAGTGACTCCATCAAATCCGTGGACAGCCTCCCGACTTCCCAGTCCTACTGTCCTCCCACCTACAGCACCACCAGTTACAGTGTGGACCCAGTGGCTGGATACCAGTATGGCCAGTACGGACAAAGTAAGTGCTCTGGTCGTGTTCCCCCTGCTCAGGAAAGGAGAGGGAGGGAATGGGTAAAGGGCTGGAGATGTCAAACCATCTTGTGTATTCCAATGTCACATATTGGAAGGGATTCCTGCGGAAATCTGTCCAGCTAGAGAGGAAAAGGGAGTTTATTCACCCAGCATGGATGAAAATTGCTCCTCCCCAACACCTCTGCAGCCCAGTTCAAAAGTCCCAGTTGGAATATTTCAGGTAAAACATTTCTATCAGCAAAGGGCAGCTTCTCCTTCCCCATCTTCGATTCTCACATCCCCCAAAAGCCCTACAACATGTTCATCCTGCTCAGCCAAAGGAAATCCAGGATTTTAATGCCATCCTTTAGTGATGCAGAACTGTGTGGGTGTCCCTTCCTCCCTGCCCTCCTCAAGGCGAGGGCTGGGGCCAAGCCCAGAGCTTTTGCTCCAAACCACGTTCATCCAGTGCCTGTCAGCTGGGCTGGGGTTCTGGCAGAGCTGGAACGAGACTGGAATTGCAATCCTGAACCTCAAGCTCAGACCTGAAAGGCAGAGGGACCCTGGGAGGGTCTGTTTCTCCTCCCCAAAAGCCCAGTGAGCCCGGCAAAGGGTTCACCTGCCGGTGTTAAACTAATAATGCGAGTGGTGGTGTGAGAGAGCGAGGCAGGGAGGGTTAAAGGTGCATCCTCTTCCTCCGGGAGCGCTCCTGCTTGCCCACAGCTTGTCCTCAGTGACCTTTCCTTCCATTTGGCTGTGGCTTTTTATTCCCCTCTCCGTCACAGCCCTTTAATGTCTTTAACTTCTCCAGCTAAATGAGAACCGGCTGTGGCGGCAGACGGGATCAATAGCAGCTTCCCCACACCCCTCCTCTTTTTGTTTTGCGGGAGTTTGATCTGTGACCCCTTGACCTTCCCCTCGCTTCTGGATGTGAGGCTGGACACACGTGCTATTGATAAAAATCTTAAACAAATTCCAATACCATGTATTTCCAATAAAGATTCCCTTGGGCAAGACGTTAGTCACACCCATGTGTGTAAAAAATAAAATAAGGAGTACGAGCCGTGTTTGCTGGGAGGGAGAGAGAGCAGCGAAGGAGGAGGAAAGAGAAAGGAGGGTTTGTCTTGGTTTGCTGCAGGAATTTTCACTTGGGCCTCTCCTGATGCTGATGAAAAACTCCTCACACAACGCTGTTTGTGTTTTATTTGCCCCCTCTCTCCTGATTTCTGCCACCCCCTTTATAGCAACCTCTGTGCAAGGAAACAGTTTTCCTTGGTAATTAGTCCTGTCAGAGCAATCACTTCCATGAAGTTGACCTTGATAGAACAACATTTTCCCCCCGTCTTTTTCAGTGCATGTTGCATTTAGCAGATACTCCTAATTCCTCCTCCTTTTTAATTCCTCACTTCTTTTCAAACACTCTTTCGATGCCCACCAGGGTGAGGTGACCTCCACAAGATCAGTTTTTGGTGTTCGGTTTTGATCATATGTGGAATTTTTTCCTTTTCTGATGCAGCAAAAAGGGTATCAGGGGCACTGATATAACAAAAAGGGAGGGGTTTGATGGTGGGCACAGGCTCTGTGTAACAGGGGACTAAACCAGGGCTTGGAATTAAAAGTTCTGTGGCTTTGATAGGCTTTGGACTTGGCCTGCAGAGAATCTCTCTCTCCCCATTTCACTCCTCCCTATCCTGTTTTATAAACACCAGCCCAGACACACTTTCTCTCTCACATCAACAAATAAACACCCAAAGCACTTTGGGCAAATTTCTGGGTTTATTTTGGCTTCCACCCTATTAAACCAACAAACCATATCCTTGACTTCTGGCATGGGATACCCTGGTGCCTTTGAACTCTTCCCACTGGCACAGAAAGCAATATTTGGAGTTTAGTATGGGTTATTTTTAGGATAAGATTGCCATCAATTTTCCAGTTCCTCCCTAACAGGAGAAGGGACCCAGGTGGGGGTCGGACTCTTCTCCCAGGTAACAAGGGATAGGACAAAAAAAACCAGCTTAAAATAGCACCAAGGGAGTTTTAAATTGGATAGTAGGGAATATTTCTCCATGGAAAGGGTTGTCAGGCACAGGCAGTGGTGGAGTCCCTGTCCCTGGAGGGATTTAAAAGATGTGTAGATGTGGCACTTGGGGACATGGACTCGATCTCAGGGGGCTTTTCCAACCTTCCTGAGTCCATGATTCTAGGATTTTCCTGGCTACTGCCCAGAGCAGGATGACCAGTTCCAAGCCCTCACCTCCTTCCTTTCCCATCTCCCCCTGGATTCCCCCAGAGCTCAGGAACAGAGTCCCAACCACGCACAAGGAGCAGTGAAATCCCTCCTTACCTCTCAAGGACATCCCTTAACGAGCTTACCTGCAATATCAGGGGACCAGGCTGAGAAGGCCTGGCTGAGATCCACACCTTGGGATCTAACCCTTTGGACACCCCCCTTGAAGGCAGAGGCACCACAACCCAACATTCCAGAGCCCAGATCCCGGTGCCCTGGGAGCACCAGTCCAGCTCCACTGGCCTAGCCACTGGTTTTGGACCTCCTTCCAGCCCTGGAAGGCTCATCCCATGCCGAACCCTCTCCCTGCTCATCCTGGGAGGTGCCAGCTGAGAGTGGTGCTGGCCATTCCCAGAGGCCGGGGCTGTGTTAATGATGCTGGTGATGGAACGCCGAAGCGTGAAAGGAATCCTAATAGATATGACAAGTCTAATAAGAATTTGTGTGTGGAAGGGACCTCCTCTGGGGCAGGCGGATGACAAGACATTGATGGCTGAAATTTGTTTACTCATTGGCACCGATTGTACATCTCCTGCCAGCTCCTTATTAATCTAATTTGAGCCATTAAAGCCAGGGAGAGGGAGAGACTTTGAGTGAAGCTCAGCTAACGAGCAGTGGCACCGTCCTGCCCTGGTCCTCTTGCCCTCAGACCACGGGACAGCCGTGCCATCACCCCAGGAGTTGGGGAGAGCAGTTCCCCTTAGGAAGAAGGCAGGCAGCAGAGCTCCCAGAAGTGAATCAGCACACAGAGGAGGAGCCAGATCTGAGCCCTGTCCAGCCTTGGGGAGCTTCCACTGCAGTCTCTGGAATCATTTTTACACCCGGGAGGTTTATCCCAAGCTTTCTGCTCGGGGTCATCTTCAGGCAGCTCCCTCACAAACATCATTTTCCGTGGCTGAGGCAGAGTTTTAGCTCTTTTCAGTGGGTTCACAGAAACATTTGAAGGTCTCCACACCCCCCAGCAATGCCTGCCCTACACGTGATTGTGGCAGGACCCTCCTCTGCCTGAGCTCTCAGGAGGGCAGCAGGACCCTCGTGTCTGTGACAACCCCTGCACTGAGCCTCTCTTGTGAGAGCCTGCAGGGCCAGCTGGGCACACAGCCTGAAAGCCACGGCCACTAAATGCTGATTCTGTGCTGTTTTCTCCCCCTCCCTCCTTCCCCCTCCCCTCCAGCCGCTGTTGATTATCTGGCCAAGAACGTGAGTCTGTCGACACAGCGCAGGATGAAGCTGGGAGAACATTCGGCCGTCCTGGGTCTCCTACCAGTAGAGACAGGCCAAGCCTATTGAAGAGTCCAACTGTGCCAACAGCCCGCTCCAGCAGCTTGGGACCACTGGAGAAAACACCACCAGCCTTCCAGGGATCTGCCTGTACCCAGACCCGACTCCTTCCCCAGTCCCTCCCACCTGGCACCAGCCTGAGCTGCGAAGGAGACGGGAAGGAGCTGGGAGGGCTCTCCAAGTGTCCAGCTCCTCCAGAGCACCCCAGAGGCAAGTCTGGCCTCTTGAGAGCTGACTCCTCCTGTGGCCAGAGACAGCGGGTTGGGTGCATTTATTAACCCCGAGCTCACGCCCTCCCTCTAAACTACCTGGCCATGGCATTTCACCAACACTTAAGGACTTTCCCATTGATCTAGGTAGTTGGCATAGTCAAAGCCAAATTGATCTTTTTTTTTCCTTTTTCTGTAAAAAAAAGAGAAATGTTGCATTTTGCTTCCTTTTCTTTCCATTGCTGTAAATTTGGTAAATGTTGTATAGGAAGGAATAACCAAGCTGATCATTAAGGGTGGTATAAATCGGGACCACAGAAGACCTATGGACCAAATATAAGAACTTGTTTTAAAAAAACAAACCGCAAAGATAAAAAAAAAACCCAACAAAACAAACCAGAAAAAATATATTAAAGTGACAGCAAATTTCCCCACCCCACTCTACCCTCTGTTCCCACTGGTGGCCTCCCAAAGCAGGGCCAGATTGCTGCTAAGCAGGGGCAGGATGGAAACCCATCCAGCCTGGGACCTTTGGAAAGTGTAAATTGCTGCATGAGGACTGGAGGTGATGGGCACAGGCACGAGCAACGTTTGCTTTTCCTCTTAGGGACCAATTTAGACCTGATCACCACTGGAAGGGCACGGGCAGGGGGATCAGCAGGAGATGTGATGGCACAGAGGACGAGCATCGGGCACACCCGGTGGCGTCGGAGCTGCTGCCCATCCAGTCGAGGGGGGTGAGGGCTGTTGGTGGCCCTTCCTTCACTCAGCAGGAGAGAAGTTGGCCATGGGAGCAGAGACAAGAGAGGGCAGAGTCAGAGGTGTTGGTTAGCTCAGTGTGCCAAGCCAGGTTCTCCTACAAGGGTCACCTCAAGGGAATGGGGCTTGCTCTGCCTCTCCCTGAGGGATGGATGAGGCTCTGGAGTCAGAGGGGACATGACCTGAGGAGTCTTTCAGCAGGAAAGGTGCTCTCAGCTGCAAGGTTGCACCTCTTTGTACTGCAGGAAAAGATTTACCTTCCCAAGACATTCCTTCTCCTCTCGCTGCCAGGACAAAGCTTGGCCCCATCCATTCTCCTGGCTCTTCCCACACCCCTCTCATCCCGTGGACTCTTCTGTACAGCTCAGTCTCTCAGTCCCTTCCATTTGGGTGCTGGAGCCTCCCTCCCTCCCCCTCTTCCTCTAAGCCAGGTCTTGTTCTCTGGATTTATCACCCCACTTCTCTCCAGCAGTGACAGAAAGTGCCCTCACTCTTGTGTCACCTCATTGCACTGCTCAGATAAGCACAGGTTAAAGACTTTCCCTTTGGCACGTGGTGATGAGGATAATTCTTAAGCAGATATCTGATATTACAGATTTTTTTCCCCTCACCTTCCTGTGTTGAGAGGACTCACTTCAAGACATTTGATGTGGAGAGGGCAAGGAAACTGTCCCTGGGATAAACAACCCGATGCCAGGAGGAGTCGATGTGTAAAGCTGAGTGACAACAGGCAGTGTTTAATGTCATCCAAGAACAGTTAGGGTTTTTAATACACTTATTATTTAATATAGGATAATGAATGCCTGCTTTTGTCCACTGATGACAGCAAGGGACCACGAGGTGGGATGAGTCTGGTCTAGGTTGTTAAAGGAGACACTTCCCACTTGTTCTCTTTTGCTGCTGCTTCTTCCATCCTTCCCAAATAACCTGATCCTGTTTTTGCAGCTGCAACAACAGTTTTCTGGGGAACTGTCCCTGCCTTGCTCCAACATCATTCATCATGAACGACCAAACCACTTCCCTCCAGCCATATGGACAAGTACCTGTTCTGACCAAAGCAGGGTTTGGTTTCTGACGTTGCTCAGCATCCTCTTGGAGCCACATGTGGCTTCCATCAGCTTTGCTTTATGGCTCTGGCAGAGCCAGCTCTACATTCCCAAAAGCATTTTCATGCACCAGCGTGGCCTCTCCCAGGGGTGTGTCTGGGCAGGACCCTGTGAGAGGTGACATCTGCATCCAGAGGCTGATTCCTGTCCTTTATGCTCCAGAATTCCCAATTCAGCCTCTGTATTCCAAGCTGTATCGCACACAAATCTTCCTTCTAGTTGTGGAAAAAAACATTCCTTGGATCACAAAGCACTTGCATTCTCCACATCCTTTCTCAGGGCAATTTGTGGCACCTACAGCTGGTTGGACAGGTGAGGCCAAAGGGACCCATTTCCTTGAGGTGACTGATGAGCCAAAAAGCCTTGGCCTGGTTGTATCATCCCAAGGATTGTCCCTGCTCTGCTCCAGTTCGAGATCTTGCAGAGCAACAGCAAAAAGAAAGCTGGTTTTTAGTGTTTACATGTTAAAACTGATCCCTGTTGGATTCCAGTCCTGGCTCAAATGTCCTTCCCAACAGGAATCTCCAGCCACACCTGAGCTGGGGGACCAAAGGTGTGTCCCTGATGGACACCAGTGAGGGATCAGTGGCTGAAGCACCTGCTGGGATCTGCCCCTGTGCCTCAGCATCATTCTGAGCCACTGCTAAAACAACAGAGCCCACAATTTCCTTACCTTTAATAGTATTTAAGAGCCCAAACGCTGATGGTCCCTTCCAATCCACATCCTCACTGCCCCTGCAATGTGGAGTTTGGGGTCACCTGCCCCGGTACTGCCCCAGCTGGTGACGATCCCTTGTCCTTCCTACTGAAATTCCTGACCAAATGCACTCCCTGCTGCCTTCTGAAGCAGGAGGAAAGTTCCAGTTTGCCAAGAGAGCCCTGCCCTTCTCTCTTCCCCCCTCTCTGTTACCTCCCCCCTCCTCCCATGTGTGCACACACACCTCCCCAGGACCCCTCACCACAGGACACTCGGTGGGCGAGGAGGACCCAACCCGAGCTCAGCGCCCAGTGCAGGACCCAAAAATCCAAAATACCCAAAAGAGGAGGCTCTGAAGAAACCTCTTGGCCCATTCCCTTGCCCAGGAAGTCCGTGGCCACCCGGGCACTGCTGTAAATAGGATTCTTAGAGGACCATGGAAACGCCCCACGCTTAGCACAAATAGCTCTTCTCTGACCTTTCCCTCGTGGTCGCACTTTGTACATTAGTTGGAAATTTGGTCACGTGTTGTATGTTTAGAGAAAGTTGACCTCTTTTCTTTTTTTTTTTTTTTAAATGCTAAAAAACACAGTGAGTGCCGTGCTAGTTAAAGAAAATAAAAAAAAAAGAAGAAAAAAAAAGAAAAAAAAGAGAAAGAAAAAGAAAAAAAAAAGAAAAAGAAAACAAAAGTTAAAAAAAAAATGGGGAGGGGGGACGAACTGTAGAAATTTGCCTATTGTGTGTTTTTGAAAGACATTCCAGAATGGTGGGGCGGGATGGGCTTGATTTCGGGATTATTTTTTGTTCCTTTGTTTTGTTTTAAGGTACGTTCCATGTATGAAAGTCAAAGTATTCTTTTTGTTTGGTTTCGGTTTGTTTTCTGGATTGCCAACCTCAGTTCTGCTGAAAAGAGACAAACTCAGGGGTGGGGTGGGATGGGATGGGGGGGACAGGACGGAGGGAGGTACCTTGAGGTGGAACAAACCTGAGCATGGCAGAGTTGGACAGCAGGGGTTCACGAAGAGTTGGACTCATGATCCTGGTGGGTCCCTCCCACCTCAGAACATTCTGTGCTTCTGAAACTACACCGCATCAGACCCAAAATCACACCCTGAAGAACACGTGGTCGTGGTCGGTTGACACCGACCGAGTGGGGACTGAGCAGGTTCTCAACTCCTGGTGACTCTGAGGGTGCCTGGGAACCCAAAAATCGTTCTGCACCTCATCCAACCAACCCATCGAGCCAAGGGACACACTCCAGAGACCTTCTTGCAGCTCCACCGCAATTCCCTGCCTGCAGATGAGACCTGAAGGATCACACCCTCTGGAGATGTTCTCTCTCCTCTCTCCCTGCAGATGAGACCTGAAGGGACACACTCTGGAGATGTTCTCTCTCCTCCCTCCCTGCAGATGAGACCTGAAGGGACACACTCTGGAGATGTTCTCTCTCCTCTCTCCCTGCAGTTGAGACCTGAAGGGACACACTCTGGAGATGTTCTCTCTCCTCCCTCCCTGCAGATGAGACCTGAAGGGACACACACTCCAAGGATGTTCTCTCAGCTCCACAACTCTTCCCTGCCTGCAAATGAAACCTGATGGGACACACTCGAGATATTCTCCCTCTCTCCTGCCTGCAGTTGAGACCTGAAGGGACACACTCTGGAGATGTTCTCTCTCTTCCACACCTGCAGTTGAGACCTGAAGGGACACACACTCTGGAGATGTTCTCTCTCTTCCACACCTGCAGTCGAGACCTGAAGGGACACACACTCTGGAGGTGTTCTCCCTCTCCCCTGCACACAAGACCTGCCATCCCTGGGGGAAAGGACCCCCACCAAGTGGGTCTCTTTGACCTGCCCCCAGCCCTGCCTTCCCCCCTCCCCACGACACGGCCATCGCCTCACTGTGCCCACCAGCTCAGCAGATCAAACGCCCGTCGCTCCGAGACTTTTTGTGTATTTAATGCTTCTAACCCGTCCCCCCTTAACACCTCCATGTCCCCACCTGGGGAATATCTACATAGCACTCTAGGGCATTCCTTACCCCTCGTAACTGCGGAGATGTCGCTTCTGTGTTTGCCTCATAGCCATTTGCTGGTGAGTGGGAGTGTGGGAGTCGTGTGCGAGCGAGCGTGCGTGTGTATATATATAATCGCACCATAATTTATTCAGCTATATGGAGTAGAATAGTAGAAAGAGAAAAAACTGGTTTTGCTTTAACTACCTGCTGCCTGTAGGTGTCTTTCTGTAACTCAGGCATAACTGTTATACATTAAAAAAAAAAAAAAAGGAAAAAAAAAAGGGAAAAAAAAAGAAAAAAAAAAAAGGATTAAAAGTGCCTTCGGGTGGCTTGTTTGCTTTTAACGCTCTCCGTGGCGTGCCAAGAGCGAGGGGGGGAAGGAAAATATTCGACACACACGGGGCAAAGGAGGCAAAATGCAGATGGTTTCGTTCCCAGAAGTGAAATGGGGGGCGTCGCTCCTTGGCGAGAAGGTGGAAAAGCTGCGTCGATAAATCAAACATTTCATTTCGCTGTGGCTTCGCACAAGGGGAAGGACAATCCCCTGGCCTGTTCTCAACACAACCGGGTCTTTATGCATTTATTTGGAGCCAGGCTGGGCAGGGAAGGCCGGGGAGGGACCCGGCTGCTCCACGGGCACCTGGCTCTCGTTAAATGCCAAAGCCCGGCGTCAACGAGTGGAAAAACATTTAGAAACTACAGGGGGAAACGTGGCTGGGGGCTTTGCAGTGGGGAGGAAAGCACTTTGCCTTCAGACAGAGTGCTGGATTCAAAACTGGCCCCATCTGAAGATGGTTTGGCTCTCTCTGGGTGGAATAAGTTGATCCTCATCCAAGTCGTGCCAGAGGAAAATCCGCACGCGGAAAGGAGCCCGAAGAGCCCCCCGGGTTTGGGGTCTGGGTGTCTCCAGCAGGGGGGTCAGTGGCTTCCCAAAGCCAGGGGAGGTCACCCTGGGACAGGAGGTGCCAACGGCGTGCTCGTGTTTGTCATTTGGGAGCAAAAGAGGCAGGAATGTGCCAGCCTGGAGTCTCCCACAGGCACCAGAAGGCTCAGTGGAGGAGCAAGGGCTTTAGGATGGCAAACTCTTGCTCGTGGCTTCCTTATAAACCAAACACCCACTGAGACTCTTTTTTAACACCCCCACCTGCTCCCAGGGCTTGGATAATCCACATTTGTGGAGAAAATGGGAAAATGGGGGACCCAGGAGCCAAGGGGTGGCCACCCCAGGGGGGTCTGTGGCAGAGGAAGGGATTGGGGGTGCCTGGCAATGCAGAGGGTGAAGGTCTGGTGGGCTCTGAGGGGCTCGATGGGGACCCTGGGAGCTATGACAGGTCTCCAAATGAGGACTAAGCTGGAAATCACAGTTCTTACGTGATGCCAAGGGCACTGAGCTGCCCAAACCCCATAATTGGGGTAATTAATGACCAGAGAGGCTCATCTTTGTGTAGGAACCACAACCACAGGAGTGGGAGAGTCAACCCCAGCTTCCCACCTGTATCCTATGGGGACTGTGGTTTGCATCTGCAAATTTTACCCACTCTGAGACCCCCCCTTCCCTCTTCAGACCTGCCCTCATGAGCAGCCCTTGATTTTCACCCCAAATCCCACGTGTCTCTGCTGTGGCCAATCCACCCACACCCCGAGGGGTGTGCAGGGGACGGGATCGTTTTCCAGGAGCCCCAAAACAGGACAGGCTTTATTTCCAGCCATATCCCTGCTTTTAGATCCCTTCTCTGACAGGTCACAGCTCTGTGCTCCCTCCCCAACCCTCCCAGAAATGACTTTGCTCCAGCAACGGGCTCGTTCCAGCTCCTCGCTGCGCTTCAACACTGCCCTCAACTGTTCCCTGAGCTCCTCATCCTCTCTCCCAACCTCTCCAGCCTTATCTGAGGAGCGCAGGAGATTTCCCAGGCCTTGCCAGAGTCGCTCCCTTGCCCTCTGAAGGGCATGAAGGGCGTGATGGAGCCCACGAGGGGTTGACCCAGCTATCGCCGGGCAATTCTGGCTCTGAGCTGTCAGCAGCTTTAATCTGCTGCTAAGCCGGGGGAAATCCCATCCAGGGCCATCTGACACCTGGCAAAGGCTTTGCATCCTGCTGACCCCGTGGCGTGTCCCTCTTGGTGCTGTGTGGCTGGACTTGACCCCAGGGGCTGCCCCAGGACAGGAGAGGGGCTGATCCTCTGCTGGTTCTGCTCCTTTCCTGCTCTGCTTCTCAATTATTTACTTGTGTGTTGATTTTTTCAGTAATCACGTGGGTTTCTCATCTCTTCCCTGTGAATTCCAGCCCCTCACATCCCACTTTGGCAGGATCAGGGGACATTCAGAGCGGGAAGGGACCCACAAGGATCACCAAGCCCAGCTCTGCAGCCCAGGGATGAGCCCCAGAGCTCTGAGCAGCTGAGCTAAGCTGGGCTTTGCTGCAGCCTCCTCTGACCCCCCGCTCCGTATCCCCCTGGAACTTCCCAGTTTCCTGCTGGAGAAGGCCCAGGGTGGTGTAACTTGGAGCAAACAGAGACACAGAGCACGCAGATACATCTAAATATATATATTTATATCACCCCCCTGGGGCTTTGGAGGGCAGAAACACTTGGCAGGGTAACCAGCCCTTTCTTTCGAAGCTTCTCAACAAAAAGGTTGAATGTCTTTCCATTATTTTCCAGGACATTCTCACAGTTACCTTGGGACTTGCTGATGCTGATGGGTCCCTTCCAGCTCAGCACATTCTGTGATTTTGGTCTCAGAGGAAACGGGAGGAAGAGATAAAACTATTTCCAACATTTGAGTTGTGTCCACTTCATTCTTTTTCTTTATCATTTGAAAGGTGTGCAGGAAAAGAGAAGAGCAACCTGAAAGAGAAGCCAAAACATTTCAGCCTTCCTAAGCTGAGATTTAAAATCCTTTCATTTTAGCTAAAACTAAAGAAACTGAAAAATGTCCCCCTTTTTATTAAAAACCAAATAATTAAATAACTTTGAAAAGGTTCTTCCCCAAATCCCCCCTGGAACGTGAAAAGGTTTAGGGAAAAGGGAGGCAGAAATGCTGGCCCTGCCCCCTGTGGATGCTCTGAGAGGGTTTGGGATCCTGATTTCTGTGGATGCTGGAAACATATTCCAAAGGATCATCCAGGACCATAAAGGTGATGCCTAATTTAGGGAATTCTCATGGGAAGAAGTGCCCAAGGATTCACCTCTCTGCCCAAAAATCAGCTCCTGCTCTTTACAGAGGCACCCCAAGAGTTTGGGAACCTGCTCCTGATTTTTTTGGTATCAGTGGGATTAATTCCAATGTTTTCATGGAGCAGGGGCTGCAGCTGCACAAGAGTCAGGAGGTACAGACACCCACTCCGGGTATTTAATTTAGAATAATAAATAAATCAAATTTATTTAGGACCTTATTCACCTAAAATAGGTATTTAGGTATCTATTTACCTATAATAGCTACCTTTTTACCTAAAATAGGTATTTAGGTATTTATTTACCCAGAACAGCTGCTTTTTTACCTAAATAGATATTTTTTTACCTATAATAGGTATTTAGGTATCTATTTAGCCAAAATAGGTGTTTGGGTATTTATTTACCTCTAACAGCTATTTATTTACCTCTAATCACTATTTATTTACCTCAAATTTATTTAGCTATTTATTCCCCTCAAATATCTATTTATTCCCCTAGCACTTATTTAGACATTTATTTACCAAAAAAATAGGCATTTCTTTGCCAAAAATAGGCATTTCTTTGCCAAAAATGGGCATTTCTTTACCAAAAATGGGCATTTCTTTGCCAAAAATGGGCATTTCTTTGCCAAAAATAGGCATTTCTTTGCCAAAAATAGGCATTTACTTGCCAAAAATGGGCATTTCTT
>JAWWMO010000059.1:1211149-1238148 GCA_035047845.1 Dendrocincla fuliginosa | reverse complement strand
GGCTGGAGAGGAGCAGCCAAGGGACACAATTCCTGCAGAGGAGATTTGGAGACAACGAGGGGGATGAACTCACCTCTCCCTGGAGATCAATGGAAGGGTTGCAGTTGGTGAAGTCTTCCCACAGCAGCAGCGTCTCCTCGTTCTCCTCCCACGTCAGACTGTCACAGTCGTCATCGAAATCAAACGTCTCGCGCCTGGCGGAGGGCAGGGAGAACATCAATGAACCCACTCCAGCCCCACTGCCCCAGCCCTCTCAGTAACTGTCCAGAAAAATGGGCTGGGAGAGCTCAATGGAAGGCACAAAGCAGCAGCTGAAAATCCTCACAGCTTTTACAAACAGGCCCTGCCACTGTCCAAGTCCCTCTGGCCTGGGCTCGCTGCCACCCCAAGGCACAATAAAAGCTCCTTGTTGGCGCTGCAGCTCCGAGCACACAGCCCTGGCTCTGACCTCCAGATGGAGCTGCACAGTAGTTCCCCCTGTTTGCAAAGCCACAAAAATGCTTGGAACTCTTCCTTTCATCCATGGGAAAACGGGCCCAAACACAGCACGAGGGGTTGGACAAGCAACAGGCACCAGAAGGCGCCGTGATTGTGGCGGGGGAGCTCGGCCAACATTTTCCCTGCAGCATTTAAAAATGGCATTTTCCGAACTAAAAAATCACTTGCAAAACTAAAAAACCCCTTTCAAAACTAAAAAAATCCCTTTCCAAAGTAAAGCATCACTTTCCAAAGTAAAAAATCCCTTTCCAAAGTAAAGCATCACTTTCCAAAGCAAAAAATCCCTTTCCAAACTAAAAAATCCCTTTCAAAAGCAAAACTTGACTTTCAAAAGTGGAACATCATTTTCAAAAGTAAAAAAACCCTTTCAAAAGTGACAGCTATGAAGAAGCTGAACACAAACACTCCTTGTCCACTCGAGCCCCCAAGTGCAGCCACCAAAGCCTGAGAGCAACCAGTGGCCAGAGTGGCCTTTGCCACTGTTATCTGCTCCCACAGCCTGGGTTGGGCAAGAAGGGGAAGGTTCAGAGGGGTTTGAGCAGCAAAGCTCAACACCAGGAGCTGCTTCTCCTCCCCCAAAAAAGCTGCAAGTGCTCCCTGCTCCAGCCTGGGGCATTTTTATGGCTTTAGCTCACTTCCTTTCACACAGATAACATCTCAGGCAGGGATGTCCTCAGGAGGCTGCAGAGCTTGGCAAGGGACAGCAGGCAAAGCATTTGTCTGTGCTCAGCATGGCTGTAAAAAACCATTTAAACAAAGCCCAGCAAACTTGGGACATTGGGGATTGTGCCTTCTGTAATTCCACTTTTTCAAGTGGGGTTGTTTTTGCCAGGTCTGTCCTGGCTCCCAGGCTGACTTGAGACACACACACTGCTCAAAAGCCACTGCATTCTCATCTTTTTACTACCAGACACTTAAAGGTTAAGTTCATTACAGTTGCTTTGTTTC
Organism: Dendrocincla fuliginosa; assembly: GCA_035047845.1. Classification (NCBI taxonomy): domain Eukaryota; kingdom Metazoa; phylum Chordata; class Aves; order Passeriformes; family Dendrocolaptidae; genus Dendrocincla; species Dendrocincla fuliginosa. The sequence continues at coordinate 1,236,702 of JAWWMO010000059.1, read as the reverse complement.
TGTTAATGATAAAAATGCTTCATCTGTTTCTAAACTAGTGTTTCCTACTCCACAAAGACCCCAAGCTCAGCAAGGTACATCCCCAGTCACAATCCAAGTTGAATATATCCACAAGATTCCTGCCACACCTTGTGCCATACAGGGCCAGGAGATAAGAATTCCATGAGAAACACCAATAAAAATTGGTATCACAGGACAGGGATAGCAGCAAAATTAAACACCAAATGCATGACCAACCCAGGAGCTCTGTTTTAGCTTCTTGCTTTTCTAAAATACCCACTCACTACCTGCTGTCACACTGAATTCAGCAGGGCAGAAGTCAAAACTCTGTATTTATTACACTGACTGTCACTGGGGGCCTAAAGACACATAAGATGAGTCCTCACAAGGGAGATGATCCACAACTTTTGCACACAAAGTGCCCTCCTACACAGGGAGCTGGGGCAGACAGGAGGAGACACTCCCCCTAAGGACAGAACTCTTGGCAGCATCTCCCAGCAGAAGAAGAGCTGGTGCTCCTTGGACCATTCCTGGTGCCCTCCCACACGCTGAACACTGTCCTGCTTTGTGTGGGAAAGCACTGGGAGTTCTCTGCACTCACTGCAGACACTGGAGGAAGAAACACTCTGAAATCAGCCCTGCTGGGGCTTTTCTCTGCCAAAGGAAGACAGCAGAGAGCCCCAGAAGGCTCAGCAGGCTGTGGCCACCTCCATCCTCCCTGGAAAGGGAGAGGAGCAGGCAGGGCACATCAACAACCACCTTGCTGAGCTGTTCAGTGCAGCACCAAGGTCCCTTCTTCCCCCCAAGCTCAAACAAACTCCTGTTCTCCCAGCTGAAAAGCCCACACTTTGCAGCACAGATGACCCCACCAGCACTCCTGGAACCCCTGAGGTGCTGCCCACTGCCAGAATGGACCTTCCAGGCAGGTCCACCCCTGCCACTTGCCTGCAGCTCCCCTGCAAAATCACCCAAACCACGGGAGAAGCTTCAGACTGAGCCTTCAGTTCAAGTTCTCTGCAGCCAAACAGCAGAAACCTTCAGGAATCCAATATTCAGCCAAACATACAGAACCCTTTTTTGTGGCATTTTAATTCTTTTCCTACTGTTCTAATATGTAGTGGCAAACCCAGTTTGTGTTTTTCATACTCTCTGCAGCTCCCCCTACTTAAGGGAGGAATTAAATCAGTTGATTTAACTGGAACTTGCAGAGAAGCCCCAGGCCTGTGGCAGGGGATTTGAGCAGGGATTTCCCCCGGGGTACTCACAGCTGGTTGAACATCCTCTTCATCTCATCGGTGATGTTGAGGGAACAGCTGACCTCGTCGTCAGAGAACCTGCCATTGTCCCCATCCTGCTCCGACAGGTCGTCGTCCGACGTCAGCTTGCGCTCCTTCTTCTTGGAGGCCACCTGGGATGGAGAGAGCAGCAGTGAGCACAGGGCCCAGCTGGGCAGGGGGTGGGAGATATAGGGCGTGGAAGGAAAGGACAGGATTAGGATTGAGTGGACACAACTGCTCGGGAGCCCCCGGGCAGCTCGTGGGGGATGGATCGCTCGGCGTCTGCCGTGAGAGGTGAGCACAGAGCACAGGGAAGCAGGGCAGAGCAGGGCAAAGCAAGCTGCAGGCTGCCAGGGCTCTACAGATGTTCATCTGCTCGTCTGGGATCTGCCAGAGGACATGCAGAGGTCAGGGTGACAGAGGGACAAGCAGAAGCTGGCAGCAGTGACAGAACTCTCCCTCTCCTGCCACCACCACAGGCTGTTCCACCTGCACGAAGGAACAGGCAGGAAAACCTTCCTGGAGAGCCTCTAGTTCAGGGTCATCCCCACCCCACCAGGCTGACAGAAGAAGGGCTGGTTGAGCCATGAGAATGCCTGGCCAGCCCCAAGGGAAAGGAGAGAACCCAAAGGATGCCCCTGCAGGGGGCACAGAGGGCTGTGGACACAGGGGGTGTTCACAGCTGGAGCCCCAGAGCCACAAACACACAGCCCGCTCCCAACCTGCTCAGTTACTGCTCCCTTGGGCACACAGAGCATCCATCCACCCCTCCCTGGCCTGGTGCTCCAGGGCAGTGTCCTCCTGGCCCCTGGAGCCCCTGCATGCCTGGCCAAGAGTGAGCTCTGCAGGTACCTGGGAGCAGAAAGACTCAGCAATTCCACCCAGAGACAAGAGGGAACCACCAGCACAACGGAGTGGCTCGACATGCCACAAAACAACTTGTCTCCTCTGAGGAAATCTGAGTCTTTTGGGGTCCATAAGGGGAAAAAACACTCCCCACCATTTAGGCAACTTCACCAGTAGAGAGTGGTTTGGGACAGCATTTAGCACATTGTGGCACCAGGACACAGAGAAAAGCATCAGATTTATTGAAAGACTGAACAAGACACAGATGGAAGCAGAAGGAAGGTGGGTTAAACCACGACTGGAAGTGCAGTTGGGACAGAGAACCAACTGCACTGGGAGTTCCAGGTTTGCTCCAGGCAGGGCTGCAAGTTCAATTTACTCTCCTTCCAGCACCAAGGAGCCCCAGTAGCTCAAGGAAAGCAACTGGAGCTTCTGCCTCCCAGAGCAACCAGAGCTCAGCACCACAGAAATATTATTTCTGGCCACGGAGCTCGAGCCAGAAATAAGAACATTCAGATGACAGTTCTACAAGCTTCAAACCTCTCACTTGTGAAGGGAACAAATGTGAGGAAGTAATTTAGACAAGCCTAGACCCTGTAAGGCTGCTTTTTTTTTTCCCCTTGCCCTGCATTCATTGCAGACTAAGATCACACGAAGTCTTGAAGCTCATCCTGAGACTGCTTTTTTTAACCTCCCTCGCCATTTGGTGCTCCCGGTGCTGCAGCACTGCCACACCAGGAGAGGAGAAAACACATCCACAGAGAGAAACCTCCAGGAAAAGCCCTCAACAGTGGGCTCCCTCTCGCCCTACCCTGTGGAAAATCATGGCCTAATCACCTGGAATATCTTGGAAACGTCTTCCGAGTTGCGCTGCTGCGCGACATCGCACAGCTTGGCCGTGATATCGATTCGGCGGCAGATGTCCATGTCCACCTTCATGGCCTTTTCTTGGATCTTTGTGTCCAGGTCTGTCATGGGCTGCAGGAAGGACAGCAGTGATTACCCTCCATTATCAGACAGTTCAGGCAAGAAGAGATACCCCTCAGTATCTCTCGCTGTAACCCCAGGCCGTACCACTCTTTGTTAAACAGTTTCACACCTTGTTCTCCGGGAACAGGGACAGTCTCACGGAGCTGACAGCTGGCAGTGGATATTCATGCCTGATTCCAATCCCTCAGAGGGATCTGCCACCAAAAAATCACCTCTACCCACCCCAAAAAACTGCTAAATGGGGCAACATTATGGGCCAACAACAGGTTGGAACAGTGGAACAGGTTGCCCAGAGAAGCTGTGGCTGCTCCATCCCTGGAAAGGTTCAAGGTTGGACAGGGCTTGGAGCAACCTGGGCTGGTGGAAGGTGTCCCTGCCCATGGCAGGGGTGGGACTGGATGGGTTTTAAAGTCCCTTCCAACCCAAACCATCCTGTGATTCCATAAATGACACTTTGAAAATGGAGAAAACCCCTGTGCAGAGGAGAGTGAACCCCAAAGCCTGGTGAGGATGCAAAGCTTCCCCCCTCTCAAACACACCAACTGTGCTGCACAGAGAAGTTGCTTTTAAATCAGATCCAACTCCCCACATTCCATGAAATCTTCAAATCAAGCCTGGATCTGAAGAGATCCAGGAGAGCCTGTGACACAGAAAACATTCCTCTCTCACTGGCATCAACCTGGCAAAAGCTGTGCATGAAAAACATTGCCCTGCTTCCCTCTGGGTAGTTGTGAACACAACTTGTAAGAGATCCTCCCCCTCAGTACATCTGCTCCTTATGAAGGAACATTCAAAAAACCCCCCAAAATGCATCTTTTGCAGCCCAGCTGAGAATTGCTCTGTTAGAAAGTCCCACTTCAATGGCCAGGCAATGCTCCCACTTGGAGCAGAACAGCAGGAGAAACTCTTTGCAGAGCATCCTGAAATCCCAAACCCCCTCCCTAAGAGGAGGCTTTGTTGCTTTGGTTTGGTGTTCCCCTCCTTTTTTCATTACATTATTAGTCAGCCTCCTCCAGCCCCTGCCAACCAGCCCTGGAATCAGAGATTTTTGTTTTCCAGAACACTCTGAGGCAAAGAAACCTCTGAAAAAACTGCCACACTCAACACAACCTCCTCCCCTGAGCAGCTCCCAGGGATTTATCCCCAGGAAGGCCAGAGCCACGTGCCAGCACTTTGCTTTTCTCTGCTCTAACTATTTACCCAGGGAGCTCCAAAACAAGCATTCTCAGGGCTTCCCCTGGCCTTTTCTTGCTCCCTGAAGAGCCTGCAAAGCCCAAAGAACACTTTCCCTCGAGCTGAGGAGGATGTTTGCCTTCACCACCACCCTTTCTGTACACACACAGTTTGTTTCTCAGTGAGAAAAAAAGTCCTCCCAGGGATGGAGCCCCAACCAGTTTCTCCCTTTCACACCCTCCAGCCTTGATTAAACACCAGAAGAGCCAGCTAATTGCTGCACTTCACATGAACACATCCAGTGGCCCTGGGAGAATGGATTTGACACCGGGAGCGGGTTCTGCAGGTTTGTATGAAGGCAGGAGAATGCCAAATTACAGAATAAATAAACCTAATTGGATTGATTCCTTAGACAAGTGGCATCAGCACTTCAGTCCTCCCGAGAAGGGCAGCTTGATGTTCACCTGCCTTACCTCTCCAGGTATCTGCATGAGGACCTGAATGGCAGGAAATGACCCACCCCAGCCCAAGAGACCCTGTGGCTTTGGAGGGACATCAATACCTCAGGAGACCCGAGGAAATTCCTCTGAAAACAAGTCTTTTTTTCCTTTTCCTTAAACCAATGAGGCTGAAGCAGCACTGGAAACAAAGGCAAGCCCTGCCCCAGGGATGCTGGATTGGTCTCCTCAGAGAGAGGTGGGACACACAGCCCCTTCCCTGGGAGGGCTGGGAGGATCTGGCACAGAGAGGTTTTGGATTCCCCATCCCTGGGAGTGCCCAAGGCCAGGTTGGACAAGGCTTGGAGCACCCTGGGCTGGTGGAAGGTGTCCCTGCCCATGGTGGGATGGGATGGGATGGGCTTTAAGGTCCCTCCCAAGCCATTCCATGGTTGTGCCCAGTGTGTTCCCCCAGGAACACGATTATTTGGGTAACTCAGAGCCAAACCCCCCCAGCAGCACGTGCTGGACCCTCTGCCCTGCCCTGGGAGTTCTCCAAGGCTTTCCCAGGGCTGCAGCCCTGAATGCTGGCACTGTGGAGAAGGGGAAGGGAGGGAAGAGTCTGTGTTATGGGCTAAGCAGCAAGTTAATGCATCTCCACACAGACCAGACAGGAAGCAGGGGCAGGGAGATCTGTCTGATGCATTAGATCAGAGGCAGCATCACACTAATTACACAGCAGCACTCACTAATCACCTCTCCAGGAACGAAGCCATTGGCGTGACACACACACTCACCAGGGCACTGGGAGAGGCCACTCAGTACTTACATCACTCATCAGACCCTTAAAGACCACGAGTTCTGCTTTCAGCCTCTCAATCTTTTCATTCAGCTCCTCCTGGAGAGCTTCTGCTTCCTGTGCCTCCTGCCAGAGAAAGCACAGAGAGGTGAGAGCCCAACTCCACTTGCTGTGGCCAAAACACAACACCAAGAAAGACTCAGCCCCCCTGACAATTCTGCAGAGAAACTGAGGTGTGATGGACCAGCTGGAATAACCCACATTTAATACACCTGTATTAGAGGTCCAGCATCCTAATCAGGAGTAAAACAGGGGGATGAGCCATGAAAGAACAGCCTGTACTATCTCTAATTATAACCAAGCTTTTTAAAAGGAGGAGAAAGCAACTTAGGAAAGTAAGAAGTGGTTGGAGAGCAGGAAAAGGGAATAAAGAAGACTTAAGGTGGGAACTCCCTTAGGCTGAGCAGACTCTTCACCACCCCCTCCTTCCCCTTGGTCACCAAGTTCAGCTCCTCCACACTGCCCTCCACAGCAGCACACCCAGCTACTCTGGCTGGGAGCCACATTCTTAATTAAAACACGAATTTAAATGATGGCCAGCATGACAAAAGGTGCAGGAAAACCTGTCCAACCCTCACCTCTCGCAGGGTCTCGACCATGGATTCCAGGCTCATCCTTCTTGTCAGCTCCTCCTCCCACCTGAAAGACAAGATTGGCAGGCAAAGTGTTAATTAGAGAGAAAAGTATTTTTTCCCTCAAAATCACAAGTCTTCTGCTTGCTGGGGGACGATGACAGTTCTTTGAAATGTGGAGCAGATGGTCCCCCCCCACTTGTTCACCCTCAAACAAGGAACATTGAGTCTGGAAGAGAATCCAAGCTAATTCCACTGCACTGGGATCAGCACTGCTCCTGCTCTCCCACGCAACAGAATCATGGAATGGTTTGGGTTGGAAGGACATTAAAACCCATCTTGTCCCATCTCCCACCAGCCCAGGTTGCTCCAAGCCCTGTCCAACCTGGCCTTGGACACTTCCAGGGATGGGGCAGCCACAGTTTTTTCTGGAAAACTGTGCCAGGGCCTGCCCACCCTCACAGGGAAGAATTTCTTCATCATATTTGAGTTCATTATTGGAGCTCTGAGCAACCTGGGCTAGTGGAAGGTGTCCCTGCCCATGGCAGGGGGGCTGGAACGGGGTGATTTTAAGGTCTCTTCCAACCCAAACCATTCTGGGATTCTACAATAATTGGATTAAGTGCTAAAACAAAAAAAAGAAGTTCCTCTTTTTAAGCACTGGGACCCTTTACAGAGCAAAGCCCAGGATTTAAGAACACAAATTGCAAAGATGAGAGTCTTGTAATAAGATGCTACATCTCCATACCCGAGTGGGGGTTGAGTTTGGGGGGGCACAGAAAGCAAAACATCTCCCCTCTTTTGGAATGGGCAGCAGTGCCACCCCAGACCTGGGGCAGGTTTAATCCCACCTGGAATGGAAGGCAGGGTGGGATTTTGGGGCAGGAGAGGATGTGGACAGGCAGGGGTTGGTGCCTCCAGGAGCACCTGAGCAGGTCACACCCCCTGCAGCTCCAGCTCCATCCTCTCCTCCCTCCCCTAGTGGGGCAGGAACATCCCACACAACGTGTGGAAATTGGATTTCTGCGGGAAATTGTGCATTTTTTTCACCAGCATCGGCTCCCTGCCAAGCAGAGTAAAATATTTAGGCTGAAATCTGCGTTTGTCATCAAACATTTGAGCTGGGATTTCCACACCCTGTTTGTTTTTTCACTGCTAATTACACGTATTTTCCCATAAAAAGAGCAACTCCCCTTTTCAGCTTTTAATATCACAGGCCAGAAGGTGACATTAATTAAAGCTGGCAATGTGTGAGACTGTTCCAGGAGCATCACTGCCCCTTCTCCTGCTGCCAGCTGTGGGTGGGAGTCAAGCTGGCACTGCAAAAAGGGCAATGCTGCTGCAAGGAGGGAGCCTGGCTGCATCCTCCTCACCCTGCTCCACTGCTGCATCCTCAGCCTGGCCACGCTGCAGAGGGATGTGTTTGTGCAAAACGTCATCTCTGTCTTTTCCCTGACTCTGCCAAAAGGCAGGGGAAAGGATTAGCATTCCTGCCTGGCTCAGCTGCCAAGATCTCACTGCTCCAAGTCTGCTCAGACCAACCTTCCTCATCATCCTGCAGAAATTCCAGGGGTTCCGCTGCTTTGCTTTGGGCCAGCTCGAGTGCATCTCTCAGGGCAGTGATTTACAGCCCCAAATCCCCTCTGTCAGCCTCCAACCAGTGGCTCCAGGAGCAGAGGGAAAGGATGGCACCTTCTACACACCCTCCCTCAACTCCTTATTCGAGGAACAGTGGAACAATCAGAGCAGTTCGAACCAAAAAGTTCCTGCCCAAGAGAAGGACATTTTCCCTGCCTTGATAAAAAGGGTCCTGCTAACCATGACTATCACATTCTTAACCCCAGAGCATATTTCCCCCTCCCACCACCAAGCTGATTAACCTCATTTAACAGCTAAAAATGCCAATCTTACTTTCCCCTCACTCGGGAGGATATTTGTAGGGAGGAGAGGAAGGAGAGTGGGCAGGAAGGCAGAGGATGACAATGGAGCAGAGCATTAATTCTCCATTTAAACTTCCATGGAAGTGACACAATAGGAAGATTGCTCATTGCTGTGATCATCCTGTCTCTGCTGGAACACCCCAGCCTTTAAGGGGACCTTGGCAGCTGTGCTGCTGCACATCCCAAAAATCCAGCAGAGAGGCTGCTAATGATGGCTCTGATGTCTTTATTATTCCACACACTGAGTTATTCTCCCAGTCATTTATGTTAGTCAGCACTGTTCCCTCCACTCACCATCCCCAAGCAGAAGACAGTCTGCCCCAAGCCTCAGTGATGCCCTGGGCTCCCTGCCTTGAAATGTCCATGAAAAGGCACCGACAGCTCCTGGTGCTCCCTCCATCCCAAGGAAGAGGGAAGCACCACCTGAATTGTTACCTCTGCAGCAGCCAGGTAATTCCAGAGCTGGATAACCACAGGAGAAGGAGCATGACCAAGCCCTGACCTCTGCTCCCTGTGACAGGACCCAGGGAGGGTGAGTTTGGATCTCAGGAAAAGGTTCTTTCCCCACTGGGGCACTGCCCAGGCTCCCCAGGGCAGTGGGCACAGCCAGAGCTCCAGGAGGGTTTGGACAACACTCCCAGTGACAGGGTGGAATTTTGGGGTGTCTGAGCAGGGCCAAGGGTTGGTCTGGATGGTCCCTGTGGGTCCCTTCCAGCCCAGGATATTCCAGGTTCTCCAGCGAGGATTGTGATACCCAGAAGGGAACTGGCTGGAAAAGCAGGAGCCTTCCCCTGCCTGCAGCAGGATATGAGCTCCCAGCTGCTCCCAGACTCGCATTTCTTGGCTCAGATGCAGCAGTTGCAATGATTTCCAGCTGCAGCCAAACCCCCCTGCTCCCACTCAGACACACTGCCATCCAAACCTCCCAGACTCCAGGGCTTCTGAGCAGCTTTTCAGTCATTTCTTCTAAAATGAGTTTCAAACCTAACCAGGCTTTTTTTTTCCACCTTCCAAGGACGTTTCAGCTCCAACCAGCCCCAGCTAAAAGGGCCAGTGTGACTTTGTTGGAGCCCTTTCCCCAGAAGTGACACATCACATTCCGGTGGCATTCCCTCATCCCTTCACATCCCCAACTCCTGCCTCAGTCCTGCCTTAGAGAACAAAGGATGTCGGCTCTGCTGCCTTTAACGGGAAGGATACTGGGCAAACAAAACACTTGAGGAGTCAGGATTAGCAGTCCCTAAAGCAGCTCTTGTAAAGCTGAGTCACACCATGAATTTGGGCTCTCTCTGAAATTGGAGGAGTAGGGACCAGCTCACCAACACCCTCTGCAGCTCCCAAAAAGAGCTGGGGACCCCTCAGGATAACATTCCTTAAAAGCTTCTCTGAGTTCTCAAGCCTGAAATCAAACTGAGCCGTCTGTGCTGACACAACAAGCTTCAAAACACATCCCCCCTCCCTCCCTGAACACCAACCAGGAGCATCTCCCTCCCTCCTCTCCTCCCAGGACCAGTTCCAGCTCAGGAATACTGACCCACTGCAGCACACTGACAGAACAGAACGCTTTAGAGAAGATTCCCTCGCCCAAAACTGCTCAGGAATTGCCTTTGAAATTATTTTTAGGTGCACGGGTTGATTTAAACAACACACAACACGCTCACAGAAGGCACCAGGTATGAACACAGGTCTGAGAATGATTTTGCTCAAGGCAGAAAGGCACAAGCAGAGGATGGGATCAACTGCATTATTCTTTCATTTAAAACAGCCCTCAAGGAATGAAATATTCATCAGGTAATACTTAATAAGAAAATATTTATTCCATAAGCAGAACTCTTCAGGCAGACGAGTCCCTTCTTCCTGGTGCTTTTATGGAGAGAAGGGAACTGCCAAAGAGGGAATTTTTACAGCAGTCTGAGCATCTCCCCTGCCACTTCCTCAGGTGCTGAGTGAAGCTTCTCCTCCTTTATTGGAGGGTCTTCCCAGCAGTTCAAGGGGCCAAGAGCAGCAGAAAGCAAAGCACTCAAGAGCTGTGAGCTTTCAGTCCAACAACAGGACACTGAAGTGTCAGTTTGAGCAACAACCACAAAACAACAGCGAGTGATGCCCAAACCCACACAGAGCACCATCCTTGGCTTCCCTTGCCCAACAAAGACCCCCCCACGCCCTGGGTGGCAGGAGCTGCTCCCATCCCTGCTCAGGATGGACACCAAGCACCCCAGAGATGTTCTCAGCCGTATCACACCTCCAGGAGATGGAAGGACAAAGCACCTGGGAGGGTTCTGTGCCACGTCTCACAGACCCAGCCTTGGGCTCCCTCTTGCCCTTCACCACTTTGGGCTCTGCTCTGATGCCCAGCTGGGGTTTACAGGAACCCCAAAAGGTGGTGCTGGCACGAGATGCAACACCCAAGAGGCCCCAGCCCCAAGAGGGTTTCATGGCCACGTTACTCACGGTCCTTACACGTGGTTTACTCAGCCGTGGGGCTGCAGGGACATGCCCACTAATCCCCTCTGCAACACCCACGGAGGAGCTGCCAACACTGCACTTGGGGAGCTCTGGGTGATCCAAGGGGGTTCCACCAGGATGGACTTAGGGGCACCACAGGATTCCCACAGTTTAATCTGGGAATGGGGCAGGAACACACCAGGGGGGTTTGGGGTGGGAATGGAGCAGGAACACACCACGGGGGTTTGGGACGGGCAGGAATCATGTGCAAGGCTTTCTGGGCAGGTTTAGGGGAAGCCTCAATTTAACCCTTTGCAGTGGTGTTTGTTCATTGAGGAAAGAGCCACATCTGCCACCTCCTAAACCATTCCTGAGGCTGGGAGGCAGTTTGGGATTGGAAATACCAACAGCTCTGTCACTGAAAGATCTGGGCCATGCAAGATGGGTTTCATCAGAAAAAGAACCTCTGGAAAGGTTTTTGTGCTTTCACAGAATCCCAGAATGGTTTGGGCTGGAAGGACCTTAAAGCTCATCCAGCCCCATGGGCAGGGACACCTTCCCACCCTGCCCAGGTGGCTCCAACCTGGCCTTGGACACTCCAAGGGATGGGGAGTCCACAATCTCCTGGGTTTTTAATAAAACAAAACAAAAGAACCAAATAAAGACACCCCAAAACAAACGAACAATTCATTATCCTCCCTGACTTTAGAACTCTTAAGAGATCATTTTCCTTGCAGTCTTCATTCCTGCACTAAATCAGACATCCAGTTGCATCAACCCTCTGGCTCCTTCACAAACACCACCTCTTGTTTAAACGAGCATTTTTAAGGTGCTGTAAATACAGGGATTCTTCCAGATTATCCCAAGCCCAGATAGTTTCCATCCTGCCTTTTTATTGAAGCAAATTAAATGTCAGTTGATGGGCCCCATGTAAAATGCATTAATTAATGGGGAGGCTGATTCCATTAGAGCCTGGCTGGGACACAGCCCATGCAGCGCTCCAGGGAAGTCGTGTCTGTGCCTCTTGCAACATCCTCTGCCCAAAAACTCCTTGCTACAAGTCATCCCAGCACCAAACTTCCCAAATAGCAGGGGAGTTTATTCCTGAACCTCCAGCAAAGGGCTGAGACAGAATCACTGCAGAGCAGAACTCACAGCTTGGGCACTGCTGGGTGTTTCACCATAAAGCAGAGCTCAATATTCAGGTCTTATTCTAGGCTGGAGCTCCACTCAAAGCAGTCAAACAGACCTTTGAACAGCAATTCCTGAGGCAGAAAATTGCTAAAAGGGCTTTCCAGAGAAACACTGCCTAATTAAGCCTCCTGATTACACCCAGTGAGAAAGATGCTCCAGCCTGTTGCTGGAACCACAATAAAAACCCTCCCCAGCTTCCTTTGTGCCTCCTCGCTGACCACACGAGGTGTTTCAACAGGAGCCTGATGACACCAGAGCCCAGCAACATCAAGCAGCAGCAGCAGCAGAGCCTGCATTCCTGCAGAGGGACAATTATGGGCCTTTTCATGCAGCAGGAGGATCCCCAGGGAATTGTGCAACGCTCCCAGCAGGATGAACACGCTGGGAGCTCCAGAGCTCCGAGTCACCACAGCTGGGTGACTTATTCCTGCTCTGAAAGGGAGCTGAGGTGGCCTTTGATTCCTGGATAAGCTCTGGATCTCTCTCTTTGTGAGTTAGGGGCTTTGGTGCCCAGCCCCTAACACAGAAATCCATCCCCAAGGACAAAAGATGCTCCCCCAAAGCAGGTGTGGCACAGCAGGAGGGGCTGCTCTGGGCTGTCCTCAGGGTGTTTGGGGCGACACACAAAGCCCCTAAAACACCTCCTGGCCCTGCAAAGCCAAAGTGCTGACTGTGAACTGGAGTTACCTTCAATCTCACAGCCAAGTGGAGGAAAATCCCACCACCAGCCTGGTTTCTAGGCCATTCTGCAGGAGAATCCAGACCTTCCCAGTTACTTTCCCTGGCCAGAAGAGTTTTGTACAGCTCCCTTTCTGCTGCTCACACTTTGCCTCCCTGATCCCAGCTCATGCTCTCCTGGAGAGAAAGAGCAGGGCAAAGACAACAGAACCCAACCCTGCCTGTCACTGATGTGCCTATTCTGCACCTAAAAAAGATTTTAAATACTATTTAACAGCCTAAAGCCATGAGAAGTGTTCAAAGCCACGTGGAGGGCAGGAGGGACCTTCCTGGAGAGAACCTGGACAGGTATAGGAGTTCTTTTTAGGGTTTCCTGGAAGCTCATGGTATCCTGTGCATTTGTGCCTGCATCTTCTGCTGCTCCTGGTCCCCTCAGGGCAATCAGAACTGCTGGGGAGGAACAGAACTGTTGCACTTCAAGGAACAAACCCACAAAAGGTCTGTGCAGTGCTTACAAATAAAGTATCCCCAGTCTAGAATGGGGGCAGAATTAAAATTCACATTCTCTCACCAGTGTCCCCCACCCCTCCCACCACTGTGCCAGTGCCTGCAGGGTTTGGTTAGGCACAAACTGTCCTGGTTGATAAGATACCACCACTTGGGAGGTGCTGGAGAAAGGCTTAGCATGGAATTCAGGGCATGAGAACAGACCCAGGTGGTGAGCTCAACCCTGTGTCTTCCTCCTCAAATTTGCCCCCAACCTGAAAGAACAGACTGAGCTGGATTTCACTGAATCAGATTGCACAGAATGCCAGACTGGGCTGGGTTGGAAAGGACCTTAAAGCTCATCCCATTCCACCCCCTGCCATGGGCAGGGACACCTTCCACTAGCCCAGGTTGTTCCAGCCTGGCCTTGGACACTTCCAGGGGCAGCCACAGCTTCTCTGGGCAACCTTTTCCAGGGCTCCCCATCCTCCAGGGAAGAATTCCTTCCCTGTGTTTCCCCCTTCCTGGCAGGCACAGCTAAAGCTGGTTGTATCTCCCTCCTCACCAGCAACTCCAATTCATTTTTCACCCTTTCTCAAAACCCTTGAACAAATCCACCAACCCCAAGAACTCTGCAGTGGGATCTCCTGCAGCTTCTGACAGCTGAAATGCAGTTTTTGGGGGAGGCAGAACAGCCCCCAGGGAAGGGGAGAGGGATTTATGTGGTCACAGGAGCACAGGCACTGCCTGCCTTCCATTCCCAGGACTGCTGCTCACAAAGGAGCCTTGTGAAAAGCAGCAGCTTGGGCAAAGGGAAGGTCTGCAAGGGTTGGCCTTGGTGTTTGCTTTGGGGGAGGGAAGGATTGACTCTGTGAGACAAAGGAAAAGCAGCCAGGAGAACAGGGATAAACCAGTTTACGACTGGGAAAGATATCAAGAACTCCAAACTGGGCAAACATCAGTGGGGAAAGGAGAAAACAAGCACCACAGAGAGGAGGAACCTCTGGAAATCCAAGGGCCTCGAGGAGGTTCCTCATTGCAAGGGGGGAATGTTGTGATGAACTTCAAACTTCCAGCCTTGGAGCCACCAGAAACCCACCAGGAGCTGCACAAAGGATTAAATCAGCTGGAAATGCCAACCCCCAGCAAGATGCTCTCTGTCACCAGGGCAGGCACCAGTGCCCCCTGTGCCCATGGGATACTCCATTCCTACAATCAGCTGGAATTTGGGCAACTGGAGGGAAAAGGGACCTTCCAGTGCCCCCAGGACACCTGCAGGGACATTTCAGCCTGCAAGGAGGTGGCACCCAAGGCAAGGCTGGACAGGGCAGCTCTGATGCCAGGAATATGCCCACACCTGGCACAGAGAATGTGACATGGTGTGGCTAAAATTCACACCCAAACCCCCCTTTGACACGGACCACGACACCTCTGGCACCAGCAGAATCTCATTTTGGGCTTCTTTTGAGCTCAGGTGGTGCAGAAATTGTAAAGATTACTTTGTGAATACTCCTGGAGCCTTGGAGGCTGCTCAGTGCGCCTTCCTGGGAAAAACCCCTCCAATTCCCAGCCCTGCTCCTCTTGGATCCATGAAATCCAAGGCATTTCCCCCATTCTGGAGGCACATCTGCTGATCTTTCCTTCCTCTCTCTCTGTATACACACACTTCTGTTAACAGTGAAAAGGAACTTTAAGGTGGCCACATCCTGATTTCACACTATGGGAGGATGACCTCGTCATTCCAAGGGTTTTTTCCTGAGCTGCTGTTCTAACCTACCCCAAAGAGCATCCCATTGCTGGCAAAGTCTTGTCACAACTGCAGAGAAATTCATTCCTCTGCCTCATTTGGAAGCAGGGAATGTGAAAAGCACAGGATTTCATTCCTGGAAGTGTTGCTGGCTGTGGGGTGATGATCAAATCCTGGATTCCCATGTAATTCCCATCTCTAGCAAACATAAGGGCCACAAACCTCCTGCCCCAGCAGCACATATAGACATTTATTGACATTTATTTTACAGCCCTGCCTGCTGACAAGCTGCAATTTCATGGTGTTTAGTACCTGGTGCATTCACTGCTAAGTGTGGCACAGGAAAATATCTATAAAATACAGCAAACTGCTGGGAAATTCAGCTGAATCCACTCACTAA
Source organism: Dendrocincla fuliginosa (assembly GCA_035047845.1). NCBI lineage: Eukaryota > Metazoa > Chordata > Aves > Passeriformes > Dendrocolaptidae > Dendrocincla > Dendrocincla fuliginosa. The sequence continues at coordinate 1,221,658 of JAWWMO010000059.1, read as the reverse complement.
GGACCACCCTCTTTGAAGAAAACACTACCAAAATGCAGCAAGAGAAGCCATAAAATCATTAAGGCTGCCAAAGACCTCTAAGCTCATCGACCTGTAAAACTGAAGGGAAGGACTGGGAGCCTGAAGAAAAATATTGATTGAAGTCAATACCTTTTTTTTTTTTTAAAGCTTCCTGTAAAATCCCAAACCCAGCCTGAGAAAGTGCTTTATGTTGCTCTCCCCACCTATGGAATGGAGGGGGCTTGAATTTCATGACAGGCACGTTCAGCATCTCTGGGCAAATGAGAAGCAGAAGCTGCACATCTTGAAGCAGTTTTGGGGGTTGTTATTTTGTTTTTGCAACAGCAGGGCAGGAAGCCCATGCAGGGGCTTTTAAATCCCATTTCACTCCTTGCACAGACTATTCATCATCTCCCAAGCCCTTTGGTGCGAGTGCTAATGTGAGAAACTTGTAGGATTGTTGTTTTCCTGCCCTGGGAAGGTCAAAAGAAGCCTCAGAGCCCCCGAGCAGACAAAGGGGCAGGCTGGGCTGGGGAACACAGCGTGTCATTATGCCAGTGTCCCAGTAAAGCCATGTGATCCCCCTGGCCAGCTCATCCCCAGCACCCCCATCATTACTGCAATAAAGGCAGAAGCAGCTCCTGCAAATTGAACTGGGGCTTGTTTGGAAGAGGGAGTTCCCAAGCAAGCCAGGAAAGCTGAAATGCAAAGGGGTTATTAGAGCTGAGTCACGGAGGGATCACAGCAAAATCCAGTCTTTTGGCCAGGGAAACTTCCAAACTGCCCTTTAATGGGATGTGTTTCTGGGGCAGGGGTAGGAACCAGCACGCCTGGCCCAGAGGCTGAAGCTTGGAAGAAAAAATTCCATGAAAAATGAAAAAAATCCAATTAAAACAATAAAAATCCCCCAATTTTACTCCAGCCTTCAATACAGGTTTAATAGTTTCCTAAGATGCAGGACTTTGGGGGGGAAAATCCACTGGTAGGTGGTGTTAAGCAAAGGTTTGTAATGAGTAAAAGCTCTTTGCAGCTCTCCACCAAAAATGCCTTTTCAGCCCCATTTTCCAAGCTCAAAGTTTAACTTGCCTGGACATCCTGGGCTTTCCAAAGCTGGGGAGCCCATCCTGCTCCTCCTCCCCCAGCACATTCATTGGAGAACAGGATAAAATCAATCCAACAGCCCAGCACCACACCAGGATGTGGCCAAGAACCCCAAGAGCTTCATCTCTTCAAAATAAAATCCACCCCAAGAGACCTGGGAGGATTTTCCAGGTTCTCCCCCAAGTTTTTAAGCAACACAGGAGAATCCATATTTTTCCACATATGACCAATTCTCCCTCTTCTCTCTCCTTTCCTTTTTCTCTTTACCTTGAATTCTCAGTTCTTTTTTTTCTGTTTTGGGGCTTTTTTTATCCTCCAGAACACAGGAGGCACTTCCAGATCAAAACATCAGTCTGGAGGAGGGTTCTTGTGCAGGAGGAAAAAGAAGAGTAAAAAGAACACACAGAATAACCCAGATTTGAAATCCACTTATAATCAAGAACACTTGCAGTTCCAAAAAGAAGAATTCTGGCCTTGCAGCCACTTTCCAAAGTGTGCTTTCATATCCCCCATTACCATTTTAAAAACCCATTTGTATTTTTATGGTGAATTACGTTTCCCTTGTAACTTCTCACCTCCTGCTGCCCAGGCCTGGCCAAAATCCTGGCAGACGAGGAGACAAGTATTTCCAGGAGGGATTTAAAGCCATAATAAGCTGTTGGAAAGTCCAGGCAAACTTCTGTGGCATGTTTTTCCCTTTCCCTTCCCTATAAACACCTCCTGAAAGCCCTCATGAATGTCCTGGGGGAGGCTGCCAAGTTAAACTAGGGCATTATCTCACTTGCTGCTCATGACTCCCTGCAATATTCTTACATCAGAGCCCTAAGGAATCATCCCCAGCCTTGCCATCACACGGAAGGTTTCCCATATAGGGTGAGGATTATTTCTTTTCACAACTGCTTTAGGACTTCAACAAGGTTTGGGAAGGGAGACCTGGGTGCTGGGAGAGGGTCTGCTGCCCTCCAGGTGGAGCAGGGATTTGATGGCAGTGGAATTGAAACTCAGACCTTGGGGGTCAAGGTGAGTGCCACCAAAAGATCTCCAGGTTGGGCTCTGGTGAGGAGTGCTCAGAGTTCCTGGGCAAACCAAGGGGCTCCTGATTCCCAGAGCTGAAAACCATCCCAGGTAAACTGATGGCCCTTCCTGAAGGATAATAGGGATAATATCTCCCAGGGATAACACACCTGCAATGAACCAGCACGTGCTGCCTTTGGGTTCTGGGGTGGCCTTGGAAGAAAAGCAAATCCATCACAAATCCATCACTGGCACAGCCCAAAAGCAGGGAGAGCTTTCCCACCACCTGCTGTCACCTGCCAGCACATGGGCCACCTCCTGGCCAGCTGACAGCCCCATCCCCTCTCATTTCAGGCAAAACTGGTCCATTCCAGGAAGGAAATGATCCATTCCAGGGAAAAATGCATCCATTCTGCACATAAACACTGCCCTGTGTGATTAAATGTAGACAAGCTGAGCTGTTCCACTGGAACCTGCTCAGGGTTCAAAGCACTGGGGTTGAACATCCTCTCTCATAAAAGGCCTTTATTTACTTACTGATTTCATGAGTTAATGCTCTCTATAAATAGCCCTGTGTCCCCAGCCCTGCTGGAACTGCTGCTGGGATCCCCTCCCAGGGGTTCTCAAAGGCTCTGATAAGACCAAGGGATCAGAGCCCTGTGTGGAAAGGACCTGCTGCAGTTTGTGACAGCACCGTTTCCATCCACTCCTGCAGGAAATGGCAAAAAGAGCTGCAGGTTGGAGCTGAAGCACTCCCAGCTCTCCTTGTCTGCAGGTTCATCTCCCTCTTCCTCCACATCCTTTGAGAACCAGCCTCAACCTGAGAGCTGAAACTCAGACTCAAACCTAAGAGCTAAAGTCACTCAAACCTAAGAACTAAAGTCACTCAGACTCAAAACTAAGAGCTAAAATGACTCAAACTCAACCCTAAACTCCAAACTAAGGGCTACAGTCACTCAAACTCAAAACTAAGAACTAAAATCACTCAAACTCAAACCTAAAGTCAAACCTAAGAACTAAAATGACTCAAACTCAACCCTAAACTCCAAACTAAGAGCTGAAGTCACTCAGACTCCAAACAGAGCTCAAGTCCCCCCAGACTCTGCCCCAACACTAAATTACTTTTCCTGAACCTCCTGGAGATCAAAGGAGCACTTGGCTAAAAAGAGATAAGCATTATCTGCCCCAGGAGTCAGGACAGGTGGGAAGCACAGCCAGCAAAGTCTCCCCTTGCTGCTCCTCCTCACCCACTATCTCATGGACATTCTAAGGGTTTTATTACCTTTGTAAAAGTAAATATATTTAAGGGCAGCTTTTGTGTGCATTGCCAAGATTCTGGCAATAAAACTGTTCTTCAAGGGCTCCGAGGACACTGGGGGGGAACACAGAGCACTCCTAGAAGTGTTCCTAGGGATGCAATATCTGCATTGCAGGAGTTTTATTACCTTTGCAAATGTAAATATGTGTAAGTGGAGCTTTCATGTGCAGTGCCAGGATTGCAAGAACACAGGTATTAAAAGAGGGTAAAGAAATAAACTGTTCTTCAAGGGCTCTGATGGCACTTGAGGAACACACAGGACTCCATCCCTGTGTCTACACTTTAAGGGGTTTATTACCTTTACAAAGGTAAATCTATTGAAGTGCAGGGCCAGGATTGTAAGAACACAAGTATTAAAACAGGGTAAAGAAATAAACTGCTCTCCAAGAGCTCTGGTGACACCTGAACACACAACACAACAAACAGAAGAATGGACACCCTCTTTAAGCTGCTTTAATCACCTCCAGTACAATGGGCAGATTAACCAAGTTTACTATTCTGAGTTAATTACGGTGACCAGCCTCACAAAATTACCACTAAACCACAGCACTCTGCCACTGAGATGGAAGGGAATTAATGCAGGTGACAGCTGGGGTATAAAATTCCAGAATAGGCACCTTTAAATACCTGTACAAAGGCAGGACAGTCTGAAGTCACACAGATTTCAGAGCTGGGTTTGCTCCCTCTGTGGCACAAATTTCCAAGGACTCCACTGTTCAGCACTTGAATTTTTAGCAGTGGGAAATGGGGGACAGAGCTGGAATCCAGCCTGGTTTGGGTTGGTGGGACCTCAAATCCCATTTAGTGCCATGGGCTGGGACATCCCCCACTGTCCCAGGGTGCTCCAAGCTGGCCTTGGACACTCCAGGGCTGGGGCAGCCACAGCTCCTCTGCCCAACCTGGGACAGGGAAGGATTTATTCCCAGTATCCCACCCATCCCATCCCATCCCTCTGGCAATGGGAAGCAGTTCCCCTTGTCCTGCCATTCCAGCTCCTCATGAACAGCCTCTCTCCACCTTTTCTGTCAGCTCCTTCAGGTTCAGCTCATCCCAAACCCTTCTCCAGGCTCAACAATCCCAATTTTCCCAGCCTTTCCTCACAGCAAAAGGCCATGGGAAAGGGGCAGAAGTGGCTGGGCCAGTGACCTCCTCCAGCTGCCCGAAAATTCCAGGGGAATTAAGCTGAGTCAGGGACCTAAACCCCCCCTAAAGCAGGGGGAACAAACCCTGCCTGGAGCTGCATCTCCCTGGGGATTTTAGAGGAGAAAGATCCCCCTGTAATGAAGGATTTCTTGAAGAGCAACGTGAGTTTCCCACCAACCTCCTCCATTCAATAATTAGTAAATAATAAGACAGAAAATCCCACCCAGCCCTCAACACTGCCCAGGGAACTGCCTGTGCTGGGGAGGGAAGGATGTGATGCCCAAATAGATTAGTGGGGAAACATTTCCCAGGGCATTCAGGAGTTCTGAAGTGCCTGTTTTTCCTCCCCTCCCATTCTTTGAACAAAAGAATAAAAATAGGGAGAAAAATAAAATAAAGTGTGGATGACAAAGAGCCAGAGGTGATTCTGGAATAGTCATTTGGGGGGAAAAATGGAATAGAAGGGTTGGAAAAAGGATCCAGGCTGCCCAATGCTCCACCACATGGTCAGTGCCTTATGGAAAAGTTTGGGGGGGAAATCAAGATTTGAAGATTTAGTTTCTGCCAGCAAGAGGGGGGTTTTCTTGGAGCAGTTTCAGTGACAACAGTTGTTAGAAATATTAAATATTAATGTTAAATATTCCCATTATGATTCAATATTAATGCACCCCTGCCAATTGAGGGAATTATCTAAATTTACACCCATTCCTGGTTTTGTTTTTAACCAGATTTGCCATCTCAGGGCTTGGCTCCTGTGCCTGAACTGACATGGGCCTGATCCATTTAATTCTCTGTATCAGACAGAGCTGCATTTAAAAAAAAAACATGGATAGTTTTATTTTCTCCCCCAAACTTTACCTGTGAGAATGCACAGGCAGAGAAATACATTTTCCACTGGAACCACTGATTTGGAATAAATCCTGAGCCAGGATCCCTTTGATCTCAGCTCCAGGCTGAGTCAGGGCATGGAACAAACACTGTATTTAAGGGAAAGGGGGATCCAGCCCTGCTCTTCTTCATCAGCCCTTTCTCTGCCTTAATGACACTGCAAATTAACAACTTTTCTTGCCCACATGAAGAGGAGGAAGTTAATTCCTCTTCTTTTTAGTCCAGGATCTCTGAGCTGTCTTGTTTTCCAACCAGTCCTTGGCCACACAACCCCCCAAACCTCTCACAGCAAACAAAACTGGGTTTCTCTGTCCCCAAAACCAGGCAGGGCAGAGCTTTAAACTCAAGTTTACCTGCTCCCAAAAGCTCAAGACTGGGAAATCCTCACTGGTTTGTCCACAGCCCCAAGAGATTTGGGGAAAATTACATGGAATTCAGGCACAGGCTGCAACATCAAGTCTTGATTTCAGTGCAAATTCAGAAAAACCCACTGAAATGAGCATTCTATTGAAGGATAAACTCAGAGCTCCAACAGCACAGCAGGGAAACCCCCCCCCCTCTGATCCCACCCAGCTCCATTCCTGCCCTAAACCCACCAATGCTGCTCCTTTCTGGGCAGAAACACCCCAAAAAAGGGGCCAAGGGAAGGTGCCCCAGGTGATTTCTGAAGCCACGACCCCAAAAGCCAACGTGACTCCCTCTGATCCCAAAACCCCCTCGGAAGAGGATTCAAAGGAACACATTTTGGGGCCCAGCAAAGTGTTCCCAAGGGAAGTCACATGGAGAGGAGTCCCTGGAAAACAAAAGGCTGCAGGGCTGGCACCCCCCAGGAGCCACTTTCCCACTGCCCATGTCCTATGCCATTGTCCCCAAATGGGCACGGGGCACCATTCAGGGCCAGCCCTCCTGATTTCCTGCTCTGGAAGGAGATCCAGAGTCATTTGGGCACGTGGGTCGACCCCACTCGCAGCAAACCACCCCCAAAAAGGGTCCCCACACACCCCAAGCCTTGCAAACAGCAGCTGGAAATTGGATTTTTGGAGAGGTTTTTCCAACTAAGCCCCTTGGCAATCCCATCGTGGCAAAAAGAGGGGTCTCCCAGTTGCCACTTTCTGCCAAAGCCCTGGGAAAAGCCACTGGGTCTTCCCAAAGCTTCCACAGGACACCCAGGATGACCCGTGGTGACACCCCAGCAGGCACTGCAATGTCACCTGAGCAATCCCCAGGTTCAATGGGAGGAGAATGGTCTGGAGCAGGTGACACCAGGGACTGGGGGACACTCATTTCTTGGGCACCAAACCCCAATGCCACCCTCCTAAATGACCCCTCCACCAGCAGCAGGCACCAGCACCCAAAGCATGTCCCCAAGTGCCACAGCCAGTGTCCTTTGAATGCTCCACCAGGGCCTTGGGCAGCCTGGCCAGGGGCTTTACAACCCCAATATCCAACCTGAACCTCCCCTGGTGCAACTTGGGGCTGTTTCCTCTTGTCCTGCCACTGGCAGAGTGACCCAAATAAAGGCATTTTAACAATCCATGTGGAATTCAACAAGCTCTCCCGTGCCCAGGTTATTGCCATACCACAATAATGGGATTTTTTTGCCCCTGATTCCAAATCTGTCCCAAAGTGGAGGTGAATTCCTTCCCTTCAGAAGCAAGAACTGGAGGGGCACACTTAGAAACCTGGGAAAAGGATCAGCAGGGTAAGAGCAGCACAGGGAGGCAGCTGGAGAGCTGAAACACTGATGGAAAATGAACCTGGAGAGGGGAAAATGCCCCTGGAGAGGGGAAAAACGACCCTGGAGAGGGGAAAAACGACCCTGGAGAGGGGAAAAACGACCCTGGAGAGGGGAAAAACGACCCTGGAGAAGGGAAAAACGACCCTGGAGAAGGGAAAAACGACCCTGGAGAAGGGAAAATGCAGGGAATCCTCTGTGGAAGCACCAAGTGTGGTGGAACAGAGCAGGACAGAGCCCAAAAAGTGGTTTGGAAACACAGCTCTGTGTGTTCCAAGAGCAGGTTTAGGTGGGATATTGGGAAGGAATCCTTCCCTGGGAGGGTTGGAATGGATCTCCCAGGGAAGCTGTGGCTGCTCCAGCCCTGGAGGTGCCCAAGGCCAGGTTGGAGCCACCTGGGAGGGTGGAAGATGTCCCTGCCCATGGCAGGGAATGGGATGGGCTTTGGGGTCCCTTCCCACCCAACCCAGCCTGGGATTCCATGATTTCCCTGGGCCTTCTTGCCCAACTGACCCATTTGATCTATCATTTATTACCTTTTATTACTGCTCCTTATCAATTCTTGGAGCAGGGCAGGTTTCCACAGGAACAGCCCATGAGGATACAGAAGAGTTTCCCTTGCACTGAACAATGCCCAGACACAGCTTTTAAACCTCAAAACACCTCCTGAAAACTGGAAGAAAGCTCTTTAAAAAGCTGAGTTGAAACATTACAACCCAGGCTTAGAATCAGAACATCCTGAGGTGGGAGGGACCCACAAGGTCCCTTAAAGAGTTAAAACCAACATCCTGTGAGTCTTTTTAGCAAAATCTGAAACGAAAAAGTGAATTTAGTCAGAGAAAAGCAGCTTCAGGAAGCCAAACTCAGCCCTCAGCCCAAACCCTGAGCCACAAAAAAGCAGCTGCTGAGCTGTAGGTGGGTTCAGGGCTCTCTGCAGCTCCACTCCTGCTCCCAAAGTCCATGATTATCCGTGACAAAGAGCTGGAAATAACCTGGTTCTGTGTCTGTTTGCACCTCAGCCCCAAATTAAAGGCCAGGGGAGACAATTTGGGTTGAAGATCAGAGCTTTTGGAGGGAGTTTGCTCTCAGACCTACTCAAGGTGCTCTGACAATCTGGGGTTTTTTTTACAGAGAGGCCAAAGTTTCCCAGGGAGGAATCAGAAGGTAAATCCAAAAAACCTTTGGAATATCCTGTGGTTCTCTCACAGCAGAGGGAGTTTCTCCTTGAAGAACTGCACAAATCCTGGCCCCAGTTCCTCTCAAACTCAAACCACAGCACAAGGGGGTGATTTTTCTCCTCATTCATCTGAAAATCCTTAATTTTAACTAGAATTCAGAGCAAAGATGAAGCTCAGAATAACCTGCAGAGCTCCAACAGTTCCAACAACCTCAGCTGGCCACCCCCATTACAAACCAGTTCAAGGCACACACTGAGATTTATCTCCTTAAAATATTTCAAGCACAGCCCCAACAAAAAGCAGGAGCAAAGGGAAACACTCTCCTCTCCTCCCAAAACTCCTCCTCCTTTACTACAACCCAGAAGTCCCAGTTTCCATGGAAAACAAAGGAATAAACCTGAGATTTGCTGGATATCCACGTACATCAGGAAGGTGGCTTTGCAGCAGCATTTCACAAGGAAAGATGGTATTATTTAAGGCAACATTATTCTTCTGGGGCCTGATTTTTACAGCTCCAAGCAGTGCCACTTTCCAACCTACAATCAGAGCTGGGTATTTGTGCTCTGGATGTTTTTGCACATTAGACAATTTCATCCCTTCTCCACAATGAAAACCATCAGCACAAGGAAAAAGGGGCTTTCCCAGCCCGAGGCTCAGGTTTCTCCAGAACCAGCATTTCATATCAACCTCCCCATCTTGTAAGGGGCAGCCAAAAATCCCCCCAGACAGAGCTGAGGGGCTGCTTTGGAAGCTGTAAAAAAAAGCCCAGATTTCAGCAAAAAGCCACCCTGAAACGTAATTATCCCCCCAAAACATAAAAAGCCAAGCAGGGCTGGCAGGATTCAATGGAGCTCTAAGTGTGGCTTTCCCTGTGACCAATCGAGGCAGGGCCAGTCTGCCACGCTGGGCACATCCCTCCAGGGGAGAAAGGAATGATTTGGGTTTTATTGGCTCGGTGTGGAACATTTGCATCTTGTTACCACTGAGATTTGAGCCTTAAAAGTTTGCAGACATTCCTCCAGGGCTTATCTTAAGCACATTTTTATTAAGTTCCCTTCCCTAAAAAAACGAGCCCCAGTGAGTTTTGATGCTCTTTGCCTCTGACAATGATAATCTTTGTCCTCTCCAGCTGCACCAAATTTAAAATAATCTCTTTTTCAAGTGGACTTTATTAATCTTCCCAATGAAATACCATCCTGAGGTAAAACAATTATTTCCAGTTGAGCTCTTAGTACCAGTTAAACCCCTGCTGGAAAAGACAACCAACATCTGGCAGCCCCAATATCTGCAGCAATTAAGAAGAATTGTGAAACCATAATATACAAATCTCCCCAAGTGCTGAGAGTGGAGCTCTGCACAGGCAGCTCTGCCTTCCTGCAGCTCAGAGAGGGAGGAAAAAAAACCAGGGAGTGACTGCAGAAGGATTTCACCAAGTCAGCAGCTGGGCTGGCCACACACAGCAGCATTTCCACTGTCACAACACACAGGGATGTGCTGGCATCTTGCAGGGTCAGGGACCTGCATCCTCCTGGGACATACATGGACCTGCATCCTCCTGGGACATACATGGACCTGCATCCTCCTGGGACATACATGGACCTGCACCCTCCTGGGACATACATGGACCTGCATCTTCCTGGGACAGGGACCTGCACCTTCCAGGATGGTCTCCAGGTGGGAAGATGGGAGACCTCAAAGAGGGAATTTGGGTTTGGGGTGTCCTGGATCACCCCCTGCCACATCCCAGCCTCTTTTAGCAACGTGATTTAACTAACTGGAGGGAAAATCCCATTTGTTCTCCCTTTCCCATTTTGCTCGTGGTGGATCTTCCCCAGCCCCTGCCAGTTGAGGTCTCTCAGCTCCATAAAAGCTGCCCAAAGATCCCAAAAAACAGGCTCCAGGGTCAGGCAGTCCCACAACCAGGGGCTGGGGCTCCTCTCACACCCCACATTTTTGTTTCAATAACCCCAACACGTCACAGAAGTCCCAAATCCCTCCCAGTGCTCTTCAACCTGCTCATCCCCCTCTGGTTCCCCAGGGAAAATCCCAGCACTGCTCACAGAAACCCCCCCAGATGTTCCATCTCACCCAAGGAGGTGAACCAGAACACTGGATTATTATTTTTATTTTGC
>JAWWMO010000059.1:1184461-1210489 GCA_035047845.1 Dendrocincla fuliginosa | reverse complement strand
CTCACAGAAACCCCCCCAGATGTTCCATCTCACCCAAGGAGGTGAACCAGAACACTGGATTATTATTTTTATTTTGCTGGAAAAACAAAACATTTCACCTGCAGGTTTCAGATTCAAAAATCTGACATTTTCCTCCATTTTCAGCCAACTGTCCCTGAAAATGTTGGGTTCTTTTCTAATTGAGCTGGTTTGACTGCAAAAGTGCAGTTTTGCAGACAGACAAGTTTATCTTTCCTTCCTAAAACAGATAAAAAGTTACAAAGATCTGATAGATGAACCATAAAATGATCTGATTTGGCATCACATCCATGGTCAAAAGCTCTTCTAAATAACAGCAGGTTGAAAAGAAATAAAGAAAATTAATTAAACTTCATTTGCCCCATAAAACTCCCCCAGTTGAAGTCATAACCCCCAGTGTAAAATCAGGGTCATTACTAAAAGAAAGAGACTAAGACAACATGCTAAATAGAATAAAATTCAAATTTATACACCATTTCAGTGAAACAACATCCCCTGGGGGATAAAGAAAAAGGAGTTTTGGCCTGAAATATCTGCTGGGCTCCTCAGGGGGAACATTTTGCTTCAGATACAAACAAAGGGCTGGGTAAAATATGATTTATGTGCTCGACTGACTGTTTTCTGGACCTCAGAACTCCAGTTTCTCACGTTAGGATGTCCAAAAACAATTATTCTGGGGAATGGAACAAAGGAATTGAAGGTATTTTCCCTGAATGAAGCCCAAAAACTGCCCAGGCAGACCCTCATTGGAAAGAGCATCTTGGATGGTTTTCCACTGTTATTTCAAAGCCACTTTTCCTTTAGAAGAAAGGAAACAAAAGGGGTTCTTTCCCCTCTGAGTTTTTCAGTTCATAAGTGTGACATCAATGAGTTTGTCTTCAGCAACACCACCTGAGTCTCTGAAAATCAGCATTTCCTGGGGCAGAGTCCCTGCCTGGTGGTTTCCTGGGGGCCAAAAATGCCAAACCAGGAACACTGGCCAGGCCTGACCTCCTTAATCAAGTGGTTACCCTGGGAAGGGGGAAAAGCCTCATTGTTTTAGGAAATAAATGCCATTATCACTCCCTGGTTGAGCACCCCTGGGGATGGGCTTGGTGGCTCCTTGGCCTGGCTGATCCAAAGAGGCTGCAGGTTCTGCTGGTCCCCAAATGAACCAAAAAATGGTTCTTTTCTGGGAACTTGTGCAGGCACCCAACTCTCTGCAAGCCCCAAGAGCCCCACCAGGAGAGGGGCACGAGGCTCCTTTTCCCACCTGGAGCTCCATCCCCTAAATAACCCATCAAAGGGATGCCAGGAAGATAAAGGAACCCCAAAGTGAGTATTTATACCCAGGGACGTGCCAGGGCACGGCATCCCTGCCCTGCCCAAACAAACCACCACCACTCCAAACCTCTGCAGGGCTGCTGACAAACCCTGCAACACCCCTGAGCTCCTGGAAATTCCAGGGAATTCAAACAGGACAAAGAGCCAGTCCCCCCAGAAAGGGTGGGATGAAGCCCATGTGGGACTGAAGGTCACAGCACAATGGAATCATCATCCCATCACACAGAAGGACCAGCCATAACAGGCACAGGGCACATCACTAATGTGGCACGAGCTGCTGGCTGGTTTATTTTGAGGGGAAAAACCAGTTCCAAGAGCAGGAGGGTGGCAAGAATGAGATTGGAGGCTCCCCTTCGTTGCAGAGTTCTTTTGGTTTGTGCAATCCCTGAGTGCAGGGAGGGACACAGACTGGGGGGGTGCAGGGACACAGACTGGGGTGCAAATCTGCTTTACACCAGGGAATCAAATCAACTGTGCATCACAGAAAGGCTCAACCTGAAGGGCCACAAGTCTCCTCCTCACCAAGGAGCAGAAATAAAACCCAGAGCCATCACAAAGAAGCGTCATCCCCAACTTCTGGTGACACAACCACCCAGCACGACTTCCTCTGGCAACCACAGCCCTCCATCTCCCTGGTACCCAACCAGCCAAACACAAACAAGCCCGTGCCACGACAGCACCCACAACTCCAAGCTGAGAACCAGCTGCTTTTTTCCATGCCCATCAGCAGCTCCAGCCATGGAGCACCCAAGGGGATGATGCACTGAGAGGGGACAGCACTTCCCAGGCCACCCATTCCCACCTGGAACAGCCAAAGGTGCCTGGAAATGCCTCTGAGCTGAGTTGTTTGGGCAGGGAGGGGTGTTATAAAAGCTGGAGGTGTGCAGGGAGCTCACTGCAGTCTGGGCTGGAGAAACCCAGCCACGCTCCACAGGCCACAGGGAAGGGAAATGCTGGGAAAATAACACGGGATTCAGCATGTTCTGCAGGGAAAAAACACGGGGGGAGCTGCATTTTAAGGCCAAATATGCCCCAACTCAGCCCAAAGGGCAGCAGCTCCTCAGACAATGCAGGAATCTCCCTGCAGAATCCCAACGAGGTGGTTTTTCCTCCCTTTGGCCTCCATCTCTGCCACGAATTCCAGCAATCCAAGGGAATATTATCCATCCCCGGGCAGGGGGGAACAGCATCCCAACCCCCCCAGGGCAAGGGGGACCCCCGGGGCTTGGAAAGGCTTTTGGTTTGGCTGATTTCGAGGCAGAGCTCGGGAGTGCAAAACCTCCCCTGCAGTGTTTGCAACCCAAATATTGCAGCACTGAGCTAATTTCGGGGAGCTGCTGGCACAAAAAGGAAAAAAATCGACTCCTGGAGTAATCAGACCAGAAAATGACGGCGAGCTAAATTTAGGAGTTAACTGTGCGATGCAATAGCAACAACAGATTATTTCCCCTTCCTCAAAAAGGTTTGATTTCTTTTTTCCAATTAAGCAGCAATGCTCCTTTTAAAACCAAAGCTCTCCATCCCCCCTAAGGATGGATCCCACAGCTTTTGGGGTGCCAAGATGAGGTTCAACCCCAAGCAAGGCTCTCCATCCCCCATCCAGGAATAGATCCTACAGTTTTCAGGGTGCCAGGATGAGGTTCATCCCCAAGCAAGGTTCTCCATCCCCCCAAGGATGGCACCCAAAAAACTATAGGATTCAAGTTGAGGTTCAACCCCAACCAGGGCTCTCCACCCCCCAAGGCTGGATCCTATTTTTTTGGGAGCCAGGATGATGCTCAGCCCCCACTGAGGATGGACCTCTCTGACCCCACGGAGCCCTGGGGAGTGGGGAGCGCTGTTCCCACATCTATAAGCGTGTCCCCAGGGGTGTCCCCACACTCCAAACCGTGTCCCCACATCCCAAAGCACATCCCCAGGGATGTCCCTACATCCCAAAGCGTGCCCCCACACCCCAAACCGTGTCCCCACGTCCCAAAGCACATCCCCAGGGATGTCCCTACATCCCAAAGCGTGTCCCCATATCCCAAACTGTGTCCCCACGTCTCTAAGCATGTCCCCAGGGGTGTCTCCACGCCCCAAAGCGTGTCCCCACATCCCTAAGCATGTCCCTAAGGGTGTCGCCCCATCCCCAAGTGCGTCCCCCCGTCCCACAGCGTGTCCCTAAGCGTGTCCCCAGGGGTGTCCCAGCAGACCCCCGAGACCGGTCCCCCCCTTTTTCCCCGCAGTGCAGCCGCATCCCCCCCTCACCCTCCCCGCTCTCCATCACTCACTTCCTCTTGTACTCGTCCCTCTCCCGCTTGACTTTGGCCAGCACGTTGTAGAGGGCGCGGATCTCGGGCGTGATGGTGTCGATCTGCACGCCCACGCCGTCGGGGTGCACCCACGACACGCCGGGGCCCTGCACGGTCTCCAGCCCGCCCTGCCCGGTGCGCCGCACCTGCGTGTAGCTCCAGATGGTGCCGGGCAGGCGGCCCAGGTGCTGCTGGTGATGCTGGTGCTGCTGGTGATGCTGGTGCGGGGGGAACACGCCGTGTCCCGGTCCCGGCGGCGGCAGCAGCAGCGGGGCCGCCCCGTCCGTCTGCACCGCCTGCTCCCGGCAGAAGGTCTTGTAGCGCAGCCGGCGGTCCCGCTCGCTCTGCTGCTGCGCCAGCTGCTTCTCCAGCAGCCGGTTGCGCCGCTCCAGCTCGTGCACCTTGGCCAGGAAGCAGCGGAACCGCACGTTGAGCCCCTTGAGCAGGTGGATGTTGGAGCCCAGGTCGTTCCGCAGCGCCGCGGTCACCGGCGGGGCGCCGCCGGCCGCAGAGGGGCCCAGCGGGCACGGCGGGGACGGCGAGGAGGAGGAGGAGGAGGAGCAGGCGGCCGCGGAGGGCGAGAAGGCGCGGGCCATCTCGCCGAAGAGCAGCGAGTTCATGGCGCAGGGAGCGCGGCGGCGGCGGGGGTGATGGAGGAGGAGGAGGAGGGGATGCAGGGGATGCAGGAGGAGGAGGAGGAGGAGGAGGCGCAGGAGGAAGAGGAGGCGCCCGCGGCTCCCGGCGCTGCTCGCCGGGCTCTGAGCGGGGACCGGCGCGGCTCCGGCTCCGCCCGCCGCCGCGCCGCGCTCATCTGCATAGCCACGCCCATATTTCCCATATAAGACCAGCTATTTACATAACCACGCCTATTAATCCCATATAAGCTTGTTCATTCGCATAGCCACACCCATAAATCCCACATTTGATACTCTATTTGCATAACCGCGCCTCTTATTTGCATGCATCCACCCTATTCGCATAACCGCACCTTTTTATTTGCATAACCACGCCCCATGACACCATAAATGGATTCATAATTTGCATAACCACGCCCCCCGCGCTGCCGCAGCGCCGCCGCGGGTCCCTCCACGTGTCCCCTGTGCGGGCATGTTTGGGAGGGGGAACCGGGGATTTGGGGATTTTGGGGAGGAGAGCGGGGATTTTGGGGGGTAAAAGGGCCCAAGGCGCCCCGCAGCGCTCGGTGTGACCCCCGCATTGATTGGGAAATGTGCAGGAAATGGGATAAAGGCCCCTGGCCTTGCGTCCCTGCTTTTGGCTCCCCGGGAAAGCGCCTGATTGTTAATCCCCCACTAATCCCCCATGGAGACAGGCTGGGGAGGTTGGGGCTGCTCAGCCTGGGCAAGGGAAGGGTGCGTGGAGGGCTCACAACAACCCTCCAGGAGCTGAAGGGGCTGCAGGGAAGCTGGAGAAGGACCCTTTGTCAGGAACGGGAGTGACAGGAGGAGGAGTAATGGGTACAAATAGAAAGAGGGGAAATTTGGGGGTGATATTGGGATAAAATTCCTCCCTGGGAGGGTGGGCAGGCCCTGGCACAGGGTGCCCAGAGAAGCTGTGGCTGCCCCTTCCCTGGAAATGTCCAAGGCCGGGTTGGACAGGGCTTGGAGCAACCTGGGACAGTGGAAGGTGTCCCTGCCCACGGCAGGGGGTGGCACTGGGTGGGCTTTGAGGTCCCTTTCAACCCTTTAGCATTGATTCGGTCAGATCAGATTAAATTACCAGGGGTGAATTTTGTTATCCCAAAGCAGAGCCCTGCCTAAGTGCTAAATAATGCTGATATTATAATAATTAAGTTATTAAATAAGTGTCTTCTGCTGCTCTTGGACCTCTGGGGCAATCAAAGGATATTGTTTAATTGAATGATGTGATTGCTCCATCGTTGTGCTGCCACGCACCAAACGATGCAAGTGAGGCCCATGGAAAGCTCTCAGTAACCCTGGTGTGAAGCTGCAGCAATAATAATTAACCCAAACCATTTTGGAAACGAAAATACAGGGTTTGCCAGGCAGGGTTTATGTTTAACTCCACAGGCAGCAGCACCCACCTGCTGAAACAGCAGCAGCACCCTCAGCCACGCTCAGCACCGAAACCAAAGGCTCTTCAAAGGGCTCTGTGGATGTGTTACAAACCTGGCAGCGCCTCCTGGAACAGGAAAAAAAAACAGAAAACAAAAACTAAATGTGCTGGGTGGAGGTGCTTTATTAAAGGGGTGACTCAAAGAAACACCTGAAAGATTATCTCTCCCCTTTGTGGAGACTGGAGCCTGCGTTCAGCGCTGGGGAAATGCCTGGGCTGGGAGGGCAGGGCTGTGGGTGCTGCTGGTGGGTGTCATCAGTGCCTCAAATAGAGCCAGAGGTAAATGAAAACCTCTCAGTTTAAAGGAAAAGCCCTTGCAGCTCACTGGGAAATGTTTTCATGGCTTGTACCGCCCTGCAGATCCACAGCAATGCTTGGGAAATGCAAGAATTGAGTAAAACTGCCATGCCAGGGGTGTTATCAGGGGCAGCAGCCAAGGACGAGCAGGTTTCACTGATCTGGGGAATTCCAAGGCCGGGTTGGACAGGGCTTGGAGCAACCTGGGCCAGTGAAGGTTCCACCCATGGCAGGGTGTGGAGTGAGATGGGCTTTAAAGTCCCTTCCAACCCAAACCACCCTGGGATTTTATGGATTTCCCTGGTTTTGGGCACCTGGCCTCTTCACTGGGAGGTGGTGCTGGAAGAAGCTGGGTGATTTCAGGCACCAGGCAGGAAAATCCTTGTATTTTTTCCCTTAAGGAAGTAGGAAAACATCAGAGGGAATGATAAACCAGCTGATGGATGCTTTTGTGCCTGCCTGGTGAGATGATGCTTCCCATGACCTCCCTCCTTGCCCATCACCAAGTGGTGAGGATGGAGCCACCAACACCCCTCCCAAAGATCATTAAATCCATGAGTGTTTTCCTAATGGGATTGGGCTCATCCCTGGGATGCCACTGTCACCACCAGCCCCTCCTGCTCCACCACCGGGCCGACGGGTCCATCCCAGCC
The DNA here is from genome assembly GCA_035047845.1 of Dendrocincla fuliginosa. Classification (NCBI taxonomy): domain Eukaryota; kingdom Metazoa; phylum Chordata; class Aves; order Passeriformes; family Dendrocolaptidae; genus Dendrocincla; species Dendrocincla fuliginosa. The sequence goes on along the minus strand of JAWWMO010000059.1, from coordinate 1,203,810 downwards.
CCTGAAAAGTGAATCATCCTGAATTAATTAATCACAGCAATTAATTAAGCTTGGGCTGGGAGAAGGGCAATTCCCTGTTCCATGAGGCCTCGTGCAGCCCTGGATCTGTCCTGCTGCCACCAACCCTGTGCCAAGCAGCCACTGGGATACCCCGTGGCAGTTGGGGACATTCCTGCAGGGATTCCTCCAATTCCTGCCGTGGAAAGCCCTGCAGTGCCTGCCAATTGCAGATATAAATAATGAAGCACTGATTAGCCCTTTCCTATTTGGCCAGGGAGGAAAAGGGATGGGAACTGGGGCTATTTCTGAAGGCAGGAACTATCTAGCAATTAAATAAGTGAGCACCCCAGCAATGCTGCTGTAAGAATAACACACTGGATTTATTTTTGCTCACAGTTGTTTCACCCAGACGGGGGCTGGAGCAGGGATTGAGGAAGCTGCACCCTTGGATTTGGTTTTACACACATTTTACCTTCACTTTGGCAACATGCTTCACTCCTAAACCTCAGCAACCATTTCAGGGCTGCTCTTTACGTCAGCTTAGGGGGTTTTCATTAATTTTCCCGGGTTTTGTTGTATCCATTCAGGCTTTGCAAGTCTGACAGTCGTGGCAAATTCTTGTTTCCTTGATAAACTGACCATTTTTCAGCCAAACCAAACCAAATTCAGCAGCATCCCCACACGGTGCTGAGTGAGAGTGAGGAGATGATGCTCCCTGGGCTGATGTGCATCACCAGGGGGTTAAGTTTTGTGTGTTTGAATAAACCTCCCCTTAAAACCAGCAAAAATCCTTTGGCTTAACTTCCATCAAACTCCCCAGTCCTCGCCAGTGCCCCTCAATAATCTCCTGGAGTCCTGCTCAGCTCTGAGTTCTCACATCACAGCAAAGCAGCATCTCCACGTTCTCCCTCACCCCTTGGGCTGCAGCAACAGCCCGAGCCGGCTCCTCAGACATGGAAAAGGGAGATTCACCCACGCCAGGCTCGGCAGGAACACCAGGCAGCCTCTTCCTCAGGCTGCCTGTGAACAACCAGCAGCCTCCGGTGGTGGAACTGGGATTCCTGTCGCTCCCCTGGGGCTCTCCCCGGCTCCACACGCTGCCTGCCCGAATGAGAGTGCTGGAGCACACCAGGCTGCTGAAAGAAGCAGGATTTTTGACAGTTCCACCCCAAAGTGGCTGGTTTTCCCCCCCAGCCCCCTGTGATGGTGCACAGGCAGCAGGGCGATGGATGAAGCACCACCCAGTTCTGTCACATCCCGCCTGGATTTGGGCCAGGGAAGCGTTTCCATCTCCAGCAGCCCCTTTTCCCCCCGCACATTCCCATTGTCCCACCAGCACTGGGGGTGCTCCTCGGGCACTGGGGGCAGAACCCACCCCTGGCAACCCAAGGCGCTGGCATTGGAAGAGGGGCAGGAATTCCGGAGCTGCCCCGGTGACTCCCCGGGTGACTCAGCGGGCACAAAGGCTGTGCCCACCTCCAGGTGCCACTGGCTGGGCAAAGGGCCGGGTTAGTCAGCAGGGTGGGTGTTTCCAGCCGTGAAAGGGAAGCCTTTGGACGGTGCCGGGAATGGGGTCGGTCACCGTGTCACGGTGCGGGAACAGAAAGGATTTGGCCGCTGTCAGTGATGAGGGAGGGATGAGTTACATCACAGCCACAGAGCCAGCAGGGGATCCACCCTGCAGGTTCCTGATCGCCTTTAAAGGAGGTTTCTCCTCCTAAACCCATGGTTTGACCCCCGGTGTATTTTCTACCAGCTCCTGGCAAAGAGGAGCTGCAGGAGAAATCCAGCCCCTTCTCCCATGGCAGGTTTATTCCTTTGCTCCCGTCACAGACACATCGTTTGGCCACGTTTTGGGGGGATTTGTTGGTTTTAGGGGCATCAGCACCACAACCCAGAGTTCAGACACAGAGATTGATGCTGCCCGTGCACGGCCAAAGAGCTCCCCGAGCAGAGAATTTGGGATGCAAGGGATGCTCCCAGGCTGATTGTCTTGGGCACATCCCCTCTCACTGCTCTTCTCCATGGAGACTTGTCAATATTTTGGAAACAGAAGCACCTGCCCCAGGTGCAACCCCAGAAGGTGGGTGACCTGAGGAGGCAGGGATGCAGCAAGAGATGGAGATGAGAGCGGAGCATCCCCGGGCAGAGGGGTTGGGACACGCCGGAGTGTTTTCCCTTGGCCACTGTGGCTTCCTTAGTAACCAAACATTTGCATCTGTGTTGAGCAGGGCGGCAAATCCGCCTGGCTAAGCCCGTGCAGGTCGCTGCGGGTGCCTTTGAGGAGGCAGGGATTGCTCTGGCGGCTCACCCAGGATAATTGCAGGATGCTGCATCGCTGATCTGGCCGTGCCCGAGGGCGGTTTCAGTGCCCAAACTGTTCAGGTGGCAGGTGGACCCCGACCTGATTGATGCCAATGCAGAATAACTTTGAAGTTAATAGAAGAGATGATTTATTTCTTGCTCTTCTCTCCAGATTTGCAGCCTGTGCTGGGCTGAGCAGCACCCAAAGCCCAGAGCACTGAGGAGGGTGAACTTGAACTGGGCTTTATCTTTAGCTCCCTATCCAAACCTCTCTTCCAGAAGCCATTAGCTCATTATTTCCCTTGCTTGCATCGTGGGGTTTTCAACCTGACAGCTTTTGCATGACACAGGAGGAAGAAAAGCTCCTGGTAGGATAAGGTGATGGGAGCACTGGATGTGGCTGGAACCCACTGGGTTTCCTCCAGGTATCCCAGGCCAGCATTCCCTGCCTCCCCTCCTTCCCCACCAGCACAGGACAGTGGGATGTGCCCTGTGGAGGGGACATCACACCCTGGAGCCCTCCTGAACCCGGGGCATGCCTGTGGTGGCTGCAAGAAAATGTGGTGTCAGCAAAGTGAGTCAAGGAGCTGAAGCTCTCAGAGTTGGGTTTCCCAACGTCCCGGGGTGATCCCAAGGGAGAGGTGCCCAGTTTGCTGTGGTTCCCAGCCCAGGATGGAGCCTTGGGCTGGGGAACACCTTCCTGAGCTCGTGACACCCAAAGTGCTGAGAGCAGCAAACCAGGGAGCAAGGCAAGAGAAAGAGGAATGACCTGGCACCTGGGAACCTGGGAGATGTGCCCTCAGTGTTTGATGTCATCATTTGGGAATCAGCTTGTTGCCCTCGAATATTAGGAATGATTAAAGGATGCTGCTGGGTTTTACAGTGCACTCCTATTTGCTCATTAAATGAGATTAAAAAACAGCGGCCTGGGAGAAGCTGCAGGGATTAAACACCAGGAGAAGGTTCGTGGGCTGTCCCAGACATGGATATTTGGGTGTTGTGGCTGACACCAGCACAAGAGATAACCAGACACAACATCCCAAACACCCATCAGGGCCGAAAATGAGATGTAATCAGTCCCTGGGTGCTGCTTTGGCTGTCACTGCTGCCCAGGGCTGTAATTTGTGTCCAAGCCCCAGAGCCTTTCAACCTCCCCAGGAGCATCCCGAGCCCTTTTCCCATCCCAATCTCCCCATCTGGGGCTGAGGATGGCACCTCCTTCCCCCAGGGCATGTGCTGAGGGTGACTGAGGTCCTGTTGGCACAGCCCTTGGGAAAGAGCAAGTGGGATTATTGTGAATAACAGTAATTATTGGGTTATTATCATTATGGCAGAGATCTCCCATCTCGCTGACTGGAGCCCGACAGCCCTTTAAGGAGCAGCTATCCCTGGCTGCCCTGCCTTCCTCCTCCTTCCCCACATTTAAACATCTCCTTTACTTCTCTTCCAGCCCCTGGGTGGAAAGATGGGAAAGGTGTTGGACCCAAGATTGCTGTCAAGAGCAGTCAAGACTCAACATGATGTTCCTGCTACTCCTATTTTATTGTTTTTAAAGCTCAGCCTCTCTTCACTTATCAAAGCTGAACAGCTCAATTTTTCCCAATTTCTGCTTCGTATTTGCCCTTTCCTGTATCTCACACCTTCCCCATTGGAGAGGGGCTGCAGGGACAGTGTTATCCTGCTTTTCCAGTGGCAAAAAGCCACCAATCTACTCCCCCCCTGGAGCAGATCAGGCTTAATTGCTGCAGCTCAAAGAGCAGATGTGGGCTCTCTGCATCAACCCCATTCCTCCTGCAGCTCCAGGGACCCTTTTTGGGTCACTGAGGATTCACTGGAGGGTTGCACCACGTTGGGTTGGGGCTCACCCACAGCTCAGGCTGTGATTCACCCACAAGAGGTTTGTATTTCACAAGGGAAGGGGCCAGGCTGAGTCAGGCCCAGGAGTGCCAAGGTGGGGGAACCTTCCCAGCAGGAAAGCCCTGCCTTTTGGAGGGGGAAATCCATCCTGAGGGGTCTGATGCTCCCAGGGAAATGTAGGAAGGGGCAGGAGAGCTCTGCAGCACCCAACTGTGGGAATTAAGGGGCAGGGAATGTGTCTGATTCCTCCTGGATCTGTGGCAATGGTGGGATGAAGGGGAAAATCACTGCAGGGCAGGAGAGAGGTTGTAATTCCCACTCCAAATCTGGGAGTGGGATGCAGGGAACAGCACTGAGCACAGGATGATCCTGCTCCAATAAAGCCTTAATAAGCTCTGTGAAAGTACATCAAATCCTTCCAGAGGCAGCAGCCAGAGCTCTTTACACACCTAAAAGCTTCCCATTTGGGATGGGGATGCTGCCTTTTGGGGAGGCAATGCCTGGGGTTCAAACACAACAAAAGGGCTTCCCCTCAATGTGTCATTTGCACCATTTTTAAATAGTTTTAACAAAAAGCATCTCTTCCTACCAGCCATTGGGAGAGGGATCCCTGCTGGTCTCCAGGGGTTGGATAAAAGACATGGAGCTGGTTCCTCCCTGAGCTGAGCTGTTGATGTGAAGGGGTGGGAGCAATCCTGGCAAAAGAAAAAATAAACCTACAAATAGGGGTTTAAACATTATTTTTCCCCCTCCTGGAAACAAGGGAGTGACTATTCCTGGAGGATCAGGTGGCTGCAGCTGCCTTCTCCCAGCAACTTCATGTACTGGGGGGACATCCCTGAAGGGATTTTGTATTTAATTCACCCAACCCCCTTTTCCAGCAGTCCTTGCAAGCTGTATCCCTGTATCCCTGATTCCCCAGGAGCTGCACGGTGTGGTTTTCCCTGTATCCTTGATTCCTTACACGTGAGGTGTGAATCATCCCTGCTCGGGGTGAGAACGTGGTCCAGCAACGTGCAGCAAACAAGTCAAGGCCAAGCTTGATTTTCTTATCTGGGGTGGCTCCTAAATAAGCCACACGGATCATGGGAGGTCTCCTGAGCCCTGGGATGTGCTGGGCAAGCTGCTCCTTGGGCTGGCAGGGTGGCTTCTCTCTGGAATTTAATAATGAAACAATTAAATAATTAAATTATTATTGGGAGTTTAATTTGGGAACCCAGACTTGGTGCTTTCTGGACTCGTTTCTGCCCCTCACCTGCTTGGAGAACCACCCAGTCCCTGTGCTCCACGGGGTACACATGGCTAAGGAATAAGAGCTGGAAACAGGGCTGGCCCAAAAGGTGAGGCTGAGGCAGGGAAGGAATCCTGCAGGATTTTTGCCTTCCTGCCACAGCAGACACTCTGGGGGTGCTGGGGGCTCATGGCCACAGTGGGGCCAGGGGGTCATTCCTGCTGTGGAGTGGGAATGGGCAGAGCCTGGGGGGACATTCCTGCAGGAAAAGGAGCTCAGCAGCCAAAAGCAGCACGTGGGGCTCGATCCAGGCCTGTGGGATTGCAATCCCAAGGTGTATCCAGGGATCTCAAGGCTCCACTTGCTGAGCCACCCACGTGTCCTGCCCTGCCTGACAAACAAGCAAGTCCAAGGAGATAAATCACTTCTCCCCGTCGGAAAAAGGCCAGGGAATGTTGTGTGGCACTGGAACACTGCAGCTCCTCGTGTGTTTATGCTCAGCAGCTTTAATCAGCTGCTTGTTTGAAAATACTTCCAGGCAATTGCAGTAAAAGACAAAACACAGGAGAAACTTGGCTGGAGAGCGGGTCGGAAGCGTCAGGAGCAGGGAGAGGGAGGAAGGCTCCCATCCCAGAGGGCCAGCTGGGGGAAAGAGCTTCCAGAAGGGCATGCCTGGCTTGGAAAAGGGAATTATGAAGGGAGAAAGCAGCAGGAATACAAGGAAACCACCAAGGAATACAAGGGGGAAGGTCAGGCTTCCCATGTTTATGGAATAGCCAAATGCAGGTCCAGGTGCCTGAGGGGTTGGAGCCATGGCAGGAACGAGCCATGGAAGGGGCAAGGATTGAGCTGAGGCTCACAGAGATGTGCAGGTGGGAGAGCCTGGTATGGCCCTGCCAAGGGCTGGGCACTCTGTGCCTCCTGGGTGAATTCACCATTCCCAGATTAATTCCTGCACAATCCCTGGGAAGCTCCAAAGCCATCCCACAGCTCACGGTGCCTCACAAAGGGCTTTTCCCCCAAATAATGTCTTCTGCAAATGAACTGATTCTTTTTTGGAGTGGGGGTTGGCTCCCTGCTGTCCAGCCCCTGGGCCAGTTCATCAGTTTGAGTCATTTTACCTATTTTGAGGTGTTTTGCCTCAGTCTTCTCCTCTCTTACTGAAGTGCCACTCCCCCAAAGTCTGTGCTGGCTTCTCCTGGAGCTCTTTGCCTTTGTGCAGCACTGAGAACTTGGGAGCCTCTGTGTGTGTGGCCTGCTCAGCCGAAACTTTCCAAAACATTCTCCTTCTGTTCCTGTCCCTCTCCAGGTCTCCTGGGGTTGTTATTGTCAGCCTTTAGTTCCTCCCAGACTATTCTGCTCCACTGTCAGGCTGTTCCCACCTTCTTTCCAGGTCTGGCTTGTCCATAAATCTCTCCTGTGCTCTGGGCAGGGAAGCACTCGATGAGCCACCTTTATTTTCCAAAGTACATCCCTGGGCTTTTGCAAAACCATCCAGAATAGCTCTGAGGAGCTTATTGTAACTGTAATTGTAAGAAGAGAGTTTATAACCTTCCTTTAAGATCCATCTCCTCCCTGTCTAAACATCAGCAAACAAACAGTGAACACGTTCTGCTCCTGGTAAGTGTAAGGATCTGCTGAACCAAGTGAATGGGCAGAAACAGAATTATTTGGCTGCTCTAAACCCTACCAGTTCCTGCAGTAGCAGAGTGTTTTTGCAGGAGACCTGTGCCAACACAAACAGAGCAAACCAGGATTCCCACCAGCAAAAATGAGCTGTGCTGAAGTTCCCTCGCTGGGAAGAGCTGCAGACAGGCACTGCCAGGCTGTGACATCCTTCCTTTGCCAGGGAGGGAGGGCTGTGGAGCAGAAACTGAGGGCCTGCCTGGCACAGAGGACAGACCTCCTTCTGTCAGAAGACACTGAGAGGGTCAGCAAGGCAGCCTGATGTTCCTCCCAGCTCTCCAAATCTCCCTAACAATCCTTGTGTGGAGCTTAACCATTACACAGAGTCAAAACGTGGTGGGGCTTCAGCCCTGCACTGAATTGAGAGAACTTTCAGAAGCACAGTCATAAAAACCTGGTTCCTTTTTACCTGTTCTCTGCTGCCTGCAGCAATCACACAGATCTGGAGGGTTTCAGCCTTTCCCAGGCTGCTGCACAGCGGTGCTGGTGAGTAACTCTGGTGCCTCCACCCTGGGAACATCACAGCTGCTCATGTGGACAGAGGACTGTTAGGTTGGACTTTACAGAGCTTTTAAAACAAGGTGTGTTTGCTCTTTGATGTGGCTCCAAGGCAGGTGAGGCTCAGGGGAGAGACCAAACCCCACATCAGACCCTCCTGCACTTCACGGGGCAAGACAGAGTTACCCAACACCCCCAGAGACCTCGAGCCCCTGGGAAGACACTACAGCAAAGCTCTCCAGGGGGTTTGCTCCTCAGTTCTCCTCCTCAGCAGCAAATCCAGCTGCCAGCAGTGACAGCAGCACCCACAGAGGTGAGAAGAAAAACACTGCACCTTCACCCCTTTGCTAATTGTCAAATCCCAGCGCGGGGCCAACACCAACAAAAGGCATCAAATAGGCAGGGGAGTTATTCAGCCTCTCAAATTACTGTTATTTTGGTCTTCTTTCTGGGCTGGGACTGCGTTAGGATTGCGGAAATTCAAGTTCAAACAGAGATGAGGAAGACAGGGAAAGCTTTATTAGATTCCAGCCTCAGCACGTGGCAGCTGGGTTATACAGGAGAGCACAACTGGTGGGCAGGGGAGGTTTCCAGCATGCACAGGTGGGTGACAAGGGCAAGGCTGTATTCCAAGCACGTGCCTGGCTCCAGGGCAGGGCATGCACATGGGATGCAGGCGGGCAGGAGGCTCCACAAGTGGGCAGGGTCTCTTGAACATGCATTTTGCTGAAGCTGAAAGTTTTACCAGAGAGAGAAAACAGATGTGGTGTGGGTAGGACCCTCCTGAGAGGGGCTGTCACCATGGGAGGCACAAGGTGCTTTGGATACAGCCTTGGTGAGAGTGGGGTCAGGACAGGCCCCGTGGTCCAACATGCCTTGGAGAGGGGAGCACAGAGCACCTGCCCATGCCCAGGGGAAGGAGAGGGGGAAGGAAACTCTGTCCCTGCAGGGCAAGGCTCGTGTCCCATGGGGGAACCTGCACACACAGTCAGTCAGTCAGTGCCTGGTGCTCCCTGGGAGCCTTTTGCTTCCTGTGGCTCCTTTTCCAGACTTAGGGCTGGACAGAGCAGGCTCTGAGCCCTGGGAGAGGGAGCTCTGAAAGAAAATGTGAGAAAGAACTTGGCATTTAGGCTACTTCAAGTACTAGTCAAACCCAGCTTACCCATTTGTTCGATTTATTGAACTTCAAAGAGGTGCACTAAAGCATTAAGATTTACTGGTTGGGATTCCTCTCTGTACAAGTTCTTTCAACCAGCTTGAATGCACAAGGCTTTACAGACAGAAGCGCTGAAATACAGGATAAAACAAATCTAAACTCCAAATCACTCCAGGAAGGAAAACTGTAGAAAAAAAAAATAAAACAAAACCAAAACAAAAATAAAACAACAACAAAAAAAAAAATCCAACAAAAAACTGCAGCAATCCTCAGGGAAGGGACAGACTGCACGAGGAGAACACAAAGGGGTGGAAGGCAAGCTAGTGTAGTCTCTGCCCAAAGCTTCTCCATGCTGGCTGCTCAGGGGATGGAGTTCAAAAGATCCTTGAGGAAGCTGTCGGGGTCATTGATTTCTGACAAGAGTCCTTTAAACAAAAGAAGACAAGACAGAAGAATTAGAGCCACAGTGGGCTTTGTGCTGGGCACGTGTCAGTCACTAAGGACAGCTGCAATGTTATTTTAAGGCAGGACACGAGGAGGATAAATAAACCCTTGTTGGATTCATGAGCAGAAGGGACTGAAATGTGTGCATTAAATCCATATGGCACTTGCTCTTGTGCAGCTACAGGGATCCTGGGAGACACTGAACAGCAAGAGACCAGCCTGAGGCACAACTCTCTTCTCTGCACGTTTTGAGCATCTCTGACTCCTGGGGATACCAAAATCCCTCCAGCAGGAACTCTGGCTGCACCCAACTGCTGCCTCCAGTGCATGGTCACATCTGTTTATCAGACCAAACACCTTCAGGTCTAAGCCTCTATGTTTACCAGAGCAGGGGGAGGATCCACAGGAGGAGGTGGGAGAGAATTCCCTGTCTGGGGATGCTCAAGTGTGTGTCCCATCTGTTTTTGGGATCGTTTAGGAGTGCTGATGGCTCTGCTCTCACTGCCTCATCCAAACAAGCTGCAGCAGAGTCAGGAATGCTGCTGTCTCCAGTCACGAGTTGCACAAGGCAGCCTATAAAAGGGAAAGCTCCCACTTACCAGCCACATCCAAAAACTCAGAAAACGTTTCCACTGGCATGAACTCCTCCTGGAAGGTTTTCAGGGCCTTGTCTGCAGCCTCGTGTATTGGCATGTCGTTGTGTCGGATGAACTCGGCAAGAGAGTAGGACCAGCCTCCCTCTGTGTTACTGGTAGGCACCTTCTGAGAGGGGAAAAGGAGACCAAATCAGTCTAAAAAACAGCTATTTAAAACAGTAAATGCAAACCCTGATGCCTTCTCCTGCTGCTCCTGGACTTGCAGCCCCTGCCTCTTGTAAACAAATCATGGAATAAAAACTGGCCCATTTGTGACTTCATGATCTGATTGTGGGGAATGAAACAAGGTCACTGGCAGTCACTGGCATCTTCTCTCCCTAATGACTTCCCCTTCTTTAGAAGCTGCAGGCTTTTCCTTGTGGGTGCCCCTTTCTCCTTCCTCACCCAACAGCTTCCCTTGGAATGTCCTCCTTTCAGTGAACAATGAGTAGGAAAAATAAGCAAATACACAATACAGGACTGCTGCCAACTGGAAAAGTCTCTCAATTCTTTGGATACTGAACTGCAAGGGGGACAATAAGCACAGGCAGCTTCCTGTGGCCTTTCTGCTCTTACAAGGTGAAGAAATAAAATGAAGAAGGAAGGAATCCTTCCCTGAGAGGGTGGGCAGGCCCTGGCACAGGGTGGGCAGAGAAGCTGTGGCTGCCCCATCCCTGGAAGTGTCCAAGGCCAAGCTGGATGGGGTTTGGAGCCACCTGGGCTGGTGGGAGGGGTCCCTGCCCGTGGCAGGAGGTGACACTGGATGGGCTTTAAGGTCCCTTCCAGCATAAACCATCCTGTGATTCTATGAAGTTTTATGTTTACAATGATCTTGGAAAAAGGGGCTTCAAATGTTGCCTCCTATTTCAAATTCATGCAGCTGCACAGGTCAGAAAGCTGAGACAGAAGAATCTCAGCTGACCTGGATGAGTTTCACTGCTTTTCTTACCTTGAACATGTTGTAAATGAGATCTACAAGAGCCCAGAAGAGCAGGCCAGAGCGGTACGTTGCGTATTCCTTCACTGCCTTATCTGCCAGTCTGCAAGACAAGAAAAGCAATCTGGGAGTTATCACTTCATTATGCTTTGTAACCCATCTGATGAACAGCACAAAAGCTGAAACAGGCAAAAAAACTCATCAACAGCACCAGGGGAACAGCTCTGAGGGAGCTTTGCTGTGTCCTCTGAGACATGAAACAAATATTGGGCACCCGAGAGTTCTCTGTGCACCAATTCCTAAGGCTGGGAATCACTTTGCTCCAGCTGTGCCTGCTGTAACCAGAGCAGCTTTGCCAATACAACCTTATTTCACAGGAAGGAAACAAGCACAGAGTGGAAGGAAACAAGGCACTGAGTGGAGCTGTGACTGCTAAGACCATGTAGGAAGTCAACAGCAAAGTAGGAAAAAACAACATGCAGCCTTTTGTTTGTGTGTTCACTGCTTGGAGAACAGCAGATTCCTGAAGGAATAACTCAATGTAGGATTCAGACACGGTCAGTGTCCATGTCAGAGAACATAATTTGACTTCTAAGTCACAAAAGTGTTTCTGAAAGACTGAGGGAAATACCCTTGAAGAAATGGAGGAATTTCCATTTAGTATCTTCTTGGTTATTCTCCCACCAGCAAAGGGCCTCCTTTGGAAATGCAGGCTGTGGCTGCAGGAATGCTCTCAGAGGTGCAGAGCTGTGCTGGGATAACAGCTCCAAAGGTTACAGGATTAATCACAAACAGGTTCTGGCAAGGTGGAACCTCCTGCCAGCATCTCTAATGGCTTTGGAATTTTCTTGCCTGTGTTTCTCAGGTACATCTGCCCCATCACATGCTGCTTCCTGCTCGACACTTAAAAGCTTTGGAAAAATAAAAAGCCCTTTTTTTATGCATCTAGAACCAGCTCAGCTGCTGCAGCTGCAGCTCAGTAACACACCAGGGCATCCTGACCATGGCCCAACTCCAATCTGCCACAGCTTGGGTTTTTTTGGGGGGCAATGACCATTTTTCTGCTCTTATTAAAGGCCCCATTCCTGTGTCTGCCCTTAAAAGAGACATCTTAGTAGGTGGCAGCCTGCTCAGGCAGCTCAGCTTAATTATTTAAAGGAAAACCAATTAGTAAAGGTGACTAAATTTCCACGGGAAGAGCAGCAACTGAGAGCGAGGCTAATTCCGACCTCCCAAACACTGCAAGACAGGCTCCCCTTTCCTGTGAATGGTCTGCATCTAATTGGAGTCTGCTCCTTTAATTGAAAACTAAAAGGCCCTTGTGGGTTAAGGCTGGTAGTTACCTCCTGGAACAGCTATTTCATGTAAGAGCTGCTGCATTTCATTCGTGTGAGCTGGTTCAGGGATTGCCAGCAGAGAGCCAGACAGGGACACTTGGGAAGGTTTCAGAAAGGTCACGGGCAGGAGCAAAGGGGAAAGGAAATCCAGAGGGTATTTTCCTTCCAAACTCCAGATGAAAGCTACACTGAAGTGTCTGCAGGGTTTTGTAAGCCAGAATACTTGGCTCAGTAATAATGAACAGGTCACCTGATTCAGCTCTTTGGAATTGGTAAATTGTATCTGTAAGAAAAGAACAAAGCCAGGACTCGGATCCATCCTGGTGATGATCCCTGGGTTTGAACAGGACGTGTTTCTAAAGCACAGGAGGTGCTGAGCATCTCTGGATTTGCAGACACCTATGATCCTGTCACTCCTGGCAGAGGCAGGAGCCATTTCTGGCTGGATTCTCCCCAGGTCTGTGTGACACTGGCTGGGCAGCTGGATGGACACCTGGCCACAGCCAGGGAATGTGCAGGGTTTGCTGCCTCCCCTGGAGGACGAGGGAATGCAGAGCATTGCTGCATTTTCATGGGATTTACAAGACTCTGGGGATCACCAGTTGATCCTCAGCTGCTCTGAGATGCCCTGCTGGTTCCTTAGTGACTCCTCCCCACTTTCCCTGCCCAGGCAGCAGCGAGTCCTTGGGTCTCCCCAACCTTCCTCCCAGTGTTCTCAGGATGGAGCTGCTCCCAGACATCCCCAGCAAACATGGAATGCTAATTTTAATCTTTTGCATGCAGACATGTTGCTGTGGTGTCACAGCCACTGGTTTCCTCTCTGCCTCAGCCTACAAATTCAAGGTATTGACACTTATCTGCAGAGCATTTCACCATCCATCACCCTCTTCCTGATTTTCCACAAGAGTAAATAAGAACAGAGCTTGGAAATCAGAATTGCCATATTGCTATTTCTGAGAGGCTTTATCAGAGGAAGGCTTTGTGCTCTCTTAGTCTGCAGAGATTAAAGAAAGCCCTTGAAAAAACCTTGACATAATTCCTGAGCACTATTTCTGAGTGTTTTCCCCTGAAATTCCAGAGATTGGATGGTTTAGCTGGAAGTTTTTTGCTGTGTCTGCTTCAATGTGCTTTTACTACATAATGCTTGGGGAAGGAGCAGAATCATTTACTGGTGGTTTAAAACCCACCAAACACCCACAGCAAACCCACCCAGGGGCTTTGCTTTCCCACCTGGGAAAACAGCCCTCCAGGATAATATCTCATGGATCTGTTAAGCCTCCTTTCCCAGAATTCAGGCAGGGAGGTGGAAACAGGAGACAGGAGACAAGCTGAGCTTGAAACCAGCACAGAAATCAATGGAGGAGCTCCCTTTCCCTTTTCCAAGAGCATTGGCACACGCTGGGTTGTGTGTAACTACACTGTAATGACTTTATCAAACACATAATTAATGTCATCAGCATAAGAATGCCCTTTAAAGCGACTTAGAATAATAATGAATTGATTCCTAATTATGACAGCTATTTCAAATCATCTTTTCAGAAACTGGAATTCCCCTTCCCTCTCTGCAAATATGTGCCTTTGTCAGGCAGGCAGAGCCACTTATTCTTGTGCTTCAAGTGCCTGACAGCTGCTATTGATTTTGTTCTTTTTTAAAAGCAATGGCATTTGATTTCTATTTCTATTTTTCTATTTGAGGGAGGTTGGTGCACTGATCAAAAGAGCACAGAAAGAGCTTCTTTAATAAGGCAGGCAGGGAGTGCTCCAGCTCAGAGACAGACAGGGCAGGAGTTACTCCAGTGATTCACTCAGGGAATAAGAACCTTAAATTTCCCTGCTCTGAGCTATACTCCTAGGAAAAGCATGGATTCCATTGATCAGCTGATGGATCCACCCCAACACCCAGCCAGAATTAAATGCTCCTGCTCATACCAGCACTGGGATGTGGCTGCAGCCACTCAAGGCCAGGTTGGACAGGGCTTGGAGCAACCTGGGACAGTGGGAGGTGTTCCTGCCCATGGCAGGGGGTGGCACTGGGTGGGCTTTGAGGTCCCTTCCAACCCAAACCACTCTGGGATTCTACAGCTCTGCAACTCTGAGTGCAAAGCTACTCACAGGGGTAAATACCTGGTGGTGTAACTACACACAGCCCTGCCCTTTGCTCCCCAGGAGCTGCAAGTGGCTCTGTGACAGGGACACGAGGGGCTCTGTGACAGTGGACAAGCAGCTCTGTGACAGTGGCAAAAGTGGCTCTGTGACAGTGGCAATGACATGATGGACTCTGTGACAGTGACACGAGTGGCACGAGTGGCTCTGTGACAGTGACAATGACATGAGGGGCTCCATGACAGTAACACAAGTGGCACAAATGGCTCTGTGACAGTGACAATGACACGAGGGGCTCTGTGACAGTGGTACAAGTGGCTCTGTGACAGTGACAATGACACAAGGGGCTCTGTGACAGTGGCACAAGGGGCTCTGTGACAGTGACAATGACACAAGGGGCTCTGTGACAGTGGCACAAGTGGCTCTGTGACTGTGACAGTGACACGAGGGGCTCTGTGACAATGACACAAGAGGCTCTCTGGTGGGGACTGACCTGCTGGCCCCTGCTGGTGACACCACACGTGCGTGGGAGGTGACCAGGAGCCGCTTGAGGATCTCCACCCTCATGGACCGCCACTTCTCGGGGGGACAGATGTGCAGGGCCAGCACGGTGTAGTAGTGGGGCCCGTCCACCTCGTAGGCACTCTCCACCCACTTCTCCTTGGGCTGCTCCAGGAAGCTCTGCAGGTTCTTCTCCTCCCTCGAGGTCGCTCGAGTTCTGCAACACAGGGAAAGCTTCAGCAGCTGCTCTGCCTCTGGCAGGGTCATCTGCTCCTTCCCAGGAGCTTTAGGGCACTGTATATCCCTGCAGTCCTGCCCAGGGGACAGCAGTGCCACCTGGGCACCAGCAGCTTTGCCCCCGTTTCATCCACTCGGTGAGGTTTTGCTACTTGGGCACCATCAGATTTCCCCCAGATTCACCCACTGGGTGAGGCTTTGGTCCCAGTGGGCACCATCAGCTTTGCCCAGGTTCATCCACTGGGGGAGGATTTGCTCCCAAACCCTGGGGAGGTCTGCAAGGCAGCTGGCATTGCCCTAGCAGAGAGCAATACTATTACAGAGCTATTTCTCCTTTTTTTGGAGGGAAAAATGGAATCAAGGCCAGCCAGTTCATGCATTCCTGTTGGACCATCTCCATCAGACACTACACAAGTGACAGCAGCTCCCACAGCCACACATGAGAATCCATTTCTGTTATTTACCTACTGCAAAAGCAATCCCTTCAAAGCAGCATCCCAACAGATAAAGCTGTGTCTGCTGTCAGGGTTGTGTGAGCTTTCCATTTGCTACATGAGGCCAATTAGTTGCTCTTTATTTTCTCCATTTAATATCAAAACCCCTGTCTGGAACCCACAGAATGCATTTTCCCACTGCTGCCCAGTGGGTTCTGGGTTCTCTGGTGCCAACAAGATGAAAAGAATAGTTTCATTTATCTGTCTCCCAAGAGACTTGGAAAACAATAGCATAGGGATCTGGAGATAGATATTAAAAACAATAGACAAATTGTATTAGAGCCAAAATGTTGATTAGTTCCAGGCAGCAAAGGGGGAGAGATTCCATTGCACTGCATTTGGAGTGACCTTGAAGATGTGTGGATTTTAATATTTATACCCTCATCTAATTAGTATTACTTACCAATACCTAACTACTCAAATAAAAGATGTACATGGGCAATCCATTTTTGCATGACCAGAACCAGCTCATGCATTCCAAAGCATTTGGGTGCCTGTGGATCTATGTCCAGCCAAAGCACTGCTGTTTATTTGTGAAAAATCCTAATGATAATTAAAAAATATAATTAAAAATATCAGAAAAATCTGATGGACCTGAAACCTCCAGGAGAATTCCAGTATGTCAGAACTGGAAACAAAACTGTGCTACTTTAATAGTGAATAAAATGATACCAGGGTTAAGTTTTCAGCTAACAATGACTTCACCACAGTGTCTCTTCTGTCTGCTCAGGAGAAAATTAAGCTGGCAGCGTTTCTTTAATCTAATAACCCTGTTGCTCACCCCAGAGGTAATAATTACATCTAGAATGGAAAGAGAAGCTAATTCCCAATTGCTTCCACTCAATAGATTCCCTGTTATCCTGCATGTCCAGGCGGCAACGCTTCGCTCCAAACAATGTAAATCCCTAACAACCTACTTAAGATGTGCAATTGGGTTCCTCCTAAAACTTCGGTGTCATTTCCCATCTTTCTTGCCACATCCTCATCACAAAGCCCAGACTGCAGCACCCAAAGACCTCTGAGAGTGAAGGCAGAGGGGGTTGCTAAGTGGAAGTACTGACGTGTTGAGGACGTAGAGCACCGTGTGGATGATGTAGGGGATGAGGTGGATGTTGCTCTCCCTCCCGCCCCCGCCGGTGTCGATGCTGAAGGATTGCTCCATGGCAAAGCGCAGGAAGAGCAGTTTGATGTCGTGGACATTGAGCTGGTAGGTGGGTTCCCTCTGCCCCGTGCACTCCTGGAGGTATGTGTTGTGCCTGGAAAACAGCAGAAAGGGTTTCTGGATGAAAAACTTGGATAAAACGCCTTCTTCCACAGCACAGCTCAATGTCAGCAAGCAGTTCACACAAATAGAGCTTGAAAGAAGGGACAGGCTATAAAAATGCAGTCCCTGTTACCTTGGATGGACCTCCCCAAAGGGAAGCTCTCAGCCCACCCTGGTAAATCCAGTTCCATCTGCAGACATTTAAACACTCATCAGTACTCTCTGCCCATGTGCAGGGCCTGGGACATAACTCCCTGGCTGGAGTTGCATTCATGATGTTACCACTCCTGATTTCACAGAATCCCAGACTGGTTTGGGCTGGGAGGGATCTAAAAGACCATCCAGTGCCACCCCCTGCCATGGGCAGGGACACCTCCCACCAGCCCAGGGTGCTCCAAGCCCTGTCCAACCTGGCCTTGGGCACTTCCAGGGATGGGGCAGCCACAGCTTCTCTGGGCACCCTGTGCCAGGGCCTGCCCACCCTCCCAGGGACAAATTCCTTCCTATTATTTGACCTAAACTCCTTTCCAGGTTAAGAATTTCTAATGTGACTGTACAAACCCAGCACGAGGTGGACCAGAGTCCCGAGAGCAGGACCTCCATCTGCCCCAGGTACCTCCCTGCCATCCAACAGAGGTTTGGAAACCAACATTAGGGGATCTGCTGGTGTCAGACAGGTTTCTTTTGTAAAACAGGGGGTCATTGGGCCACAAATGAATCAGCACTGTTACTGCAAGCTGCATCCTCAGGAGTAACTGGGGGCTAAGGGGGTAAGGAAATTATTTATTTACAAGAAGCCAAGAAGCCAACAGACAGCTGTGCTTGTTTGGGAGATTCACCCTTGATGGCAGAATTTGAAAGGGCTGTTTTACTAAGATTTAGCTGTCACCACCTTTGATCCCTTGATTTTAAACAAGCCTCTGACTCACCTACCCAACCCAAAACAGCTGGAGCAGTAACTGTCTGTACTTACCGTGCTAAGCACGTGGCAAAAGCAGACTCTGGCACATGAGGCCCCCAGACTGGCAGGAGCCCATTGCACTTGGTGTTGGCATTTTGCAGGGCTGCACTCTCCCATTCCTCACGGCCCCGAGCAAGCCTGCATGGAGAGAGGGAGCCACACCCAGGCAAGTTAGAAGGATGCAAAAAAACCACCTAAAAAAATTACACTTTAAATTATGGACTTCACTTTCCCATGTGCAGGGCTGACCAATATTAAAGCAGCCCACAACAGAGAAACCTGTGGCTGTCAAGTGATCCACAACCAAGCAAGTCCATCCTGAGTTTCAAGGCTCACTGCCACAATCCCAAAGCACCCTGGAAAGGAACCTGAGCCCCCAGTGACAGGACACACCTGACAGCTGCAAGGTGACAGTCGTAGTGGACGATGTTGAAGTGAGAGACTGTGCTGTACCCTTGTTGTTTCCGGGGCTTGTTCTCAAAGTCCTCGAGTGCCACGCGCTTGGTGAAGGTGTAAATTCCCAGGACCTTGGTGGGCTGCAATGACACCACACTTGTGTCAAAAATCAGTCACTTCTGCAGCAGTTCACAGTTTGTGCTGTTTTGAAACTGCACTGAATTTTACCTCTCTCAGTCCCAACCTCAAACTTAAACCAATCATACATTCTTCCACTTTTCAGTGAAAACACACTTCGATTTCCCAACCACCTCTGGAATTACTGAGCTCAAGAACCAAACCTGAGGTTTCCTGATCAACCAGTGCCAACACCTCAACCCTTGAGCAGCCAGATACTGGCAAGTCCCCTCAGCTGGGGACAGGGCTCTGCAAATCTCCCTTTAAGTGGAATGTGTATCTCCCTTTTCTCTGGAACTTGTATCTCCCTTCACCTGGGACCTGCCCCTCCCTTTACCTGGAACCTGCCCCTCCCTTTACCTGGAACTTGTATCCCTCCCTGCAGATGCAGCAGGTCAGCCCTGGCTCCTCTATCAGCTCCTCCATCTGTTTCAGCAGCGCAGTCTTGGTCACCACCTGACCCTTCTCATTTGTCTGGAAGAGAGAAAAGCTCGAGCAGGTCAGGAAGAGCAGGACCACCACCATCCCCCCCTGGAACTGGAATGCCCATCCTGTGTTTACTCTCCCAGGCAAACTGCAGCTCTGTGATATTTGTAAATAAACCTTTTCATCCAGTTCCCTGTGTGGCAGTTTCAGCAAGACAGAAAGGAGAGGCTGTGGGATCAGACATTACCGTCATCCCCAGGGTGCCCAGGGCCTTCTGCCTCATGGCCATGGCCATTCTCTTCTTCTCTGCTCGGGTCTCCTTGCGGGCAGCGTCGATCTTCTTGTTCACCTCGGGGTGTTCCCTCAGAGCCTCCAGCAGGTTCTCTGCCAGCGTCCCAATCCCCTCATCACTGGAAACCTGCTCCAGCTTGTGCAGGTTGGTGATGGAGTCTGTTCCTATTAGCACCTAAAAGGGATGGAAACACAGCACTCTGTTCAGGAGAAGGGTGCACAGGATGGTGGCTGTCCCCTCTAATCCCTCACCTGCGTTGCAGGGTAACAATCCCAGTGCCCTCCAAGGAGCCCCCTCACCTGTGTTGCAGGGTAATTCCAGTGCCCTCCAAGGAGCCCCCTCACCTGTGTTGCAGGGTAACAATCCCAGCGCCCTCCAAGGAGCCCCCTCACCTGTGTTGCAGGGTAATCCCA
>JAWWMO010000059.1:1161048-1176402 GCA_035047845.1 Dendrocincla fuliginosa | reverse complement strand
CCAGAGAAGCTGTGGCTGCCCCTGGATCCCTGGGAGTGTCCAAGGCCAGGTTGGACGGGGCTTGGAGCAACCTGGGCAGTGGAAGGTGCCCCTGCCATGGCAGGGGGTGGCACTGGATGGGCTTTAAGGTCCCTCCAAACCAACCCATTCCATGATTCTACTGCAGAAGTGTGCCTTTGTGAGTGGCCTGCAGGCCTCCCCACACTTACAGGGTAGATGATACTGCAGAGCCTCTCAAAGATGAACACTGGAGTCCTGTAGTCGTCGAGGCTGTACCGCTTGGCAGTCTCTATACACACTGCCATGAAGGCTTTGGTCTCAGATTCTGTGCCTGCCAAGGAAAGGAAGCATTAAAATGGACACAGGAGGCAGTTTTGTGGGTTCTCTTTAGACTCAGCACACACAGTAAATCCTTCTGCAACGAGCCCCACACTTTGGTGCACTTCCTTTGCATATCTACACTCCATAAAAGATGAAAGGCTATTTATTGGGATGGTTATTACTAAGGAAAGCCTTTACATGGCTGGGCTGCAGTAAAACAGTCTCATAAAGAAGAGGAGGCTTAAATTCCTGAAAAATAAGATGACTAGGAGTGTAATTTATCTTTTCTATGCCAAAAGGAAATACTGGAAGCCATAAAGACCCCTCACCAGAGCAGCCATTTAGGAAATTGCTCTTTGTGTGCCTGTAACAATGTGCTTTTCCATCTTGGTTGACCCAAACTCTGGATTTATGGAACAGAGGTGGTTTTACCTGTTGTCATGTCCTCCAGCATCTCCAGCAGCATGTCCTGGGTTTCATCAATCAGCTTTGTTCTCTGCACCACCAGCTTCCTGAGGCACAGGTACCCGTTGAGGACGGTGCCCACGAGGCGGCTCTTGAAGTGCCGTTTGATGGACTCCACCTCCACGAAGGAGGAGAGCAGGCCTAGGAGGCAGTGAAAACTCAGCAAGTGGGAGACAATTCGACTGGAATTCTAAATGTCATGGCAGCAAACTGGGCACAAATTCATAAAAATGGCTTGCTCCAGATCCCACTACCCTGTGGTTTAAAGCTCCAGTCAACCGAATGGTTGGAGGCAAAAACCTCAGCCTGGGAGAAGCGTCTTGGAAATTATAATGCAAGGAAGGAGAGTTTGGGGAATGAGGCAAGGATCTAAGGAGCTTTCTAAGTGCTCCATATAAAATCCTGCACACTTTGACATTTTTCTGTTGCAAGATATTTCAAAAGCAGATGATTGTCCCTCTCCCAGCACTTAAGTGAGCTCTGATGATGTGCCATGACTGATCAATGACATCACCAAACTGGCCACTCCTGTAATAAAGCAAAGAATCAGCAAACACTCGGATTCTTTCCCATGACACACTGATCAACATGCTGCTTCTTGCAAAAAGCCAGGCTTTATGAATTAGCCCACTAATATCTGAAGAATGTGGAAAGAGGATATAAAAAAGAATGACCTCGTTAATGAGGTATTTCCATCTCCAACAAATTTCTGAAAAAAGTATACACCCTAGAAGATTAAAAGAAATCCTTCTATGGAATAGGAGGGTAGGAAAGAACAGGTAGAAATAAGCCAGCAGTGTTTACAATGGTCCCAGGGGTGGTACTGGATAATAAAGTGAAATGATGAAGTTTGCTTGGTATGTTACCACAGTTCAATTGAAAACTCTATCTGACCACAAAAAAATATGGAAAAATCCATTTAGAGATGAAGTGCTAAACTGATGGCAAAAATCCAGTGCTGACAATTGCAACACAGTGAATCACATCTCTCTGAAATTCTGCTACATGTTGTTACAGAACAAGGATCACCCCATCCCTAATCCTGCTGCAGGACTTGTGCTGGTGCCACCAAATACCTGTGAGACTCTTCAAGGCATAGCCCTGCTGCAAATCAGTGCTGAGTGTGGCTTCCTCCAAGGCAAGTAAACGAGCTATTTCCTGAAAACAATTAACATTATTGTTAATAGAAATCAGGGCAAGAATCTGCAATGGCTGTAATGACTGGTGAGTGTCTAACAGAGGGGGCAAAGGAAGCCAGCACAGCAACAGAGCCAGCCACAGGGAAAGCAGAACTGCACCACAGCAGTGGGGAGGAAAGGGGATAAGGAGGGTAAACCACCCCAAATATCCTCCTCATCTTCTCCCTGCACCTACCTACTCCCCCTGCTTGGCTCTGGTGGCCTCTGTGAGGGACTCAAGGCCACCACTGACATGGAGTGTCACCTACCTCTTTGGAGTGCCCCAGGGATCCCCACCACTGTGAACACTGCAAACTAAATGTGCTGCTTCTCCAACAGGCTGCAAGTCCCACTCCAGGATGGCAGCACACCTAATGCTCCCCTGTCCTTAAAGGCTTCTGGAGTCCAGCCTGGCAGCTGGACAGCAGCTTCCAGCTCAGACCTGCTGCCAACAAGTGCAGCAATATTGACAGCCCTCAGTTCTTTAAAGTGCTGAAGGATTCTAAAGCTGGGGCTAAACCCACTGTGGCTCCCTCTGTTCAGAGGTAACAGCACTGAGGTGTGAACTCCACAACCCTGGCAGGGTCAGTGACAGGGCACTGAGCAAAGAGATGGAGATCTTAAAGCAAAAAAGCCAAACTAGCAGGTCAGTTCCTCCACACAAGCCCATACCTTGGTGATGAGGCTGCCAATGTAGGGCAGAACCCCCCTGGCTGCCAGGTAGACCTTCCAGTGGGCAGGTTTGATGAGTTTCTGGTACAGGGCCAGGTACTCAGCAGCACATTCACCAGCAATGCTCAGCTCATCCAGGTAGCTGGGAAAGAGAAACACAAGCTCACAACCATGTCACAGTAACAAGGGGCATTCCAACTTAAGGACACTGTGGAAAGAGAGCAAAAGCCTCCAGAAATCCATCCTCCCTGTAGTCCTTGCCAACAGCAGCATCACTGATACTCATTACTTGCTGGATAAATCAGTATTTTGTCCCAAAAAGGAGTTTCCCCAGCATCAGCTGGGCTAAGTTATGTCACAGGAGTTGGAGGAGAATTCACCCTATTCTTTTGGTGTTCACAAGGCAGGGGAAATGCTGTCCAAACAGCTGAACACCAGCTGCTTAATTCTGGAGAAAGTACAGAACTGCAACAGCAGCAAAAACAAAACAAAGGTCTCCCTCTACCTGTACCCTCCCAGCTAATTAAATGTTAAAATCCAGCTCCAAAAGACCTGTGAACCCGAGGTATCCAAGGGAGAGGCGTGAGAAAAGCTGGAAGAAGGGAAAAGATTCTCCTGGGAATTAGAGCAGACCAATCCTGGAGAGCCCAGGGTGGCAGCAGAGCCCTACCTGGTGAGGAGGTCGAGGACCTGCTGCTTTCGGCTGGGGATGGTGGCCAGAGCCTCCACGATGGTGCAGGCAGCCTGCCTGGCAGCCTGGGTGGCAGGAGTGAACAGCACCTGGGCAAGGGCAAACCACAGCAGGTTGGTGGGCTCACAGAAACCACTGGCAGCTGAGCAGAAACGATTAGGGCTCTTTGGGGAGCTGCCACCAAGCGATTTCTTGTGTTTTAAACACTTGATTGTAGCACCAAAATGTTTTAGTTAAGCACTGTGTGGGTGATGTGCTAATCCACAGACACAAAATGAAACCCTTCTGCCCAGGATCCTCCAAAATGCAGCTGGTTAGGCAGGGAGGAGCACTGTGGCAATTAAAGGTTCACATTTTAGGAACATGCAGATTTGCAGAGCTGTGTTTGATGTAGTTATTTTTAAGGGAAAAAAAGCTGCAAAGGTGCCTTGGAATTAGAGGCAGTGAGTTACAGCCTACCCAAATATCCCTGCACAGGATCTGCAGCAAAACCACCAGTCTGCCTGTCAGCTCTGCCCACTGGAGCTCTCAGCCACATTTACCTGTCTCAGCCAATTGTTGTGCCCCAGCTTGAGATCCAGAGGGCAGGTTCTCTTCCCACGGCGGCTCATGAACTGTTTCCATTTCCAGACATATTTCTCTGACAAGTAGAGCTGGTGAAGCTCAGCTTTGCTGGGAGATTTCCCATTGGCATCCACACCTGCAGCATTGAGCAGAGCCCAAGAGAACTGTCAGCAGCTATCAGCTGCAAACTGTTAGGACTGTCATAATTCCTATCAAACTTCCAGCGTGTTTTTGTCTTGCTGGAACCCCCCAAACTCCAGCTGGGAAGCTGAGTGGCTTCCCACCTCTTTCTGCTGCCATTTTCAGTGCTGTGTGCAGCCATGCTCAATTCCAAGCCAGATGCAAACCCCAGGGCCTCTCAGGGAATTCAACCAGCTTTCCAGCTGGCTGGTGTCAATTTAAATATGCAACAAGTTTCATTTTTTACATTTCCCTGACTATCTTCAGGCACAGAACAGTTTCTGCTTCGGGTCTGAGCAACACAGCCTGGAAAAGCCAGTGCTACAACCCCGGAGGATTACACAGATCCATGTGAAGATGGCAGCAGATGTCACGGGGCAGAAGCCAACACAACTCCACAGAGGTTAAATTAAACCTGGAGGGACACACATGTTCCTTCCCAAAAGTGCAGAGTTAAAAGCACAGAACTACCTCTGGCAGGGAGGCACTTTTTCCAAGCTTCATAGGATGCTTTGGGGTCCCTCTTGAGCCACAGCTGAGCTTGTGCATGGATTTCATTGCTGTAAGGCTTCACAGTGGTGAGAGCATCCACAGGCACATCCTAATAAATAAAAAAGCTCTGTGATTCTTCAGAGAACAACAGACTGTTCCCAAAGAGTAACTTCCTGCAGGTGAATCCCCAGGGCTGTGCCATGAGGAGGTAAATGCAGCTCTGGACAACAGCAGGGTCTGTTAATGATGAATTAAGAGATGCCTCATTCCAGTTCCTACTGAAATATCAGTAAACCCATCTCTGACATTCATCTGTGATTATCAGACAGCCAGATCACAGCAAAAACATACCTCTTCTCTTGCAAATCTTATCCCAAATTACAATCAGAAAGTAGCCAATGAATATATTTTTATCAGAATTGTAGCTCTGTATTAAAACACCTGAGTCAAGACTACTTGATTCTATCAAATTCAGGTACCTGGTTCTACAAAGCTGTTGAAAGCACCAAAACCCAGGCCAAAATAACCAAGTTATATGTCTTTCCCCATGTCTCAGATTTTAGGGGAAAAAAGCAAAGCCTGGTTCTCAACTGTAGTGGTCAAAGTCAGCAAATCCCAGTAAAAAACCAGAAAGCTGCCACCTGTAATTTGCAGTCTGCAAAGCCAAGAGTCACAGGGCTCGTGCTTCCCTAGTGATCATGACCAGGAGAAGCAAGCCCTGGCCTCCTCACACAGGAATTAATCACTGAGATCAGTGTCAGACTTTAATCAGCAAATTCTCAGCTGCTTTGCTCAGCAGTACCTTGTTTTTCTTGCTGGTTGGAGCAGGTGGCTTGATGAGCTTCTGGAGAATGCGCAGGCACATGAGGGTGATGTTTTCAACAACTACTGGAGTCTTGATGTTCACTGCCATGAGGAAGAGGCTGAGAGCTGAAAGACAGACAGAAATGTTCATTCCACTCTAAGATGTGCACATAGTTCCCACCTTTACAGCTCGAAGCAGCACATTACAGGGGTTTGGAGTCAGAAATCTCACTGCAGTGCCTGGCCCTGGGCACAGCACCTTGCCCAGAGGTCACCTGGACTCACCACAGCGCAGCCGGAGCTCCCAGCAACTGTCCTCCTTGGAGATGGAATCTGTGAGCAGCAGCATTTCATACTGGAGGCTGCTGGCCTGCAACACACACACACACACACACGTGTTCCAAAGCCTGGTCATGCCCCAGCCCTTTCTGCCCTCTGAGATGTGAAAAACACAGGCTCCAAACACATGGATCTAAGTAAATTTAATCCCGGGCACCTTTGGGGTGACTGGTAACCTGTCTGAGAGCTGCAGGGAACAGCCAAGACAGGCAGAACTGCCTGAGGAAACTCAGCCTTGTACCTAATCACGTAATTCTGTGCTTTACTCTGACATTTATCTTATTTCCTATCAAGACTCAATTTTTTTTCTTCCAAACAGACCATAAGAGAGAAGATGCAATGACTGGAATACACCAGCAGTGCAGAGGGGCAGAAAAAAGAAACAGGAAAACACTGGAGCGTCTCACCAAGTCTGGATTTGCCCAGTGTCCCTTCAGAGCCGCAGAAACCTTCCCAATGATTAAGTCATTCATCTGCTGGGTGGCCTCTGGATTGTCCCTAATTCCAGAAGCAGAAAGAGAACAGTTATGTTGTGCTTGCCCCAAACACCAAAAGCTCCTGGCACTGCAGCTCAGCTGGGAACAGATCTCCAAGGAGCTGCAGTGTGGCTTGTCGCTGTAAAACCCACCCACGGCAGGCAGTTGGGACTAGGTGGTCTCTGAGTCCCTCCCAACCCAAACCAGGCTGTGATTCCACGATTCTAAGCTACTCCTGGTGCATTTCCAGGGCTGAGTTCCTGCCGGGGCCGCCGCAGCTCTAACCTGGTCAGAAGGCACATGAGCTGCCGCACCTCCTCCCGCATGGTGGCGGCGCCGCGGCGCAGGTTGTAGTCGAAGAGCTCGCGGATGAGCCCCTGGGACACGAGGATGTGCCTGATGGCAGAGTTGGTGGCCAGGGCCCTCAGCAGGGTGATGCAGTGCTCAGTGACAGCAGAGGCACAGCCGTAGCACTTGGTGGAGGAGGTGTGGCCGCAGCCCAGCACGGACAAGGCACGGTACTGGCTGGCGGTGAAGGTGGGCTGCACCGCGCTCCGCGACGACTTGGTGGCCGCCTCTCGCTGCTGGAGGTCGTATTCCAGGAGCTCCTTCCGAGAGGCAAACACTTTCTGGGAACACAGGGAAGGGGTTGTGGCACAGGTGAGGCAGCACAGCGTTGCTGATGCTGTTCACGGGTTATTTTCACTGTGTATTTGGTGGAGGAAGGGCCTCCAAACCTGAAATCCTTCCTGGCAATGGTAGACTTGGGAAATCTGCTGGAAACCAGCCTGATTCCCAGTCACCTGCCCTGTTGTCTACATGACATGCAGTGTAACATTGGATATGTGACAAATCCACAGTACTAATAGTAACCCCAGCTTTCAGAGGTGATTATTTCATTATTTCCCTGAAAATGCACAGCTGATCACCTGTTGTTAATGATATCATTAAATACAGAGTGGCAACATCCCACTTTCTATTTCTGAGTAACTCATGACCCAAATTCAAATCAAAGCACATCATACCTGGATGATTTTGGAAAGTTCATCAAAAGAGTTCTTGCAGTCACCGCAATACTCCTGGGCTAACTGGAGTATGTACCTGTTCACACTCGCTGAGGTAGAACTTATCCCTCCACTGCTCCCAGACTCATCCTGGAACAGAGGGGGAAACAAAAAGGGATCATATCACACAAAAATAACTACTGCAGCATCTGAAGCAAGGTCCTCTGGGTGCCCTTGGCAGTGGAAAGGCCAGAGTGGCACCAGCCTGGAGGGCTGTGCAAGCTCCACCTATCCCTTGTTACCTGGGGCTTTTCAGGAGCTGCCTCGTTCACTTTACACAGCAGGTTTTCCAGCTGTGGTCGGTGTCCCATGAGCTGGTGATACACCCTGTCAGCCTTGTCCAGGAGAGTGTTGATATTTGTTACTGCCTAAGACAAAGAAAGGAAAAGAAAGTCTTATTTTGAGATGCAACTTTTAATTCTACAGAGCCACAACCAGCAAACTCCAGCTGTCCCTTTTGCCTTTCTCTGGGAAAAACATGAATAAATGGTGACCCTGCACCCTACCATGAGAACCACTCTGCTGTCACTACCCTGAGCACACTAATCCTGTGGGACAGGACACACAGTGCAGTGGGCTCTCCATTCCTTAGGAGGGCTGCTCAAGCAAACAGGACAACCCAAATTCACCCCCTTTTACAGCAAGGCAAAGACACGCAGTGCTAGAGGGTTTGTGAGTGAAGCAAGACAGCAAAGAAGGAATGCAACAGCCAGTGAGAGGCCTTGAAGGGGCTTGAAGCCTTCTCATGGTGCTCCAAGAGGGATGGATGGACCTGTGATGTCTCCACACTGCTGTGCTGGCCAGGAGCTCCAGCATTTCACTAAGGAACCTGCTCTCAGCCTCACCTTCTTTCGATCCTCCTCGTTCTCGATGGGATCCACTGCACAGCAGGGCTTGGCATAGAGCATGAAGTCAAAGCGGGCGTATTTACAGAACCCACAGGCATTGCACAGGAAGGGATCCTTCTCATCGTAATTAATGGATCTGAAAGGCAAGCCAGAAAGGTCCAAACATGCAGCTCAAGGGAACTGAGGCAATAAACTCAGCTCTGAACAGACTCAGGGAAAAGAAATGGGTGTTTCTTAACACATCTCATTGACCAAACTGCCCTGGGGAAGTGGAATACATGAGGTACACCAGAACCAAAACCTACAAATCAGGCAACAGAAAAATCCTGACAGCAGTGCCACGTTCTGGCTGGAAAAAGCAGAAACAGATCTTTGCTCCTAACAATTCTACAGTAATTTCCAGTAGAATGTCAGCCTGGGGCACTGTGTCCTTTAAGAGAGCACAGATAAAAGGAGCTGGTTTGGTTTGTAAGGTCTGGGCTGTCAATGCTTTCACTGCCTACGCTGTTGCAGTGGGACAGGCTGCAGCATAATTATCCCTCCGCAGAGCAGCAGGACACAGACTGATTTATAGCTGCCATAACCCAGGAAAGGATGGGGAAACCTTTCCATACACCAGCAATCTCCTGATCTATGGAAAGAAGTCACTAAACACCTTAAATCCCACGAGAATTAGAACATGGGATAACAAGAAGGGGAGGAGAGATATCAGATAAGGAGACAAAACTGACAAAAGAAAAGGACTTCTAACCCTGTAGTGGAAGTGTGAATAGAACACTGTAAATTATCCCTGAGCCTGCTCTGAATGAGGAGAGCACAACAAAAGCCCTGAATAGCCCTGTCTGTCCAGCACTGAGCCAGGGATCCTGGGGGGAACTCCCTGCAATCCTCCAGCTGTACTCCAGCCTCACATCCAGGCAGGCCAAAAATAACCCCCTCCTGGGAATTCTCTGGTTTCAACTTCCGAGGCCTTGACCTGAAACTTCCACACTCCCTCAGTATTGTGGCATCAGGTTCCCTTTGTTAGTCTGTATTAAACATTAAATCCCTGTAAGCCTGTTTTATACTTCCCCACTAATTTGATTGTGTGCTTGTATTAACCAGAGTCGTGGCTTTGAATAGCAGCGAGGGTTTTTGTTGAACATCCAGCCTTGGCACCAGGGCCCTGGGAAGGGCTGTGAGGGCAGGAAGGAGGGGACACACCTGCACTTGTGGCACTGGTACACGTTCTCCCCACAGTTGCCACAGACGCCCGGGTTGGCCGGGACGGACGCGCTGCACCGCGGGCACTGCAGCGTCTCGGTGGACGCCTGGTAGTTCTCATAGAAATCAGCAAACTCAATCATCAGGTTGGAGGCCACGATGGGCAGGGGCAGGTCGATCTTCACCTCCGTCTGGCCCGGGGTCAGCTGCACTTTCTTAGCCTTGTGCCAACGAGCTGGCCTGGAAGAAGGGAAGGGAGGGTTGTGGTTTTGCAGGGAGAAGTTCCCTCCACGCCCACGTGTGAAGAGAAGCCAAATGGAACCGTCGCGGCTCCAAATCTACTTTAAAAGGGATGAATGGAGAGCAGTTCTAGGACTCGTTTCCTCAGCTTCTGTATTGACATGATATGTAGCCAGAAATACATTTTAAGCCTTTATCCTCTTCATAGAGAGAGACTGTTTGGGATTAAAGACTGTTGATGCCTCATGGAAAAACTTTAATTCTACAGACATTTTCTAGGGATTTTCACCTCCATTTTTTTATTAGTAAGGACATTTGCATGAAAACGGGATATTTATTTCTTAAAGATCTCATCTGCTCCCACTGCTTATTCTCAACCTGAAGTCAGAATCCTCTCTTTGTGACATCATAATCCTCTCCACAGCAGCCACTTGTGATGTCACAGAGGATTAAGACTTCAAATAAGCAATAAGTGGCAGGCACAGATTAATCCCTAAGCCAGAGAGATCTGATTCTGGTGAGAACATCTCGAGAAGTAAGAAGGGAAAGCACATAAGCAGGACTGGCTCCAGACTGAGCAGTGTGTTGAAAAGGAGCCATTTTTGGTGGGTAAGGCAGAGCTGAGAGTGAGACCTTCCAACTTCCAATTTTAATTCTCCTCTATGGCTTCAAACAACAATGTGAACGCTTTTGGCACTCCTGGACGTGCTACAAGGTCCAAATCTATTTTGGAGTCAAACTACACAACAATTTCATAGGCATTTAGGTGCTTAAAACTGAGCCTGTACAAAGCTGGAATCCACAAATTTTATAGGCATTTTCAAGCTACAGAGGATCTTTTTTCAACAATTGTAGGAGACTCAGAACAACCCCACCCAATGTGGGCTGAGAGTGATGAGGAACAATCTAAAGAACCTTAGGAAAAACAAGAAGCCAAAGGCACCTCAATGGGAATCATAATGTCAAATTCAGAGGTTGCACACAAAAACGTGGATGAACATACTTGTTTTTCAGCTCCACTATGGCCTGGACTGTCCTGTTGTTGTAGTAGAGGTTGATGGTTCGGACCATTTTGGTCCGTTTGAGGTCCCCAATCTTCACTGTCACCTTGCTGATGGTGTGGCTGCCAATGAGCTTCACCACCTGCTGCGTGGTCGTGTACCGTGTGTCCACTTTGATGGAGGAGAGCTTGATGTACTGAGGGGACAAGGACAATGTGAGACCATCCCCAGAACCTCAGCAACACAGCAAAATCCACCTGTAAATGGCTGGGATCCCTGCCATTGGGAAGGGGTTAAGAACAGCATGCAGGATGGCTGGAGCTTGACAGGGCAGGGTTAGGTGGGATCTCAGGGAAAGGCTCTTCCCCCAGAGGGTGGTGGGCACTGACCAGGCACCCCAAAGGCTGCCAAAGCTCCAGGAGGGTTTGGACATCACTCTCAGGGACAGGGTGGGATTTTGGGGTGTCTGTGCAGGGCCAAGGGTTGGACTGGGTGGTTCCTGTGGGCCCTTTCCCCCTCAGGATATTGACTGCCTGATCCATGGTTACTCACACAGAAGGGCACCTCCGGGTTGTTGCACACAAGGCAAGGATCACTCTCCAGGTAATAGCCATCAAATTCCACGAGCCCAGACAGCGTGCTGGAAGGAGGGGAACAACACTGATACATGGAATTTGGCCCTTGCTGTGTTTCAAACACAAGCCATTCAATCAGAATCACTTTGGTTTCCCTCCAGGCCCCAGTCCCAGATGTGTTACAGTGTAAATCACACTGAAAATCAGTGGGTTTCACAGGGCAGCATTTCTGGTGCAATTATCAACTGCCAAGGTAGGACCAAGAACACAACACTTAATTCTGAAGATCTCTATTCTCTACTTGGTCCTAATATTTTGTAACATTCACTGACAATGAAATCAAAAAAGCTGAAGCCAAGCTCTGCTGCTGGGGCACAGAATGTCACATTTTCCCACTGGCAGGAAGGATTCTGCTGTTCTGCCAAGCCCAGCTGCAGCAGAGGTGGAATCTCAGCAGGGCTGCACCACCATTCCACCAGCAGAGCTCTGTATTCCCCATGGATCACAGCTCCTTAGGGACATGGACCAAAGGCAGAAGGGACTCACTTGTAAATGTTGGAGTTGGGGTGGTTGGTGAGAATGTGGTTCTGAGTGCGGAGAATCTCCACGGCCTTTTGGGAATATTCCTTCAGCTGCAACACAAGCAGGAAAACACTGTCACCTCAACATGGTTTAATTAGTGCTACAAATATTTCTGGGCCTCCAGAAGATGCACACTCTACACCCACAGGGATTTATGTGGTTAAATCATCACACAGAAATGTGATAGATCCTAATCTATCTAGGGGTGGGCACTGACCAGGCTCCCCAGCCTTTAGATCCTAAAATCAGAGTTTTACCACAATAACAGTGCTGTTTGTCAGCCAATCACTGCCAAGGCCTGCCAAGATTTGAAGAGCATTTTAATTTCAAGTATCAATAAGTCTGAATTATTTGTTCTCAAATCCACTGGTCTCCTAAGAAATGCTACCCCTTTCTTTGCTCAAAAATCGTGGTTACAAAAGATTTCTAGGAGTTGCAATATCAAAAATCTATAAACTGGAGCTGGCAGACAGATGTATTTTCCCACAAAGGCTTCCTGAGGGAATGAAGTTTTCTTCTCAATAAATAAAAAACCCACCAACACCATTTTCATCCCCAGAACGCCAAAACCAAAGAAATAGAATAAAAAATTCCACAGACCCCAAGTTTTTAAGGATCCTGCCTTTCCTAACATTCAAATTCTAGGAACAAAAAAACCTTCTGCCAGAAGCTCTTCAGACAGAAAATCTATCCCAGCTATATCACAAATAACATCAACATAATTCCTGTGAATTACACATGGCATATGGCACTTGCTGTGTTTGAAACACAAGCCTAGGAATTCTGGGATGCTGCAGCTCCTTTTTGGAATGACACTGTACCTTTTTCTCAGTCTGCTGTGTTTTCAGGGAGAAGTATCCCAGCAGATCTACAAACTGGGCAGCCTTTCTTCCATAGGCAGGAAGTTCTGGCCAGATTGACCACATGAGATCCAAGAGCAATTCCTGCTGAGACTTGTTGGAGTTCCTGTGGAATGGATGACAGATAATCAGGCTCCTGAAGATGGATGGATAACATGGCAAAAGGAAAACACAAGCTACAGTTCACCAAACTTGGGAATTGTTATCTTGCTGTACAGCAGAGTTCCCAAGACTCAAATCCCACCATTCCCTCAAACCAGCTGTTTTCCAACACTCCAAAGTGACAGCAGTTGTCTTGCAACAACTGAATTGAGTTCTGAAGGAGTTCAGCACTTTGAAGTGTGTCTTTCCCTACAAAACTCACAACTTTTTAACTGTGTGAGTCTTCATCTGCCTCAGAGATCCACCTGCCCACAAACACCTCCTCCTGCACACGTGAGGAGTCGAATTTTGCAGACAGAATAAAATGCTTTTTGCAGATGACAACTCAAATTGATCACAAATAAGCCACAAATTCACCCTCCAGCCCCAATAACTGCAGAATAGTGGGAGCAATCCCAGGGGAGACAACCACTCCAGCTTGCTTCAGCAGAGAGGCTGGAGCAGGAGCTCTTAGCCCAGGGCAGAGCTGAGCCTGCCAAGGCCAGGCTGCCCCCAGCTCACCTGTAGATGTGCAGGGCCAGGCAGTGGGCCTGCCACCTCACTGAGGACGAGTTGGATTCCAGCAGGAAGCAGCGCAGGAACTGGATGAGGGTCTCCTTGTCAGCAAATTTGTTGAGCTGGTTCACCAGAGCTGTGCACAGCTGGTCCTCCTGACTGCCTGAACCCTCACCTAGGGGCACAAGGAACATTCCAGAAGGAGCATCTCACAGTTAGGCCACCTTCCTATTTTATACTTCACAAAGTGAGGATAATGGGGACAAATTGCTGGGTTTCAGGTATCAAGCAAGTTTAACATTCCTGTCTTTTTCAAAAATGTCACCTAATTCTCCTGACTAAGAGAAAAAACTGCTGGAAAACTTGCCAGGAAGGACATGAGAAATGTGCTGCACACCCTGATAAAAAGAAAAGGACTGACCATGAGGCACTAAAGAGACTCACAGAGAACCATCTGATAGTGAAAGCCAAAATGGTTCCTTGAAGGAAAGCCAAGGGAGAATTTATGCCCATGACTTTTATAGGAAAGCTTAATTACTTTCCCAGGACTGTGGATATTCATTAAGCAGCAGCCCTGGCTCCAAGAGAGCTTCCAAGGCAGCCAGAGGAAACAAGTCTGAACACAATCACTGGAGAGCAGAGCTAGCTGGGTGTGCATCTCCAGGACTTGCTTTAATCCTTGTGAGCATTTCAGCCTCCTGCAACCCAGGACACGCAAGTGAAGTGGGAGCTACTCCATCATTAGATGAAGTAACATCCATTAGCCAACTTCAAGCCCACTCAAGTCAATAAACACAGCAGCTTTGGGATGTCCTCAGCACTTAATTCCAGCCCAGCTCTTGGGGCACACGGATTCACCTCTGCCCCTTTGCCACCTACACGTGGTGAAACTGCCCTTCTCTCCTCCTTGTTGCTCTGGCCTGTGAGTGCCACAGTCCACAACCCCTTCCCAGCAGAGGGATTTATCACCATGAGACAAAGCAGCTGTCTCTGAACAGAACCAGAAAGGCTGGCAGGAGCACACTTCCCCCCTACCCCAGCACAGCACAGGGCCCAGCTGCAGCTCACCCTCCCGCTCCTTTTCCTTCTCCTCTTTCTTGCTCTTCTTAGTGGAGGATTTGCTCTGTGCTGCTGCCTGCCCAGAGCCTGATGCTGCCGGAGCAGAGGTGGAAGAGGTGCTTGATGATCCAGAGGATGAAGCCACAGACAGCACTTTACTGCCACACAGAGCACAAGACAATAGCTGCAGGAGCACTGGAGACACTCCTTCATCCACCAGGAAGCTGACTTGGAGCAGGAAATAGAGAACCGCTGTGGAGGAGAGAGGGAAATACCTGAATCCCAAAATCATGGAATATCCTGAGGTGGAAAGGACACACAGGGATCATCCAGTCCAACTCCTGGCCCTGCACAGGCACCCCAACAATCCCACCCTGTCCCTGAGTGTTGCCCAAACCCTCCTGGAGCTCTGGCAGCCTTGGGGCCGTGCCCACTGCCCTGGGGAGCCTGGGCAGTGCCCACCACCCTCTGGGGGAAGAACCTTTTCATGATACCCAACTTAACCCTCCCCTGGCACAGCTTTGTGCCAATAAAGCCTAAATTGAAAAACAAAAAGGAACCTTCCTGTCCCTACACTAGAGAAGTCTAACACTGGGGTACACCAAGGGAAAATGGTTAACCCCAAATTACACTCTGGAACAACAGCAGCACAAGGAAGAGAACCCAGATCTCCTATTCCTGTAACATATCTATTACACCATACTGTGCTCTTTAGCCAAGGACCAGGAGCAATTAGGGCACTGGGATAATTATACAGGCAGCAGCCCAGCCCTACTGGTAACTCTCACCTGTGTCTCCCCTTTTCTGCTGAGCTGCCCCTGCTGAGATGTTCTTGGTTCAAACCACAATGCCAAAGCCTCCCCCTGCTCCCTCAGATACCCCAGGCAGAATTCAGTCACCTTTATCTCCAATACCCCCAGACAGAACTCACAATCACCTTTAGCTCCAGCACCCCCAGACAGAACTCACAGTCACCTTTATCTCCAATACCCCCAGACAGAACTCACAGTCACCTTTATCTCCAATACCCCCAGACAGAACTCACAATCACCTTTAGCTCCAGCACCCCCAGACAGAACTCAC
>JAWWMO010000059.1:1132786-1160948 GCA_035047845.1 Dendrocincla fuliginosa | reverse complement strand
AGTCACCTTTAGCTCCAATACCCCCAGACAGACCTCACCATCACCTTTAGCTCTAACACTCCCAGACAGAACTCACAGTCACCTTTATCTCCAATACCCCCAGACAGAATTCACAGTCACCTTTTAGCTCCAATACCCCCAGACAGAACTCACAGTCATCCTTAATGCAGAACTTCTGCCAGTTCACTGTTCGCTGCGTGGCAATCTCTGCACAAGCCTTCAAATGCTCCATCTGGAAGGACAAAGGGACAGGGTCACACATCCCCTCCTCAGCATCCCCTGGTTCCCTCCCAACCATTCCCTTTTCCCCTCACCAGGGAGATCAGGGTGTCGTACTGCAGGGCAGAGCCTGAGCTTGCTGTGACCACGCTGGCTCTGAGGAAGATGCCCTGCTCTTCCAGGAGCTTTTTGATGCCACGGACGTGGGAGTCCAAGGTGTGCAGGTCTCGGAGCTGCCTGTATTTGTCCTTGGAGCCACAGATGAAGAGCAGCAGCTTGCGCACTTGGCGGCGCACGAACGGGGTCTGCTGGATCATCAGGTACTAGACAAAGAGCAACCATGTCAGCACTGAACTCACCAGGGGGACACCTGGCCAACAAAAACAGGTGTTTTCTTCCAAAAAGAAAAGATAGGGGGGATGGATTCACCAAACTGGCAGATTTATGGTACTTAAAAGTCACCTGTAAGAACCACTGCACAGCAACACTGAAATCACTGCTGAAAACCACTCCTTGTCATCTACAGCCTCAAATAAACAGCTAAACAAGCCTCACTAATAAATCCTAACTCATACTTGTGCAAATATAACTTGTTATCTCAAGCAGGAAACAAACCAAAGGAACTGAGAAGATCAACTCCAAATATCTTCCTGATATTTTTAAGGATTAAGTACCAACAGCCAAGCATGATGTTATATTGCACCACCTCACAGGAGTTTTCTCTTTGAGCTTTGTGACAGCAAACACTGAGTTCAAGGAAATAACAGCAACCTTATTTTTCATGTACGTTTTCCTGCTCAACAGGAGCAAAACAAAGCCAAGGGGATTGAAAACCTGAGATGGATCTGAGATCGGTTCTCCAAAAGCCCATCCCTGCCATGAAAGAAATCATCCCTGGAATTTTCTTCTAAAATCTGCAGGTGCATCATGTTCTCACCTCAGAGAGAAAGTAGAACCAGGAGTGATCAAAGATGGGAGGTGGGATGCGGGAGTTTGTGTCTGCAATCTTCTTGATCTGGTAGGGCAGGCGCAGCACCATCTCTGTCAGGAGCTGGGTGTAGGCCTCAAACACATCTGCAGCGTGGCCCTGGGGGCAGGAGCAGCCCATCAGTCCCTCCACCCTGCCACTCAACACCCCCAATTGCGGGCCATGGCAAGTGACAGGGTGCACTTCCTGATTTTTCTAAGAAAACAAGCTTTTCTGCACCTTTCCCCGGGATAGGCAATTGACAGTTTAGGAATTGACAGTTTGGGGACTGTGGCATTAGGATTCCCATTGATGAAAATGCCAACATACTCCTTAGGAGAAATATGCATTTAGGCTCCATCTTATTAAAGCTGGGGTTTATTAGTTACTCTCCACTCATACAATATTTACTAATTAATGTTAACCTGGCTCATGGATTCAGAATCCTTTGCAGCCAAAAGAAATGCTCCCAGCTGATAAATAAAAACAGGCCAATAAACCTGAAGAAGGCCTTGAACCAAATGGCCACTATGAGGATGCACTGAGTTAGTCTGGATTAATTAGGCATTTTAACATAAGAGCTTTCAACTTAGAAGGCATTCTTACATTTAATAAGGTTTTTTCACTGCACCTGTACAAGCATCAAACCCCCAGAGCATCTCAGCATAAAGACACCGCAGTGGGGGAACAAGTCTAGGATTTAGTGTGGAAATCACACCCACTGCTCAGCTTCCTTGCCACAGGAAGCTCAGGAGTTCTGCCTGCCCAGCCCAAGGAATCCCATGCTGGAGAAGCTTCCCTCCAGGAGTAACATTTCACCCAGGAGCAGCTCCTCAGAGCTCCTGGGGTAGGAGCACACCAAGGGCTACAGCGAGCTGGGCTACTCTGGGCCAGCTCGGAGCAATCCCAGCTGTAACTACGAAGGGAAAGGATTCTGGTTGCACTACTCATGGAAAACTAGTTGTGCAAGGATGCTTTTGGCTGCTTCTGTGCAGCAGCCTTTGCTCCAGCTCATGTGAAGCCCAGAGCACAGGGCAGGACTCACCTTGACGTACTGGCGGAGGAAGAAAGGGCTCATGTCGGGGGGAGAAGAAGTCGTGTGAGGTTTCAGGAGCTGGCTGGTGGCCACAGGCTCCTCATCGTTCTGCTGGCTCTTCCAGTACTCCAGCAGTGACTTCAGCACGTGCAGGCAGTAATCAACAGCACCAGAGCTCAGCAGGGCAGCAGCAGTGGCACTGGAGATGAGGGAGGAAGACTGGAACAGAGAGGAGGTGGGTCAGTAACACCCCTGAGGACCCCAAGTGGGAAGAGCTGTGAGCACCAGACAGCACTTGCTGACAGTGTGGATAAGAGAGCAGGTTTTGATGAAACTTTGTAGGCAGCTTTTAAGTTTGGGGTTTGTTTGAGGTTGGGGTTTTTGGGTTGTTTTTTTTTGTGTTTATGAAAAGCAACTCAAATATTTACAGAGGCTCTTTTGAACAAGTGCTTAGTAAAGGAAAACAAATAAAATCTCCTCTTAAGTCTAATCTCCCCTCGACACATGTGCCAGAGGCCACTCTGCTATGGATTAGACGACTAGGGCTTTTTTCCCTTCTCTTTTTTTCCCCTTCTTTTTTATTCTTAAAGTTGGGATTTCTATTTGTTTATCTGGGATTTGGCCAGCTGGGCGTGGATCCTGGTAGAGAAAGAGTCCCTGTTGCAGCTGCCGCTCAGGGGCTCTGCTCCACCCAGGTATTGCTCCACCTGCATTGGGAGAGACGAGCAGCTTTGATTTCTGTGGGAAGCTCAAGTGAATAACAAAGGCTGGAGAAAAAGCTACTGTAAATAAAACTATTAAAGCAGCCCTGTAAATCCAAACAAACCCCACAGCTCATAAGCTCATTAAAATTTGATGCAGTTCAGACTAAATTTTTTAACCTCTATGCTTTTTTATTAATCTCCTTCCCACCACACATACTGCTTTTTATGCCTTATTACTGTACCTTTTAGCAACAAATATCTAAGGAATCCTCTTAGCGACTTTTACGTTGACACAGCAGCATATTGCTTTCCAATAATCACATTACAAATCCTCTTTAACCCCTTCAGCACTGGGAAGATGCAAGGGGAGAAGTGTGCCAGACCGTTTTAAATAACATCATTAATGTGCTGCCCTGAGCTCAGTCTGAAACCCTGCACAAAACAAGTGTCTTTACGTGGCTGTTTCCTCCATTCTGAGTTTCAAAGACTTTTTTTTCCACAAGAGCCAAGTAGCAATTACGGATTCCTTGTAAATTTTTCCAAAGTACTTCGAGGTGTTCTCAGTTTTAGACCTGTTACTTCAGTGGGCAGATTTTAGATCATCTATGATGAAAAAAAGACCCCCAAGCACATTATGGAAACCCAGAATGGTTTGGGTTGGAAGGGACTTTAAATTCCACCCAGTGCCACCCCCTGCCATGGGCAGGGACACCTTTCACCAGCCCAGGTTGCTCCAACCTGGCCTTGGACACTTCCAGGGATGGGGCAGCCACAGCTTCTCTGCCCAATCTGTGCCAGGGCCTGCCCACCCTCCCAGGGAAGGATTCCTCAGTATATTTAACCTAAATTCCCCCTCTTTCAGTCTGACCCCATTCCTTGCCCTGTCACTCCAGTTCCTGGTGAACAATCCCCCCTTCCAGCTCTCCTGTAGCCCCTTCAGGCACTGGAGGGTGCTGTGAGGTCTCCACACAACCTTCCCTTTCCAGGATGAACAGCCCCAGCTCTCCCAGTGTGTCTCCACAGGGGAGGTGCTCCAGTCCCCCCAGCAACTTTGTGGCCTCCTCTGGACTTGCT
Source organism: Dendrocincla fuliginosa (assembly GCA_035047845.1). NCBI lineage: Eukaryota > Metazoa > Chordata > Aves > Passeriformes > Dendrocolaptidae > Dendrocincla > Dendrocincla fuliginosa. The sequence goes on along the minus strand of JAWWMO010000059.1, from coordinate 1,156,948 downwards.
CCAACCCTTCCATGTCCTTATGCTGGGGACCCCAGAGCTGTGCATGGTATTCCAGGTGGGATCTCAGGAGAGCAGAGCAGAGGGGGAGAAAACCATACCCTGACAAAGCTGTTTGGAGAACGTACCTCACAAATGGAAGTCTTGGATCCTGACTTGGTTCTGGACATGAACACACTGAGCAGCCTCATCACCACCAAGTGCACTTCGTTGACAGGAGAGCGCTCGTTCTTCTTGGACACATCCTGCAGGAACAGACACAGCCTGCTGGGCCAACCACCGAGCTGAGAGTGCCCCAAACCTCTCCAGTTCAGTGCCCTGATCCTCAGGAAGGAGTTCTAACTTAAGCTCGAGGAGCAATACTACAAAGCAGCACAAATTACCCTCATTAGGAAGGTAAAGAGTGGCCTGGCTGCCTTGCTACACAAAGGACAAGTCTCATATATCAATCATGCCTGTTTTCAGAGTTTAACTCAAGCAAAACTGATTTTCCTGCTCACTTGTGGATGTTGCAACCAGGAGAGTTCCACTCAGGTCATTTTCTGCCTTATGTGGAGTCAAGCAAGAGAAATAAAATGCCTGAACACCCCCACAGAGCAGTTTTTGTGAGTCCCAAGCATTTAATTCCTCCATGGAAAGAAACCCTGTCTAGAAGGAGCAAACTCAGTCCATGTGCACACACTCCAGTTTACCTTTTTGTCCATGCCCAGCTCTGCAATCAGCTGGGACAGAAGGTTATCCAAAGCCCCCTTGTCTTTCTCATCATCTCCATCCAGGTCTGTTGTGAGCATCAGAATAACCTGGGAATAAAAGTCAGAGAATTATTAGAAAGCAGGTTCCACGTTTTCAAGACAAATAAATCATCTCTCACAAAACAGCACAGATTTTATCTTGATCAACCTATGTTCTTTCCTGAATTCAGCCTGAGACATCACACCCTAATTTGAACATAAACACAAAAGACCTTTCCAAATACATCAGAGTTGAAGGATTTGAGCCCTGAGGATAATCAGCTGTAAAGTGATACTGAGAAAGGGTACAAAAATGCAGCAAAACTCTACGGGTAAGGAATGCTGTGCAACAGATGGAACACTTTCAAGGTGGACCCACAGCAGTGAAGAGAAAAACATGTATAAATAGAAAGCTGAAGTATCAGTAGTGTTTTGAGGCTGAACTCCTGGCCCTCCTCACTCACCTGCATGTAAGGGATGGCCCGGACCCCCCCAACATTCCTCAGCTGGGGTAAATTCTGCAGCAGCCTCTCCAGCAACATCAGTCGGACCATGTGCAGCCTGGGAAGTCAGAGCCAGGAATCAGAACATCTCAAAACATCCCAGACCCAGCAGCATCTCCAACAGAGCAGTGTGATTTGCCACAGAAACCCCAAGGGCATCAAATCCTCCCTGAGAGGAGTGGACTCCCTCAGACTCCACCCTGCCCAGCCTGGCCACCTGCAGAATGCAACTGCCTGGAAACAGATCCTGCCAATCAGCCCCACAGTGCCCTGCACAAGTGACTGAGCAGCTGCTCCCACAGCAGAAAACACTGCAGATGCTCCCAAAGTGCTCAGGACACTTGCACACTCTATTTTTCTACCAGTGAATTTCACAAGCTCCCAAGATTTAGTGATTCCTCTGTTAGCTGGATTCATGCAGGGCTTTGTCATCACTGCACAGAGGCAGCAGTTTTGTGGGACACACACTGGGTAGTTGGGCACTGAACAGGGTCCCCAGGGCAGTGGTCACAGCCCCAGGGCTGCCAGAGCTCTCAGGGACAGGCATTGTTGGGATGTCCTGTGCAGGACCACCAGTTGAACCTTCTGATCCTTGTGGATCCCTTCTAACTCAGGATATTCCATGATTTTCCAAAGGCAGTTTGCTCTGGACTGTTTCCAACTTTCCATTTTCATCATCCCACACTCCACGAATTCCAGCACGTGCAGCCCCTTCCTTTTACAGTGTCACCACAGAGCAGAGGTGTCATTCCCGAGGAGGAAAGCAAAGCCCCTTGCCTGTTGCTGGTGTGGACATCCCCCTCAGCCTCCCCTTCCCCTTCGGAGCCCTCTCCCTCCTGCTGGCCCGTGGTGGTGCTGATGGCGCCGGTGCTGGAGCTGACACTGCCCGGCCCCGCCGGGTGGCCCTCGGCTGTCGTGTCCCCGTAGGCACTGCTACGGCCAGACACTGGGAAAGACACAGACAAACAGGGAAACACAACGTCAGAGGCATGCAAGGTGCACCTGGCCTGCTTCACAGCAACCAGCACAGCTGAGCTGTGAACAGGAATCGTGGTTCTAAGGAGATGGGGAGCTTTGGTTCACTTCATTAAACTATATGAGAGCGTGAAGCTGCATTTGCAGAAATCTACACAGAAATCTTCACACTACAGATTCATCTTTATGGCCCAAATTGAACAGGTCCCCCAGCAATGTAAACCCAGTCAGACAAGGTGTGGATGGGCAGTACAGACAATTATTTTAATACAAGTCTGTGATTATTTTACCTGGGTATCAGTCCCTTCCCAAAAAGAGAGAAATTGGTACTATCCCATCCAAAGTTAACCAGCAGTACAGACAACTCTCAAAGTCGTGCTCTAGGCTGCTGCTTTCTAAAAAGGTTCCAGAGAGACTCACAACAGCCTTCAGTGTCTTAAGGGGGCTCACAAAAATGAGGAAGAGGGACTTTCTATATTGGCAGACTGTGACAGGACAAGGGGCAATGGGTTTAAGCTGAAAGAAGGCAGGGTTAGATGAGATATTAGGAAGACATTCTTTACTCAGAGGGTGGTGAGTAAAGAACTGGAACAGGTTGCCCAGAGAAGCTGTCACTGCCCCATCCCTGAGAGTGCCCAAGGCCAGGTTGGACAGGGCTTGGAAGAGCAATGGAAGGTGTCCCTGTCCATGGCACGGGGTGGCATGAGATGAACTTTCAGGTCCCTCCAACCCAAACCATTCTGTGACTCCATGATTCAAACTCTGCTGCAGATCCCACGCTCCTACAGAACCACACAAAGCGAGGAAACCCTCGGTCTGCCCGACACTCCGGCAAAACCCATAAACCCGGGGGTGGCTAGAACTGAGATGTCCCCTCTGCATCAGAGGGACCACCCAGCCCCTCTCAGGGGGTGCCAAAGCCCTGGCAGAGCAGAGCAGAGCAGAGCAGAGCAGGAGCCACTCACCACTGTGCTCCCCAGCCACCGAGTCCACGGCGCTGCCGCCGCTCTCCGAGCCCACGCTCCCGCCGTGCTCCGCCGGCGACGTCCGCAGTGTTGAGCCATCCGTGGCAGCCGTGCTGCCCTCGTCGTCAGACGCTGGAGCTAAGAGAATAAAGAGAGCTGTTACAAGTAAAAACACTGCCTGGAGAGAACTTCAAAAGACACACAAGCTACCGAAGGAAAGGCACGAATATCTGGCTTTGTTTAGTCGGGTTGATTTTCAGGTATAAATGAAAAGGGAGCTCAGGAGTGTCCACAGGTACAATTAACACTGCTAAGAGCAGGGGAGGGGAGGTATTCTGAGAGAAAACCTTTTCATCAAACAGACAGGCATGCAAGTTGTTTGATGAGGAGTCTGGTTGCTGATAAAAGCAGAGGAAATACAGCACATGGTTTGTTTTTTCTGCTTTACTAAAAGGAGAGGAAATAACTTTCTCAGAAGTCTATCCCGAGAGTCCATCAGAGCAGGAAAAGGTCAGAAAGACACTATCAAAAATATGAAGCCAACAGTAGTAACTGGCTCCTCAAAACCAGACTTACAAACCAATTTAAAGCCGTTATTTAGGTCAAACCCTGAAGAAGGTTGATTGCTGGCAGTGAACAGTTACCTGATGCTGTTGTATCCGAGAGCGTTCCGGCGTCCAGGGAAGAGGAGCTGGGGGCTTGCCCAGACAGTCCCAAGCTCTGCAGTCCCAGGGCACTGCTGCTGCTCCCTGCAAGCACAAAACAAGCTGTGAGCATCCTTCTTTGAGGGAATGAGGTTAACTCTGGCATTTTCTGTGCATTTCACAGCTCTGCTATCTTTGGTTCACCGGTGGTGACACCAACAGCTTTGCTTTGTTTCTGTCCCAGTTTTCCCACACTCCATTTCCCTTTCTGCCTGGCAGTAACACCCACATCTTACCTTGCTGATCTTGCTGCAGGCTCAGGGCAATAGCCAATTCCACCATTGTCTCATCATCTGCATCTGGAGGGATATCCAGCATAGGAGGGAATCCCTCTGCTCCAGCCAGAAGAGCCTCCAGAGGAGAAGGATTCCCATTATTCACATTCTCAGAAGTCTCCAGAACCATGGATTCAGACTATGGAGAGGAAACACAGTGAGAACTTTCCCAAACAACACCACTAATGGAGCACTACAAACTGACCCATCAGAACTGAATTAAACTCAAGACCCAACACACTTTAGAGGCTCCAAAGAGGAGCTCTGGGCTCACCACCATCTCGAAGTCTCCGTGATCCACTTCACTCTGCTCCTGGCTTTCCTGTCGGATGTGCTCGCCATTTGTTATCCCAGAACTCTGCAGCTTGTCTTCTGCATCGTCATCATCATCATCATCCTTGTCTCCTGAGTCACAAAGGGTTAATTAATAAAGGCACAATTGCTCACATCAGTGCTGGGAAAAAAACTAAGCTACCCTGAGTCACCAAGAGATTCCAAGGCACCCCCAACTTGCCTCAGTATTAACAAGCAGCTCTTGGATGGAGCTTTGATACCCTAATTTTGGTCTGTACACATCTCTGATTTAGAAGCACTTGAAAACATGCACAGAAATACTAAGCCTGGATTACTACTCCATAAATAAAATAAGCAGATTTCCCTAACACTGAAAGGGGAGTATCTCACTGAAACCTCCTCTTTGAACCCCAGAATATCAAAGAAGAGGTGACAGTTTATTAAATAACAATTTAAATAGGGGGTTTAGGGGACAAAACAAAGCAAAAGAAAGGAGAAAGGCTGATTTTAGCCCCAATTTACAGTAAGACAACTTTATTTTCTTGTCTTTCCTGACACATGAACAGGCCATGCTCATGTAAAGGCAGGGGAATGCATGGGCCATACCCATGGGGGTGTTGCTGCGAGGGGAGGATGGCAAGGTGACGTGTCTCCTCTTGTTCCGTGGTCTCAGCACTCTGATCAAAGCTTGCTTGCAAGAGAAGCTCACTGCTGGATCCTACAGGGTTAACAGTTCATCATTAAACTTCTTAAGCTGCAACTGCTTATTCACAGTGCTTGAAGAGATGGCTAAAAATACACCCGTGCCCCTCTGTTGGTCCTGATTCATGTAAGGCACAAGGCACTGCCTTAATTCCCTGGTTCCCCAAGAAGCCATAAAACAGTAATTCCACATGACAAATATTACTGGAAGACAAGGAGAGAGAAATTTCTCCTTCATTCCCTTTTGGCTGTGTGTTTAGGGCTGAACACCTCTATTCTGTATCTGTACTATGTATTCTCATTCTACCTGTATTTAATTCTATGTAATTATGGAATCATTGAAACATTTAGGTTGAAAAAGCCCTCTAAGACCAAGCCCAGCCATTAAACTAACACTCCAATCACCCTAGTGCCACATCTACCTGCCTTTCAAATCCCTGCAGGGATGGTGACTCCCCCACTGCCCTGGGCAGCTGTGCCAGGGCTGGAGAACCCTTTCCATGAGGAAATTGTTCCTGATATCCAACCCAAACCTCCCCTGCAGCAGTTGCAGGCTGAGGCAGAGCAGGGCAGGATGACATACCGGGCAAAGTAACATCTGCATGTAGATCTTGGATGCTGTATGGATACAGTCCAGCTCACACGTGCAGTACCCATGGATAATATCCACCAAAGCATTGACTGTGGCTTCAACATGAGTGAGACCTAAGGAGGAATGAAAGGAGGACTGAAATCTCTATTGCAGCACAGAGTGAGAAACTGCAGAAGGATCTTTTTTGTTTGTACACTTCAAAACACAATATTAACACCACAAATAGAGATTTTCTTGTCTAATGGAATATTGTGAACTCCATATACCAGCACCACTGAATATCCTCTAACACCACCCATGAAGCCAAATGTGGATAACTCAATCCCCAGTCCCTTTTCACTGGCACAACACACTTAGTCCAGAACAAAAGCTTTGGAGCAGAATTTGCAGCTATACATCAGAAAGCACTCAGTGCACCATTAACATCTTAAGCCTCATTTGGAACAAGCTACTTTTCTCTGGGTACAAACTTAAAATAGGATCCTTCAAAAGCTTGCCAATGGCAGAGGAAGAGCTACCAGACCTGGCAGGCAGGCAGGGGCCAGGAAGGCATTTTTGGGTTTTGATGCATGGAGCTTCCAGAAGTGGTTCACCAGCTGGGTAATAAAGGTGCAGCCCTCTCCTTCCACGTGTTTCTGGGCCTCCTGCCCTTCTTCACTCTCTGTGCAAATTAGAAAACACCTGTCAGATACTGCAGGGCAAAGCATTAACACCAAGTTTATTTGAAATGTCTTTTGTCAGAGGCTCTGATGTCCTCCTTACAAAGACTGTCACACATCAAAGAAACGTGCCACACACACCCCCTGTCACACGCAACCCAACACCCCATAACAGCTTCAATTACCACAACAGAAAGTTACAGAAAATTACACTTCTCTACCTGTTTCCAGCTGTGGCAGCTTTGATTCAGTGTAGTGGACCAGATTGTTGGGTCTCATAATAGCAATGGATCGAGCAGTGATGACCAGCCTCTGGAATACTTCAGGATCCAGGTCCTTTCCTTCTTTGGTTGAGGAAGTCAAATACTGAATGGCTTTGCTTAGCAGTGCTTGATCCTGGAGTGAAAGATAAAGGCAAAGAAAAACAACTGACACAACAAAGCAGCTGAAGTACAACCACAGAACAGATCCTGGGGAAATCCGGCACTCGCCGCTTCAACTCCTGTCACCTCAGGAGGGACAATTAATACTAGAAAATCACAGAGTTTTGGTGAAATACAAAAGCCAGCAAGGCAGGCAGCAGGAGCTAAAGGGAAATCAGCCAGCAGGTTTCTACTGCATGGAGAAAGGGCTTCTCGGGCCGTGCTGCAGCTCGGCCATGGAGTGGCAAGTGACAGGAGCCCCCAAAGCCCCTGTGCCTGTTACCTTGTGGTTGTGGTAGGCTGAGCGACTGGTGTGCAGGCTGGCCAAGAGGCTCTTGGTTTGCTGCTGCACGCTGGAAGGGGCTGGCATGGACAGCAGCATCGTAGCCAGCTCCTGAGCTGCAGTCTTATTCTTCTCCTAAGAGCAGACAAAAGCCATTGTTCAGTGTATTCATCATGAAAGGGGTTCATGAGTCCGATTTCCCAGGGTACCTGCAGCTCCCTGACCTCTTTGCAAGTCTGTGCCTTCCTTCAATACCCTTTCCACAGCCTCCCTTAATTTACTGTTTGACATTTCAGGGACATTTCACATGTCTACATAAGAAAAGTCCTCTTGAGATTTATGGGCTTCTACCCTGCTGTTTTAGTAAACGAGGTCACTCTACAGCACAAAAAGCCCACCAGCGATAAATGCAAATGCCAATTGTCATTCTAAACTAGTTTCAAATGCTTTTGGCTAAGTCAACTTTCAGATCAGTGCTCTGAGCAAAACGGATGCGGCTCTGCTCCGTATCAGGCCCCCGGGGCTGCAGGAGGTAAGTGCTGAGCTCGCCCCTCCTCCCCCAGCTCGCAAAGCTCAAGAATGTATTCAGAAAGTTACTTGCCTTCTCGTTGACTGGTCCTACAGCAAAGCAGCTTTCCAGCGCTTCTAAAGAACTCACTACTAGCCTGAAGGGAGAAAGGAAAGCAGGCTTGAGTACAGCAACCCTTCTCCCTCCTTAGCACTTTGCTTTATGCGGGCTACAGTCATGAGTAGCTCAGAGACAGCTAACGAATGCCAAGTACAAAATCAAAGCATGATAAAACCTGCCACAGGCACCATGCATATCATTTCATTGTGTTACAGACCAGAGTTAAACCTGGCTCATGCTCACAGACAAACTTAGGACTGCTTTAATAATCCACAGCTGAAAGACAGGGGCTTTTCTCTCCCAAAGAGGATAAAACATTTCCTTACGCAGCCTGCAGCAGGGATAACTTGGATTGTCTTGACAGTCCCAATTCACCATGGCCCACAGACGTACAGATGACTGCAGATCAAGGCTGGCTATGACACATGGGAAAAAGCGGAACCGACTTTGCTAAGGGAGCAAGATTCTACTCGCTTGCTGTTTCCACACAGGTTGCTCTTTCCAATTTGGAGTTTCAGCACAAAATATTCCAGAGGAAAACTAACTTGGAGCACGGGGTTTGACTCGAGTGAGAGATGCTGAGGTTCAAAGTTTGGCAGGCTGGTAAAACACTTGCCCCGAGGGCAAAGCTGGTTCACAAGTGGCAGCGAAGTGCTGGATGTCCCTGCAGCTGCACTCCCTGCCTCCAGGTACAACTACCTGAATGCCATCTGACACGCCACAAGGAGCAGGAAGGTACAGGGAAAAGGAGGGAAGAGAGAGCAGTAAGGGGACAAATAACACTGTAGGATTGGATAAAGAGGTAGAAGGAACAATTGTTTGGTCTGGTGGTGATAAATAACAGCCCCCTACCCGCAGCCACCCTCTGGAAAGCTCTCAGGGAATAGAAGTGGGACAAGAAGGCGCAAGGAAGGAACAAAGCAGAGAGAGGAGTCTGTAAAACAAGCAACAGTTATGCTGTGTACAGCAAAGATCTGCAAACCACCTCATCTTTACATTGGCTAAACCCTCTGCCATGCAATGACCAGAATGTAAAGAAGCAAATGTCACTTAGGAAACAGAAAGAAAGCCCCAGTCAACGAAAGCCACACCATGTGCTCTGTCTCTCTGACACACACGCACTCGTGCAGAGAAAAGGATGGATACTAACCGGTCCAGGGTGGTTAGGGACTCAGTGTCAGAACTTTGGGGGAGCAAAGAAAAAGGAAACAAAAATAAAAATAAAAATGTGTCAAGCTCACAGAAAAACTCCCTAGAACACATTCTAAGCAAAAGGCAAATGAAAGGGGGGGATCAGGAAGCCGGGAGAGCAGTGGATACACTCAGACTAAGCACAGCTCTCTCTGCCTGGGCAGAGCACACTGGGAGAAGCAAACAGAGGAGATCCAGGGCACCTGCACACACAAGCCAAGCACCACTTAAAGCACCACCCAAGCTTGAGTTGAAATGCAGACACCAAACTTGCCTCCTGCCTGCCATTAGCTGTGCCTACTCCAGAGGCCCTGTAGAAGGTAAAAGCTGCATTCTGTAACACCAAATAGTGATTTATTTTTGGATCTGGATTTTTAAGACTATAATCCCACTGCTCTGGAAAGCCAGGGAGCATTGTCTGTGTTGAGAGGGACATCTTGTGGGGATGTCACAGCAGAGGAGGGAAGGAAAGGGAAAATAAGCACAGGAAAAAATCCCATGAACTATTAGCCAAAATAAGGAAGGATGGCTGAACAAGTCCTTCAGTTGGTCCTGACTGCCACTTCAAGCCCTGACCCTTTACCTGAGAATTTCTGTCAGACAAAATTAACCACCATCTCCTCACAGCTGAGCAGCACAACCCTTAAAAAGTTCATTTTCCAGCAGTCCTAGCTCCTCCTTGATCTGTTTCCCTCCTGTCCTTGCTGCTTGCAAGGCTTTTTACAACCCTTAGGTACAGACTGTGCGAGCTCAGAGGAAGAACATGGGGTGGATATAAAAAAGAATACAAGTTTCATTTCTTGTATTAAATATATGTCCAGGTCACCCTTGTGGTTTGGATATGGGGGGGAAAATCCCAACACTTTCTCCAGCACAACAGCTCAGCCTGAGACATGTGGGCTACAAGATGAGTTGGTGGGAACCACAAGCCTAAAGCAGGGTCACACAGAAAGCCCTCCTCAAAACTGAGCTTAACTTCAGAGGCCTGACTTTTGTGAGCTCTAGAGAATGGAAAGGGCCAGCTGGAAATCAGAGAATGTACCAGGGCAGCAGAAATCTCTTTTAGCTCCTCAAGGCTGCTGGAACAAATGAACTTGGCAACACGAAGCAGGCACACAGATCTATGCATCTACTCCACCAGAGAAACCAACAGGGAGCACAAACCCTCCTTACAAGACAATCTTGACTTTTCAGCTGTTGCTTTGTAAGGCAGTGAGAAGAATTCACTAATTCCACTCAGTTCTCCCAGTTCAGAAAAGCACACAGGTGCACCCAGGTGCCCACCACAGCAACTACCCATTTCCAAGGAGAAATAAAGGAAAGAGTGTGGAAATACCTCTCCAGGACAGTGCCACTGGCAGCAGCAGGGGCAGCTGACTCTGTGTCTCCAGTGCCATTGCCTTGATTCAGGTTTGGGGGACAAACATTGCTCACTGAAGCAGATGGGAAGTCCTCGGGGGGCTCATCGGGCCATCCAAACTGCTCTTTGGTTTTGCCATATATTTTTATGGAATCCATCATGGTGACTCCAGCAGGATCCACAGAAGCCCCAACTGCAGTCAGAAGAGAAATTTCTCAAAAACTAAGAAAACTGTTGCTTCTGAATACAAACAAGCCTCACCACATGGTGTCAGGACAGTGACTACACCGTGTCATTAATACAGAGCCACTCACAGTGTCCCCTCCTTTTCAAGGCCATTTCCCTTCTCTTACCTCAGCACAAAATTATTGAGCTGAGCTACTGAACATTCATTCACTTCAACAGGAAACTGGGCCATAAAAAAAGTTATTAAATGTTCAGGGTTTGCCCCTCAAACTGTTTTTGTGGTCAGATTGTGGAAACTCCCTGTGGGGTGAAGCCCAACAGCTTCAACCCCCCCAAACTAAACCATCAGCTGGTCAAACCAAAGGATTAACAAAGACTTACTGAAGATGGTGAGCTTTTTGTCAGCCTGCAAGGCCTCCTCGCGGGTGAAAGGGAAGTCAAACCAGCGGGCCCTGGTCATGTTGAGCTGCATGGTGCGGCCAAAGATCTCCAGGTAGGAGGGAGCTCGTTCTATGGCCTGGGTGCCGATCTGGATCCGCATGCCCGTCATCACCATCGTGCTGTTGTTGTTGGTCACTTCGATGGTGAAGCCCCCAGGCTGCAGAGGACAAACCACAGCTCAAAAATCCACTCTAAAGCCACAAACCTGACCCTGTACAGAGGTGCCTCCACCGTTTCCCAAGCACAGGATTCATACAGGGTCACTTGAACAAAGCAGACTCCCAAGACACAGCATGCTATCAATCTGAGCAACAATGTCACCCAGAAGCCCAGAAGAACCCCCAAGTTGCCCCATTTACCTTCGTGTTGGCCACGTACATGCCCGTGGAGTTGAGGCGGTGCTTTATCTGCTGAGCATTGTACACCTGCAGCAGGTCATTGCCCCCAAACTCCACGTCTGTCAGCTGCTGGTTGTGCTCAAAGAAGTCAATGGGGAAGTTCACCTGGCTGGATGTGCGGGTTGCTGGAAAGGGAGAGAGATAGGCTTGAGGAAATATATTCTAAACAGGCAAGGCTGTGGTTAAAAAAGCTGCAGAAGGGATTTGCCTCCTTCAGAAACATCTGTATGTATTTTTATAAATATATATACTCATGGAAATGTTTTACCCAGACTTAGCCAGTACTTAGCCCTCAGGTTAACCAGTAACTGTCAGAAGTGAACATTTTGAACATGTGGATGATGCTGCTCAATCCTTGCCCCTCCAGCTGCCACACAAGCCCTGTGGGAGGAGCCCCTTACTGATGGCAGCCGCCTTGCGCTTGCGCACGGGCTTCATGATGCTGATGACACTGCTGGGCTGCAGGGAGGGCTGGAGCCAGTAGGAGGTGTTCTCCACGTTGGCCATGTAGATCCTCAGGCTGCCATCCTCACACAGCAGGATCATGGTGGTCCTCTGCTGCTCGTTGCAGGCCGTGTGACGGATGGCCACCATGTCCTGGATCTGCAAGGCAAGGCAAGGAGAGGACTCAGCAAGTGTTGCACAAAGAAACAAACTCTGCTTTCGAAAAGCTGCCAAGACCACAGATCCTGTTGATGGAACAAGAAAGCACATTTTAAGGGCCCAAAGCACCAGGAATTCTTAGGTACCTTTGCTTTGGCTGGCAAGGTTTTAATCTCCTGGATGAGGAAGGTGTCTGGCTTCACCATCACCACCAGTGGCACACCTGTGGTTTGCTGAACACAACACACCAAGCCAGGATGGTTCATCACCTCTGACCACTGGCACAGGGCTGGTGATGTCTTACTGCCACCATTAGAGCTGCAAGAGATGAAGGGCACAGTGACATTAATTCAACAGGCAGCACAAGGGAAAACACACAAAATGCAGCACTCAAACCTGTTAAAGCTTTGCCCTCAGCAGGCGTTCAGGCATTCCAATTCACAAACCTGATCCCTACCCTGCAAACTTGAGGAAAACCAGTAATATTTGACGCCCCAAACCAAGGAGGTCATTTTAAAAATGGCTTTCAGCTATCTCTTTGCATGAAGAGATAAAGTTCCATGTTAGAACACATCTGGCAGCACTAAGCAAAGGCCAAACCAGGAGAATCTGTGTGAGTGCTCACTGGAAACTACAAATAGAGCTACAAAAAGACTAAGCCAAACTTGACTGGGGCTCAGGAGCTCTTGGAACAAGCCCTCTACAGAGCCTGCCCATGACAGTGGCTGTGTGTCAGGCCAGTGAAGAGTCTGTGGCCCAACTGCCCAGCTCTGCTTGTCACACAGCACAACAGAGGAGCTTTCTCCTCACCACATTCATAGCAAAAGAGATTGGTTTCCCTCAAGGGAGTCTGAAAATAAGCCTTAATATGCACAGTGCACAAGGTCCACTGCAGTCCTGGTGGCAAAAGGAAACAAAGGCTTCCTGCTCTGCAGCCCTGGCGAGGGTGGGTAATCCCATCGGTTCCAGCGGCTGCACCAGGGGCAGCCCACACTGTGCAGCACAGCTGCTCTGCAGCCACCTTGCTGCTGGGAAATCCTAGTGGGAGGACAAAATTCATGCCTGTCCCACTGCTGAAACAGCCAGTTGTGGTTTCAAATCATCCTGAGCTGGAGGGGACCCAAAAGGGTCATCGAAGTCCATTAGGGCAGAAGCACAGTGAAAAGCAGCACGAAATCATCACTCAAAAGGGGGATCTTCAACACAAGCTTTGGCCACTCAGAGCTGGGATGTTAATAATGAGTGATATTTACTAATAATAAACAGAGATAAAAACTTCAAGGGAGTCTTCCACGAGAGCCTCACCTCTTGATGTTGATGGGGAAGAGCCTCTGCACTTCCAGGCTGGCCCTGCTGATGGTGGCAGCGAAGGACTTGCCTTGACAGTAACTGAAGAACAACATCTGCAGCACGTGGGAGTAATACACTGAGACCCCCCCTCCTGCCACCTGGCCATTGCTGTCCTGTGGGCCACAGAGAAATGACAACACTTAACATGAACACACACAGCCCAAAATGCTTTGAGATTTCTGAGGGAATTATTCCCCAAGCTTCCCCTCCTCCCCACCAGAGAGAGAACACAGCCCTAAATGCTGATTTTCTAAGCTGAACTCCTGGGTGAACTCATCCATCAGACACTTCAAAGGCTTTGGGAGGGGATGCTGAGCCTGCACACCCGTGGGCTGTAGGTAACACCCTCAGTGGGAGCCTGAACACCGTGTGACAGCCTCACATGGAGCACTCCCGTGTTCCCAGCTCACAAAAGACCTTCCCCAGGGCTGTCTTCTCATCTTTTCCCTTGTTTTGAAACAGGCTGAGGTAAAAACACTGAAGAGATTTTACAAGTCACCCCCAAAAACAGAAACAAAGGCTCAGTCCAGCTCTGCTGCCCCAGCAATGGTGATTTATGCACTCTGTTCCTGCACCTCTGGAGTGCCTCACTCTGAAAACAGATTTCTCCCTGCTGAGAAATCCTGCTGGGCATGACTTCAGAGCCAGCCACAGAAAACATGCTCCATTTTCTAGATGAAAGGATCAAGGGGTTTAATTTTCACCCCCCACCCCCTTTCACTGCAAGGATATTTCTCCCTTTAGAGGAATGAGCAAGCTCCTTGATCTAGATCAGGGGGCTTAAAAGAAGGAAAAAAGAAGAGGAAACTTCTGCTTTCAAACATGAGATGCAAAAGAACAGAGAGAAAGGGAAGTCACCAGCACCTTCAGGTCCTCGTGGTTGACTTCAAGCACGTTGGTGACATAGAATGGCCCGTGCTGGGCACTGCTGGCCTCCTCCATGAGCTGGGTGTAGATGTACCCAGCTGAGGACATGATCACTATGATGTTCTTCCCCTCCTCGTTGAACAGGAAAGTGACATCCCTGATTTTGGAACTCGGCAGGAGGAAGTAGAAAGTGGGACTCAAGGCATCGACAGAGAGATCATAAATCTGTGGGAAGAACCAAAGGAATAATTGCTGTGACACGGAAGAATTAAGGTACTAATCAATTTCTACAACACAAAACAGGACAAGAGCTGAGACAAGGGAATCCTTTTACATGTTACAGTTAATTGTTCTACTCTTTGGGGTTCTTTAGTTTTGCTTTTTCTTGCAACAACACTAGCAAAACATCCCAAATTTATATTCCCAATTTATTTCTAACTAAGAATATTATCACATTCTTCCCTATGCAGCTCCACAAGGATCCAGGCTCTGATGTATGAAAGCAGATATATTCCCAATGGCTTCTGAGCAGACACACCTTCACAAAGTCTGCAGTCACAATGGCAAGCTCTGTTTGAGATCCAGGCAGCCACACAGCTTTGATGATGAAATTCCCAGTGGCCAGTTGGGGATGAAGCACCAAATGATCAGAGACTGATCCAGAGCTGCTGAATGTTAACACGTGGCAGTCCTGGAGTAAGGAAAAATATTGGTCAAAGGTCAGAACAAAGCACTTCATAAACATTTGCAGCCAAGAATGGAGTTAAAAGTCAGCATTTCTCTTAGTGCCAATAATGATTCAGAGAGTGAGAATCCAAAATTACAGCATTAAAGATGAATGACACGAAGGTTTGTAAAGAAAAAAACCACAAAACCAAAATCATGCAGAGTGCAGCTGTTTCTGAGCTAAATAATAAATCTGTGGATTCTGCACTGAGAAAACTGAATCTAAATTTGGGAGAATACAACAAAGAGGAGTCCTTGCCAAATTCTACTAGCTGTTACAGACTAGTTCTAACACACTAAGTTTGACATGACTAAACCTTGGCTCTTGTCTTAAGTAAAATTGGCCTAAATACAATAAGAAATACTATTTCAAGGCACTGTCTCCTTTATTATATTATTCATACAGCTCCTGCTTCTTTTACTTCATCTATCAAGCAGGAAAGCGATTCAGGAGCTAAATTAGTGACAGAACTTTGGAGGCAGCCCCGTGCCAGCTCCTCAGAGGACCAAAACACAGCTGGCTTTGGGCTGATGTTTGCAGCTGCCTGGACCAGGCTTTGGGAGGCACTCACTTTCAGTCCACACACAGCCAGATAGTCCTCCTTGCAGGGATTGCCGGTGAGGCTGAGCACAGTGAAGGGCACGGGGGCAGAGGCGAGGCGAGTGAGGGTCAGTTTCCTTTTGCTGGAGTCGGCTTGTTTGAGCAGAGCTGAGAGCTGAAGGACCGTGATCTGCAGCACAGAATGAGTCAGCCAAGCTGGGAACTGAGGGATTCAGGCCCAGCTCTATGAATGTGACCCCAATTACAGAATCAGCATCATGAAATCATCAAGGCTGCAAGAGACCTCCAAGATAATCGAGCCCGATGTCACCCAGCACCACCATAACCACCCTTAAACCACATCCCCAAGTGCCACATCCAGATACCCCCTGAACACTTCCAGGAACAGCAACTCCACCACCTCCCTGGGCAACTCATTCCAATGCCTGACCACTCTTCACTGCAAGACTTTTTTTTCTAATACCTAATTTGAACCTCCCCATGCACGACTTCAGGCCATTTCCTCTCATCCTTTCTCTTGAGACACAGCAAAGATGGCCCCCCATCTCACTCCAACCTCCTTCCAGGCAGCTGTAGTGAGCTGCTCTCCCTGTTTCTGCTGCGAGAACTCTTCACCCTGAAGAGCTTTTCCCGAGAGAGGTTTCTCCAAGCCGTGCAATACCACCCAGAACATCCAGCTCTCCAGGACAGGCAGAACAAATCACTCCCTGCCTGTTGCCCGGTGCTGCTGCATGTTCCCTCAGAACCCAGCGTTTCCTGGGGAGCTGGAGGGCTCACCTTGCCCTTCTCGTGGCTCACAGCCAGGTGCTGGCGCCGGCCGTGGGGGGAGGACAGCACACACATGGCCACGCGGCGCAGCACGTGGGCGCTGATCAGCTGCCGGATGGTCTGGCCCTGGTCCCCGCTGTAGTTCATGCGCACGTTCTCAAAGGCACCTTCTTGGGAGCCAAGAGTTGGCACCTGAGGCAGTGAAAGCATCCAAAGTAAAGCACTATTGAAGTAACTCCCCCCCCACCTCTCTGTCCATACTCTGAGCGCTCCTTCACTCTCACCATCAGCTGGTCTGTCATTTCCACTGACTTGTCCAAGGTATGGAGCTCGTTGAGAGCCTGCTGGGCACGGCTGCTGCTCCCCATGGCTGAAGCTTGCTGGAAGTTGATCTGGATGGCATCCATCAGGAAATTCAGCATCTCCAGCACCACAGGTGCAAAGGAGAAGTTGGCCTACAAGAAAGAGACAAGTGAGGAACAAGGTGCTCCTGATGGGAGCCTTCTTAAGAGCTGCTTTTTAGAGCCCGACACCCCATTTATGACCCCTCTTATCACAAAAATCAAACAACTTGGCTGACAAACCAACACATTCTGACTCAATGATCTTTGCTTAACAGATAATCATACCTGGGACTGCAGCTCCTCTCGACAGCCCTCAACGTTTCTGCACAGGCTGCTCTTCTTGGGTTTTTCTTCATCAGGGCCCTTGCCCTCACTGATGGTGACCTTGGCCTTCTCTGCAGGGGAGGTGCTGGCGTGGCGAATGACACTCTCAGGCACCCTGGGCTCGCTCTGGAAGGCGGATTCCTTCATGGTAGAGCTCATCCCACCACTGGGAGTTCTCTTCACCAAAGCCTGGGAATGACACAGACTGTTAAGAGTCCAAACCACAATTTGACCACTATGAAATGAATACAGATTGTAACAGCAGCAAGATTAATGTAATTCCAAAGAAATAAGAGTGTAAATCTCTTAGACTGCAATTTTAAAGAAATAACACAACAGTGTCCACCCAAGGATTAAGGAACTTCTGTATTTAAGGTATATTTTATCTGCTTCTAATGGAAAACATGGGAAAAGGTGTTGATTGCTGTGTAGCAAATTCTGTAAAGGTAGGTGGAATGCCAGGAGTCACTGGGACAGAGCTTTGCCAATGCTCTTGTTTGGTGCAAAAAATTAATTACCAGGCAAGCTGTAAATTCTGAAGGCTCTTTATAAAACCAAGGCCTTCAAGTCTGAGCACCCTTGCACATCTTACTCAGACCAGAGAACTGCAAAAGGTGTAAAGGCTGAGGACACAAAGACACTTTACCAGGCAGCTGCCATCCTCCTTGGCTCCACAGTCACAGAAGAAGGACCCGTACTTGGCGTAAGAAATCTCATGATCCTTGTGACAAACTTTAGCACAAACTGTGCAAACACCAACCCCATCAACCATCTTGCAAGTGTGACAGTGGTACCTGCCCAAAACAAGGTGAGTTAAGAAAGGCAGTGCCTCGAGGCTCACAAACCACACTGGTTTCAATTCTGAATGGACAGGAGCATCAGGCTGAAATTGGGCACACAAATTTCAGGGTCTTACCAATGTTGGTTCATGAATTCTTTCTGTGTGATGGTGAAGGTGCAGAGTTTATTACAGAGAGAATCTTCATCCTGTCAAGAAGAAAATTGTTTCAGAAAGGTGCTGTAACTGCAGCTACAGCAAAATAGATGGGACAGAAGAAATTTCTCAAGACAGCAAGTGTGCATTTTAAGAATAGCAACTGGCAGCTGGTATCAGACCATATGAAAGAGGAGAGGGTGACACATTATAATAACATGAAAGGGTTAACAAGAAACAGTAAAAAAGATATTGGTACAATAAAATTTAAAAAATATAACAGCTTTTTTCCCCTACCCAACAGCACTTCAAAGCCTTATCTAAGTTGCTTGATGACATATATATAATTGACAAACAGACCAGTAGGAACAAACCCACCTCACTCCATTTCTTCCTTTTTTAATTAAAAAATAAATATGTAACTTTTGTTGAGATCACAAAATCAACAGATCTAGGCACAAATTACAGCCCTGCCAGGGAGGTTTGTCACTCAGTGTCACATTAGGAATCAAAACCCAACAAAACCTTAATTTATAACCTGAGTGACTCTGATTTGGACACAAAGTAGCCCTCCATCTCCTCTGCAGCAGAGTGTGAGGGCTGCCTACCGAATCTTCAGCCTGGGAATCCTCCTCCTCCACTGCCAGCTCCTCCACCCAGTCCGAGTCCACCTCGATGGCCCGTTCCTCCCCGTCCACTGACAGGTGGCTGGGCCCTTGGCCACTGCTCTGGCTCAGGGCGTTGGTCACATCAGCCAGGTAGGACACGATGTGGCACGTGCACTCCAGGATGGTCACATGCTGGGAAGCAGAGAAGGGGGACAATGAGAGGCATCACTCACACCCCAGAATAGCTGCTGCAGGGCAAGAAAACTGAATTATCCCCCCCGGACCAAACTGTTTTAATGCTCCCACTATGAGCCCAAAGCAGGACAGCTGAGCAGCCCCTGCCTGGGATTTACTCCTGTAAGCTGAGCACTAATCACATCTTACCTTCCCCTGCATGACGTTGGCATTCATTTTTTCTACCACGTTCTTTTGAGACAGGTATTTCTTGCTGTAACACAGAACAGTGGGAATTATTACAGAATCCCAGAATGGTTTGTGTTGAAGGGACCTTAAAGCTCATTTCATTCCAACACCTGCCATGGGCAGGGACACCTTCCACTAGCCCAGGTGGCTCCAAGCCCTGTCCAACCTGGGCTTGGAGACTCCCAGGGATGGGGAGTCCACAACCTCTCATTAGAGCTAACAGTCTTTGGAAAGTATAAACTCAGCCCTGCCCAACAGCCTCAAGCATTCAATTTGCTTTAGATTAACAACAGGGAATCTATAAATGCAGCAATTAAACCACCCAGAGTGGAGAAGATAAAGACAATACATGGTTGTTCTTAATGAGGGGACACAGATCAGACACTTTATAATCAAAACAACAAACCAGAAAATAACAATATCAGCAAACAGGAACTGTTGTACTCACAGCACCAGTAAAAAAAATTTAGCAAAATCAGTCTAAGTGATGCAAATGAACAAAGAACAGCCTCCAGTTTGCTCTTACCATCTGCCCAGCCAATCCACAGCAGCACCGTGGAGCTGGAGGTGTCCTGCGCCTTGCCCTGCACTGGCCAGAGTTGCCATCACGACCATGAGCTCAGGAAAGCCTGTGCCATCCCCATTGGCCAGCATCTCTGTTGCCATTGGTATCAGAGTACTCAGCAGAACAGTGCACACGCCTTCTCCCACTTGGCTGAGCAAAGAGAAGAGTTTCAGAGAGGTACAAGAAAGAAACCAGCAGTTCACACCTACTTTGCACCCCCTGAGGAGGAAGGCAAAGCACAGCACCCAAAAGGCTGGGCTTTACCTGTTTTCCCGAACGATGTAGGTGGTCAGGAGCTGCAGGAGCTGCCTGTTCTCCTGCACAACGTCCAGCTGGTCTGAGTCTTTGGGTGGGGACATGGTCATCCTGGTGAGCCAGGCCTGGAGCCTCACGGGCTCCACACAGGCCAGCTGGGCCAAGGAGCCACAGAGTCGCAGCAGGCTGGGGTTGGGGCTCTTCTCAGCTGGGGGGGAAGGTACTGTGAGTGACAGAGCTACAGGGAACTGTGTGGAAACTGCTTCCACCAAAAGGGTGAAGCTCTGAGCCCCCTCCCTCCTCCAGCTTTTCTTTTGAGCATCTTTACATCCCAATCTAATACATGAACAGCACAAAGTGGACAAAGGCAGGACAGGAGAGATGAAACCATGACTTACTCAGTTGGAAGAGCTTGGTGAAGAACTTCAGCACCCTGTTACAAAACTTGGCTGAGAGGTTCTCGTTGGCTGTTGCCATCATGATCTGCACCAGTTCTCCACTACACAGAGGGGGAAAATGAATCAGCTTTGTAAAAGGCAACCCATTCCCTCTGTCCACTTGCTTCACTTCTCTCCACCTTCCTGTTTCAGCCTGGCAATGGTTTGTATTTATATTTCTCAGCAGCCAACTGCTGAAAATGCTTTCAGGCAAACAGTAAACTCAGACTAAAATGCATAAATCTCTTGGGTAAACTCATAAATCTCCTCAGCAGTTTCAATATTCTCATATATCAGGTCACAAAAGGACCCAAAACTCATTTCCAAACCAAAAGGCAAGACTTTCTTGCCTATTTTTGCAGCTTGGTCTGTAACTTATGGACCAACATGTCCAAAACCCCTCCTTTGACAAGAACAATCATCTTGCACCAAAACCACTACGGGGACTAATTCATTTGGAGTGGCAAGACCCAGGTCCTCTCCCTTCCAGAGTCTTTTCCCACTATCCTGCATTTCCCAAAGGAGATCCTGTCTTTACACAGCCCGTATTTCCCTGCACTGTGGCATTAACTTCAGTGTCTACAGTGACAAACAAACAGAAACAGGACGAGAAATAAAGTTCTTGGGCTACAACTTCTACCTTTCTGAAAAGAATTCCTCCATGGCTTTTCGGGCCTGGCTGCTCTCCAGCTGCTTCTCCAGATGCTGCAAACATTCCTCCAAGATGGACTCATCCAGGCCACTGAGGATTAAAAGAGGAATATATGGTTTCTGGCAACATGGGTAAAATACCTTGAATTTTCAGTCTACAAGTACAAAAGTCTTCAAGAGAGAAAAATAAGCTGATTTTTTTGCCTTTCTGTTGTGCTGTTCAGGCAGCAACACTGCAGTTTAAACCTGCTGTGGCCACTCTTTACACACAGCTCTGGTGGAGGAGAAGGACAAGCCCAGCCTGTTACCTGTTGGGATCAGAGTGATGGGCCAGGATGTTGTAGCATCCTGTGATCAACTTCTCATAAACACGTGCCAGGAACTCATCTGACTCTGCAGGGCCCAGGATCCTTTCCAGGGAGTTGCTGCTGATTTCTGCCACACTCTCTGTGCTGGTCTCCAGAAGGAGGGGCAGCAGGGAATGAATCACCTGGGGTGGGTTCAGATCATCTGACCAGCTTGAAAAGAAAAGCAAACAAATCAATTCTCTGTGTGATGTATTGGAGAACATCCTTAATGGAAATCAGAAGTCACACAAGTGAGGCAGAGATCTGGATGGAAATCAGTGATAAAGCCTTTTTTAGAAAGCTGGGATAAATCCACTGATCCAGCCTCAGAAAAACTGTCCTCATTTGGAAGACTCTCCACGTTACTTTTGCACATACACAGTTACAACATTCTCCTAGGCAGTCACACAACTGCACAATGTGGGTTTTGGGCTTGTCTGCAGCACCAACAACTAATTTTTGCTTTCAGAGTGTCTCAGACTAAGTCCCTCAAAAAATAATCTTATTTCACTTTTTCCTTACACTTTGAAAACATCCCAAAAATTAATTATAACAATACACAAATGGATTAATTAGACCTGTATTGTCTCAGCTTATACTCCAGTTTTGTCAAGTCCATATTTGATATAATAACGAGGGTTTCTCTGAGGCAGCCTGACTTTTGAAGGTACCAGATAAAGACAGAAAGACCCTCTTTACTCATTTAGAACTGCAAACTGAAAGGTTCAGTCCAACATACAGCACCAGGTCAGTGAGTCCCACCCTCAGAGCCTGGAGAAAGCAGCCACTGTGAGAACACAACGTATGTAATACCCAATGTAACAGAGAAAGCAGCACTTACACGATGAGATCCCCGGTGAGCCTGACCAGGGAGAGCAGGGTGTGTTTCAGGGATGCTGCCAGGGGCAGGGTTTGGCTGCAGAGGGTGCCCAGGTGGGCAGCCTGCACGGCACTGATGTAGCTCTCTGCAGGGATGGTGTCGTTGGCAAAGGCGTTGCGCTGGGGAGGGGACACACACACACATCAGGACCTCCCAGTGACACCCTGCCCACCATTCCCAGCGATTCCTGGGGCTGGGGGCACCCCACATCAATCCTGGAGGCAGGACTCACCCAGGAGCCAATGTTGGGAAACTCGTTGGTGTGGATGTTGTTCCAGGACTCACACAGAGCCTGCACAGCTGAAGGCAAGTTCTGAACAAGTGCTGGCCCTGCAGTTAACACAGAACCATCAGGCACCGAGTCATTTCACGGGTCCTGTTGAAAGCCAGAGTGCTTCTACAACACTTTAGAAATCAGATCCTTATTTAAGACACAACTGAGCTGTAATTCTGCTGAGGGCTCGTTTCAAGCTTTTCTATAAGTCAAAATTATCCCTAAGTCTGCAAGAGCTTCCCTGCTTCTTTCACTTCCACAACAGAAAACATGGCAAAAATACCAATGCACAGCAGTCTTCAACACAACATTGTGTAATTCTCCTTATTCTTTCACACCACCAGGTCCAACATGCCTATGAAAGCATTTCAATAATCCAGATAAACCCTTAAGACAGTAATTCTTTCAAGCTTTGCCCAGTTTTTTCAGTTTTTAGGATACTACAAGGAAGAGACTTCCCAGTGTGCTGCTGGCAGCATAACTCCCTTGCCTGACCAGTGGTGGAGAACACACGAGCCAGCAGAGAGCTTTGAAATGGAATGCTGGCAGTGCTGTAGAAGGCTTCACCTTCACAGAGTGAGTGAGCTGTGCAGCAGCCTCACCTAAAGTGTTGGACTTGCAGCGGCTGGAGCCGATGGCCAGGACAGCAGCGTAGCCCCGCAGCTTCTCCTCAGAGGGTTTGTTGTCTGTGGCACCCTCCTCAGACAGGCTCCGCAGCAAGTAGGACCTGTGTTCAGGATGGGAGGGATTCACTCAGCAATCAGCTCTGCATTTCAGAGCTAAGGCTGTCAATACAGTGGCAGATAAACAGCAAGTTTCTGAAGCTCTGCCCCACATTTCATCTTGTACCACTGAGGGAGTTGTGGGCTTTTATCCCCTCTAAGCTACTTAGGAGGAGAAGTGCCCATTCCAAAGAAAAAGCTGATTTACTTTTGCTTTCTTCTACACAGGTTCTAACGAAAGTTTAGAAGACTTCAGGCTCTTAATGTAAGAATTAACTCCCCTCTCTTTCTTGATGGTCTGACAGCCTCAATATTACCCCAGAGAAATAACCTTAAGTAGCCCTATCCTAGAGAGTGGTTTTATCTTTGGAGGAAAAACTGGTCTTGCAAACTTGCAAGGAAGCCTTGGAAGAGCAGGCAAGGAGGTTACTTAGAAACAACAACATCCTATACATGGCTTGAGAAGCTACTTTTTATTCTTCTTTTAAAACAATGGATGCTCTAGAGGACGTAAAATAATTACACTGGGCTATAAAAAAAGCCAGGCACCTCTAAGAAAACAACACAAAATGCAAAGAAAGCAAAAGGCACAGCAGGGAATTGTATTCCTGCAGGAGATCCCGAGGACAGTACCTGGTAAACGTAGCGTAGGTGTCGATGAGCTGCAGCGTAGCAGGAAGGAGGTTTTTGGTTATCTCTGAGGATTTGTGGGGATCAGTTTCTGCAGCTAACTTGGAAAAGTGCTCATCTAGAGAAACCTGAATCTTGGAAATTGCAGCATCGAGGGTGTAAATGGATTGTAAACTGGGAACTTCGTGCAGCTGGAGAATGGTGGTGCAATCCACAGCACAGAAAGAAGAGATCTGAAAACAAAGGGTAGGAACAGAAAGAGCAAATCATTCCACAGCAACAGAAGCTGCATCTGCATAGCTGCATTCCTCCCTTTACACAGCTGCATCCCTCCCCTCTGCACAGCTGCATCCCTCCCTTTGCACAGCTGCATCCCTCCCCCTGCACAGCTGCACTGCCTCCCCCTGCACAGCTGCACCCCCTCCCCTTTGCACAGCTGCATCCCTCCCCCTGCACAGCTGCACCCCCTCCCCCTGCACAGCTGCACCCCCTCCCCCCTGCACAGCTGCATCCCTCCCCCCTGCACAGCTGCATCCCTCCCCCCTGCACAGCTGCACTGCCTCCCCCTGCACAGCTGCACCCCCTC
>JAWWMO010000059.1:1116906-1132686 GCA_035047845.1 Dendrocincla fuliginosa | reverse complement strand
GCACAGCTGCACTGCCTCCCCCTGCACAGCTGCACCCCCTCCCCTCTGCACAGCTGCACCCCCTCCCCTCTGCACAGCTGCAGTGCCACCTCCTCACCTGGCGAGCAAAGTATTCCTCTGCTATTTCCACGTCGTACTTCACTGAGGTGCACTTGCTGAAGGTCAGTTCGACGAGAGGAGCAGCATGTTCAGCTTTCATGCCCTGCTTGACAAGGTGATCCTAGAGATGCCAAAAAGCAGACCCATCACACTTCAGTAATGCTCTGTAAGTAACCCCTCTGCCAATCACCAGGCTGGAAGGCTTTGGAAAGCACAGGCACACCTTCCCATTTCTCCCCACTGTGCTCACAGAACAAATCCCACAGGCAGCCATGGAAGAGGCTGACATTCTCACTACCAACATCTCCAAACTGCCCTGGAAGGATGAGGCTGTACCTTGATCCACGTGACATAAGAAGGGATTTGCAGGCGGGACGACCAGCGCAGGGTGTGCAGGAGGTCACAGTCACTCATCTCAGGGGTGTTCATGGCCAAATGGTGCATGTAGCTTTTGGAGGGAGGTAAAATCCCCAGGATCCGCCACAGGATCAGGAAGTAGTACTGAAGGGCACAGGCTTCCTGCAGAGAGGAACAGCTGGATGGATCAGTAAAGAAGGATTGCAGTTTTGATCATCACAGCTACTGAAATATCTCATCAGGAACTCCAGACTCCTGCAGATGTGCCAAATCACATGAACATGTTCTGGACTGAGTTTCTGTCATATTACACAACAAAATATGCAACAGAAGAGTGAGGAAAGAAAAAAGAAAAATTATATAATTTTCTCCTGATTAATCATGTTCCAGCCAGACTTGCTGGAATTACCAGGGATTTACAACAAGTCTAAAACACAGTATGAACTAAAAACTCCAGAGATGTGCAGCCACCATAAACACTACAGTTAAGGGTTTTGTAAGCTCCACATTACTCCAACCACTGCCCAAAACACTTTGATTAAACACTTTGCTTGAAAATACTAACTTTGAAAACCTGATATTCCTCCACACAGGCAGCAAGGCAGTCTTACCAGTGCTGTGACAGCTTTGTTCTCCCTCCTCCTGAGGGTGTCAAACTGTGACCCAGCTGCAAGCAGTGAAGTCAAGGCTGTGTAAAGCTCATCATACTTCGTAGTCCTGGAGAAAAGGACCTCACAAACCTGCAGGAGATGACAAGTCAGGATCCTTGCTTTGCAAAGCACACACACAGAGCCAAGCTCTTACTCTTTTCAAGCATTCAGAATACCCACAGCCCCCAAACTAAGCATAACAAGCCTTCAGGATGTGAGTTCTGTTGGTATTTCTCTCCCCAGTGGGATAATCAATGAACTGGTGAGACGGGAGCCTGTGTGGGAGAGCAAGCCCATCACCCTGCTGGTAACAAGGTTAGTGAGGAAACATCACCCAGGGACAATGTGGAGCAAAGTGATGAGAAAACAACTCTAATGCCACATGTCTTTGGCTCAGGTGTTTCAGCAGTAATGAAAAGCAAGAGTGGACAGGGCAGGGCTCTCTGTCACAGCAAATGTGTTTGAATCACAAGCATTACTACAAGGAGTACAACACAGGCTTTGCAAGGTGGAAAGGAATCCCATATTATCTTCTCCAGCCACTCTTCTCCACTTAGCAAAGGGTTTCTAGTCTTCCCTTCCAGTCCATTTTCCCTGGCACTTGTCAAACCCACACAGCCTCATGCAGACCTACAGCAAGGTCTGTGAGCCAGCAGTGCCCATACCGTGCTGTCCAGGCGGTTCAGATCATCCTCAGAAGCTTCCAGAGACAGGATGCAGTAGAACCTGGGCTGAGGAGCTGAGTCTGGAGTGTAAGAACAGAAAATAACATTCCAAGTGACAGTTTAACTAGGCAGCATTGTGTTATACTCCTCTCCATCCCCACAAACTTTCACAATTTGAGACCCCTAACAGATTCTAAGGAGCTCCATGACACTCTGTATGTGCCCTAACCTTATGGTAAACACAGCCAAAGTTTTCCTACTCCTACAATCCAGACACAATAAATACAGACTTATTTTGCATTACTTGTAGTATACTCCTGGCTGACAGTAATTTTGTATAATAAAACTTTTCCTGTGTTATTAGATGCACTTTTAACTATTGTAACCATGCCCATTAAAAGCAGGAAAAGCTGCCCAGACCAGGCACAGGAAGGGCTCACATTTAATTTTAAAAGCAGAT
This sequence comes from Dendrocincla fuliginosa, assembly GCA_035047845.1. Classification (NCBI taxonomy): domain Eukaryota; kingdom Metazoa; phylum Chordata; class Aves; order Passeriformes; family Dendrocolaptidae; genus Dendrocincla; species Dendrocincla fuliginosa. Next base: position 1,130,455 of record JAWWMO010000059.1, on the reverse strand, counting down.
CTTGGGATAAAAAGTTGCTTTAATTTTCTTTCTCACCTGATGAACAGTGTTTGGTCCAGTTTTCTTCCACTTCTTTAAAGCCATGATAAAGTGGGACAGACGTTCTCCTGCCACTGTCCTGGGATCCACTGCCCCAGCCAATGGGTGGAGTCAGCAAATTATACTGCACCTAAATTCAAAAATGAACAACCAAACAAAAATCCACCCATGGCATCCTTGTCATTGAGAGGCAGGGGCAAAATACCAACCCACAGGAAGAGAACCACAGAACAGCAACAACCCTGCATAAAAGACAACATTACACTCTTCTGAGGGAAGCCCTGCACCCTCTCTGGTGATTTTTAATATGGAGTGAGCAGTTTAAATCAGAGGCCAAAGAACCAGCATACCACTACTGAAAGAACCACAAACCCCCAAAACCTCAACAGTGAAATGCTAAAGCAAAGAACAGGAAGCTGTGAAATGGTGCCTAAATACCCAAACACTCAAGCTTTTAAGGATAAGGTGGAACAATCATCCTGCCCTTACCAGAAATTAGGACATAATTAGACCAGGACTTCTCACCCCAAATGAACCCAGTGCTAGGAATCAGCAGTGAGGGTTAGTTATGCCTTTTAACTCCACAGGCTGGTAACAACATCAGAGCTGATTTACTCACAAAGGTGAGGAAGAGATGAGAACACACCAAACCATCACAGATTTCTGCTGGGTGACCATTTAAATACCCACAAGGTGATGCCAAAGCCTTACCTGCTCAAACAGGTACACAGGAGCTTTGGAATACTGGTGGAGCAGGTAGTCAAACACCAGGAGCAGGCGGGCCACGAGGAGGGGCACAGAACTCTGCTGGGTCTCCATGTTTGCTGTCAGCTCCACAATTGTCTGGATACAGAGCATCATGATGGACCTGCGGCCCCTCTCAGAGAAATTGTGGAAAATGAGCAGCAGCAGCTGGAGATGTTCCACATTCAGATCTTCTGTGTCGCTGGGGAGAGTCCCCTGCAAGGCATTTTGCTTCAGGGTGCCCACAAACCTGGCAACAAGAGAGGAAGTTTATAAAGTTGACTTTTCCCTTTGCTTGGATGTCTCTTTACAATCTCTTTAACTACAGGTTAAACATTTTCATAGTTGTATTTTTCTGCTTAAATGCTGGTAATGTCACTAACTGTTCACTACACTGTGTATTGGAATGAGACCACACAAACAGTAAAAGCTACAAATTAAATTAGCAGCAAATACATCTAATGGAAAATAGGATCATCCAAAGGGAACAAGAAGGATTCAAATCTGTTCCCATGGGGAAGGCTGGCCACTAGAGCTTTGAGCCAGCTATCAGAGACTGTCACATCCAGGTTAGGGCAGAGAGAAACAATCCTGGCACCACCCTAACAGAACCTACCAGAAACCTGCTGAAAGAAGACCTTCTCCTTCCCTTTTTAAAACCAGCACTGCTGTAATTCAGCCTCCTCCCACTTAACTCCTGATTTTAGGTCTCATTTCCTACGTTGTGGGTGAAGGACTCCAGCCCCAGAGCAGCCTGAGCCTCGGCTCCTCCCAGCATCCCCCAGATCACAGCTCAGAGAACACACACACTTGTCCTGCTGGACAATTTCACTGACAGGAAACAAGAGAGGTAAGAGATGCCTGATTTTCAGCTTCACACAAAATGCTCTCACCTTTCCCAGACCTTCAGGCATTCTGGAACATCAGGATCTCCCTGGGCAGTGGCTTTGTGCTGCCAGATCAGGAGAAGCCGCGAGAGCACCGACAAACTTTGAGGGTGGATGTAGAGAGGCCACGGACCTTCAGAAAAAGGGGCAACTCCCAGCTGCTGAAGGAGTGTGTTCTGGAACAAAACAGGGGCTTGTTGGAAAGGGGCAAGTCCTGTCTGGTGCTTTAATTAATTGAAAGCATGATCTGAACACAGAGATGACAATAAACATCAGGGCTCTCAACTTGTAGGGGCTCCCACAGCAGTAACTCTCCTGTCTCAAACAGCTACTGAGGGACACGATGCTGTCCCTTTGCCACCTCAAACACAGCAAACTCTCAACACCAATGCAATAAAAATGGCATTGATCACCTCTACTCATTTACTGCAATATCACAGCATGTATCATATGTTCAGTATCTAGGAATTTGGAAGAAGACCCCTTTGACAGCAATGCTTGTTTTCTTTTTAAATACAGTAAAAAGGCAGATTGCTGAAAAGTCCAACTGCTTTAAAAACCAACAGAGTGTTTTAAATACAGTAGAAACCAGTCAGCAAAGTTGAGGGATTGAGTTCAGTGATGGGTAAGCAGGTTTGTAACCTCTACTTACAGGGTTAAGTCAGGTCAGACCATGAGCCAGCAAAGAAACCTAGAGGCTACAAAGTTAGTACATGGAAGCAAAAGGATTAATTTGATTCTCTCCTGAGAGAATTGCAAGGCTCTTTGGCTTCAGTTCTGACAGCAAAGCAAATCTGCACGAATGTCTTTTGATAAACTCATGGATAGAGGTAACTTTTCAAAACAAAATACACAGACTCATTTCCTTCTCAGCTTTCATCACCTCCAAAGTTCAGAGAATTAGTCTGAACTCTAGATGTGAAGTTTACACTGTGCAGGATGTTTTGCATGTGACATTTAAATAATTGGACTCTAAGCATTCCAGCTTCTGTTTGCAAAAGAATATACTCAGGGCCAAGTGCAATCATCAAGACACCACTCTAGATGTGGAGAATCCATGCAGGGACATTAAGAAACACCACCATTTCTTCATTTTATGTGCACAGTCAATCCCAGATTACCTGCAGGGCAGGGGACTGAAGGTCTGAGGTCACCAGGGAGTGGTTGAAGTGGTAGAGTGCAGCAGCAAACTCCTCATCTGACGTGCCTGTAAGACAGGGATTGTGTGCCTTTACTCCCTTTGCTCCCCGCAATTTTGACATGACACTGAGAAAACACACCCCTCTAAACCCTCCAGCTCTATCAGAGTTGTATTCCCTCACCCTTAAGCCCATCCTTGTCCACCTCCTTGATGATGCTGGCCAGCGTTGCCATGTGCTGCTCCGACAGAGACACGCTCAGGTAGTTACGAATGAAGTTATTCCTGGAGTTCAGCATAGAAGAAGTGATAAAGTTCAAGATGTTTGAAGCCAGGCTCAAAAACTGCAAAGGAAAGAGAAACACACTATAGAAGCAACAAAAGCAGAGGGGCAATGTTAAATAAAAACTAAACCACCAGCAAAATAAATCAAGTCCCTTAATCCCCCACCAGCAGTGGAGGACAGGTGAGCTCACGGCACTGTGGTCTGTACCAGGACTGATTCTAGAACTCTCTGAGAAGGTTAGAGGCCTCCAGCTTCTCCCCTACAATATTTATTTTTGTCTTTACCCAATGGAGTTGGAGCTAAAAGCATTCTATCAGCAAGTCATTTAGCTTTTAGTTCTGCCCCCATTCTCCCTCTGTAACCCAAATAGATACTCTCTGCAACCTCTGCTTCCCTGGCAGCAACAAACCCTGAGACATTCCACCTGGCACAAGAGTAGAGAAAACATCTTTGCTCAAAGCCAAGACCCTCCCAGGTTGTCCATCAGCAGTGCACTTCAAACCCCTGACATTTATCAGGCTATCAGTGTAAACTGGCAGTGATTCCCCTCAGAATCTCCCCGTACCAGCTCGGGATCCTTGCGACTGGCCAGGATGTTCCCATTCTCTCCCCCACTCTGCTTGTTGGGGCTTTTCACCCTCGGGGAGCTCTCCAGGGGAGGTGGTGGAGGGGGTGGTGGAGGGGCCACCTTCTCTTTGCTTGGAGAGATTGTCTCTTCAAACCATTGCCCAAGGATGGGTTCACTGTCATCATCTAACACACAGGGCAGGAAAAACAAAACTATGTTATTATAAGCAAAAATGGTTACAAAATCTTAATACTCAGCCAAAAAACTTAATTACTCAGCCTGAAAAAGGCCTAAAAGAGGATTTCAGTGAGCACAGCTAAGACATCTGCTATCTTCCCTTCTCCCTTCCAAATCTCATGGAGAAGCACTTTTACAGAGGTCCAGCAGGAATTTACAAGAAGAAATGACTTCCACACTCTCCCCTTGAGCAAACACAGCCAAATCCCAGCCCCTCAGGCTTCGGTTTCCACCAAAGACTCCAGCCAGCACTCCTCCTGCCACACAGACCTCACAAACTGCTTGGCATGTTCAGCCTGAGAAGGCAACAGCCCAGTGGCCAGGCTGATTCTCTGATTCTCTAAAGCCTGATTGCTCCAAGCCCCCTCACCTTGGCTGCTGTCCTCCTCCGTGCTGCTGAAATCATCCTCGTAGTAGGTGTTGGAGTCGGTGGAGGCGCTGGCGTCGCTGCTCATGGAGCCCTTCCTCTGGCGCTGCAGCACACAGGCCTTGGGGGGCAGCACAGCAGGGAATTTCAGCATCACCAAAGGGAAGAATTTGAAAATAAGACTAACTTCCTCATGCCTTTGCATTGTCTTCTAGCAAATTTTCCTCAGCTGATTTATGAAGCTTTTCAAGGCTTCTTCACCTCAAGTTTTATTAGAAGTTGCACAGGATGGTTAGAAATAAATAATCACATTTGTGAGCAACACTTGAAATAACAGCTCTGACATAAAAGCATCAGTTTTGAACACAGGCTTTTCACCTTCCAAATGAGCTCACAAATACCACTGAGCTTACAGAAAAAGTTTCATTCTTCTGAAAGCAGAATTCTACATTCTTCTCAGCACAGTGACAGTTTGCACAGTGAGAACTTTCATGCTCAGGAGAGGCTCAGATGCAGAAGTTCCCTGTGTGCCAGTTCCTACCTTTCTGTAGGAAGTGGAGAGCAAAGTCAGCAGCAGGTTAGTGAGGGGCACAGAGTCGATGAGCCGCTGAATCCTCTGGATGGACGTGCTCTGAGCCATGACATCCAGCACTGCCGGGGGACCGTCGCTCTCCCAGCCCTGGGCAGAGAATTCCAAATGGAATTGAGAACAGGGAAGTGAGAATTTGGAGTGTTTGAGTGGGGAAGGCTTCCCAAGCACTTGCAATGCTCCCTGCATACCTTGTGCAACGCCTCCACCTGCAGATCTTGGAAGAGTGAGGACAGCAATTTGATGGCATGATTTGCCAGCACCACTGACAGCACACCAAACCCTTGGTGCCTACAGAAATACAAAAGACACTGTGTGATTTCAGGGGAAAATAATAATAAAAAACCATATTAAATTGAGTGAAGTGTCTGCTTTGCTAAATTGAAGGAAACTACTTTTCTTTCCACGACTCAAATTCCAAATGGAGTGAAATAAGATTTCAAGAGACCAACAAGACCCCGCAGTAGGTGCTTGCTGGGCATGGTTAGATCCATGGGCAGTGATTCCTGCAGTGGGGTGTTACATACCCTTTGCCAGGTCCCAGTTTGGGAGACCCAACGCCCTCCTTAGTACGAGCAATGATGTCTCGGACCCGAAGAGCAGCCAGTGGATCCTTCTCCTTTCCCTTATCAGCCAAGGCCGTGGGGCTGAGGTTCAAGATGAGGAAGAGGCTGTTCAGCAGACACCAAGCCCCGAGCAGCTGGAAGTTCTGATAATGCTATCGTGCCAAAAGTCGAGGGGGAAGGGGGGAGAAAAAAGCACCGAGACAAAACAGTGTCAATCCAAACGCCAAAACAGACCAACACAAAACCAGCAGAAAAGCTCCCTGAGATGGCAATCTTACCTCACCCCCAGCACGGCGTGAATTGCTGATGGCTTGTCCTATCATTTCATAGATTTCAAGCTGCAAATAAAGCCAAAACCATGGTAAGGTGTTCCACTGGGCAATAATAAAGATAAAAACTCAAAATACAGCTGTATTTTGCCCTCTACAATTAGCCACCCCTTTAATTCCTTCACCAGCAAGGCTAATGCCTAGAAATAACAGATACTGCAATCCAAATAAATACAAACTCCACACACTTCACATGAACACTCTCCCATTTACTTACACATTTCTGTACAATAGTAGCAGCATCATTTTCATAATCTTCCTCTTTGGAGCTCGTGGAGCCAGTTCGTACCTGTTGAGTGCTGCCCACGTGCAGGATGGCCATGCAGGTGGCCACACTCACACCTCAGGGGAGACAAGTGCAAGGAGAATTCTTAGCAAGAGCCAATCTTGGGACAAAATGTTTTATTTAGTACATTAAAATGTGTCCATAAGCTTGATGGAGGAACTGTAACACTCAGTATTACAAGCTGAGAGATTTAAAAATCTTTAGCTACCTCAAAAGAGGAAAGTTTTGTCCTACAAAAACACAGGGGAACAGTTAAAAGAGGAAATGTTTTACTGTGTAATTGAATGCCTCTTTTAAGACCGTCTTCACACTCAACTGCTCTGTCTCTTGAAAGTCTCCTCCATTCCAATTGAACACTCAGGATTTTGGTTATACTTAAACCACTCCTGGAGAACAAGGTTGATTTGGGGCTACAATCAATTAAGCTGAAGCCATAAGCATTGCAAATCTATACTATTCTCTGAACATTACAAAAAGAGCAGAAATCACAGGCTGTAAAGAAGATGTTGAGTCACTCAGTCTTTTTCTTAGGTACTGACAAGAACAGTGGCAGAATGTACCAGGACTCCAGGGCCCCTGTAACAACTTCAGCATCAGCCCAGTCACCACACTGTGCTGCAGAGCTTTCAAATTCATGAGAAATAAAGGTTACTTGTGGGCTGAGCCTCACAAAGCAGAGCACAAAGCTCCATAAAAACCAGAGGAGATCCACTCACCTGCATAGAGACAGCTGAGAGCAAGAACAGTCACGTCTTGGAGACGTGTGGGCGTCAGGGGCTCCAGCACCGGCAGAGACAGAGTATCCAGTGCCATGGTCACGTCTATCACCAGGGAATGGAACCTGCAGGGAGGACACACATTGAGATTCAGCAATGAGGGACAGGAGAGCTCAGAGGAGCTGACAGTGAGTGGCACTGCCCTGCCAGCAGAGCCTTTTGCCCCAGACAGTGGGCACAGAGGGCAGGGATGGCACTGACCCATTGCGCACGGCGGTGGCATCGGCCACCGTGGCCGGCATGATGAAGAAGGAGTTGGCTGACACGGCATCCTGGAACCTGTTGATGTATCTCAGGAAGTAGGGAAGGTTCAGGCAAACTCGCAGCAGCTTTTCAGAGCCACCTACCAAAATAACAGTGGTGTTATCTGACTGTGTCATCAGAGAGCTCCTCAGCAGGCCACAGCTAACAGTCCGCAATAATTGACTTAATTAGTCTCTGTGGTGAGAAAATGCCATCAGGGATGAGGCAACAGGATAAAGACTAGTTGACAGCACATAAACCAGCTGGTGGAGTTTCCAGCCTGTACTTGTAACGGGTGTCACAAAGCTCTGTGTCCATGTTAGATGGCACACCAGGTCGGCTTGGGGGGACTTGGTCTTAAAAGGTCTTTTCCACCCTTAACAATCCTGTGATTCTAATCCCCACCTGCTCAACAATCCACCTCCCCTAGGTTATTTTATACTGTCCACCTTATTTACCCCTCAAAACACAAATATCCTGACTGCAATGCCAACTCCATTCCAGGCACATGGCAATCACCACAAAACCTTTAGGCCAGAGAGTTTCTTCTCACTCAGAGCTGGGAGGTGTAGCACTGGAGAGACATTTCCTGGCACTTTTTTGACTCCAAGATAAACTGATCCTCACCCAGTTCCTGCAGGCTGGCCACATTCTGAGCAATGAATATGCTTTTGGTCTTTGCTGCAGAGGTTTGATCTGCAGTAGCTTGATCCTCACTCTCTCCTTCCACCTAGAGCAAGCACAAATTAAATACATTATGGAGGCATTAAAACAGAGAGTATTGCAGTAAGTCTCTCCACAGGAGCCAGTGCAGCAGCAGAACTCAGCAGAGCCATAAATACCACCAAACAAAACTGCTATTGACAATCCAACACAAACAGCAGTTTGTCATTTTCCAGTCAAAAACATGCAAGCAGGGTTTAAATACTTAAGAAAGGTTTTCTTTGCACTTGTATTGAAAACTACCACTTATAGCTCTCTGTCCTTCCCTGCACTGTGTTATTGATGTTGGAATTCAGACTGGTGCTATTTTAGGGCTTTTTCACCTGTGTCTCTTGTGTGATGGATGGTGATGCCGAGACTCTGGGGTTAAAGACTGATGTCAGCTGGTTGAGGAAGTTCATCTGCACTTCCTTCTGCCTCAGCTCTGGGCTCACTGGGGAGGCCAGTTCCTTCTGGTCCTCAACTGCAGGGAAAACAACACACCACCATTTCATACAGCAGCCCCCAGGGCCTTCTGTGCCCAACTCCAGTGCTGCAGGCAAAACCACACAAATGGAACCCCCTCCTACCATCAGAGAGGGTTTTGACAGTCTGGGGCAGCTTGGCTGACTTCATCATTGCTGTGAAGGTGATGATCTCCGTCCGGTCCAGGCGGCTGCAGCCCGTGCACAGCCCCTTTATGAGCAGAATGAGGTGTTTCTACAAAAAGAAAAACAGATATAAAGTAGAATTTAAACTCTCCTGATAGCCATTTTTCCTCCATACCATTCACTGTGAGCAGCTGGATTAAGAGTAATGCAAGTTCAGCTGGCAAGGCCACTGCAACAGCCCTAATCCACGGGGATCTCACCCCGAAGATCATCGTGACAGATTACTGACTGCAGGTAATTCAGGTCACCCACACTGGCCCTGTGCTTCTTATGGAGAACACCTGGAAAAGCTCTCCCTCCTGTGACACACCACATCATGGGAACCCTTCTCACCTGCTTTTCCTCTTCCAAACAGATTGAAGCATTCCCAGATGATTAAAGTACAAATGGGAAAGAAACTGCCTTTAAAAACACAATAAGTAGTTTTGATCTAGGTTGTTACACAAAACTAAATCAGATTGTAGGAAACTGGAAGAGAATGAACCAAGACTCAGGTCATCTTTATTTCAGGTGGTGAGCAAGCTGAGATTGAGCAAAGAATGAAGAAGGAAGACTCAGCAGGAATCAGTCTCTACCAAAGTGGTACACCTTAAATATTTGAAGACCTTCATCAATTTTGCCTTATGCATGTAACATTAGAGCAAATATTTCAGAATTAGAGCCCCAAGTCCATTCTCACACCCAGGCTGTCAAAATCTGGGCTCACCTGTGACACAGCACAGGCCTCGTCGGGGTTCTCAAGCCGCAGCAGGGAGAATTCAATGAGGACTTTACAAGCAGCTGCCACCGACTGCAGTTGGTTCCTTGGTACTGAAAAGAGCAGATCCTTGGAGTCAGAAGAAGTTTTTAAATAATTCAGTGCAGTAAGTTCCCCGTGCTGTCAATAAAGCAGGATGCTCTGCAGCGTGGGCACACACACAATCCATCATGCTGAACACACAGGTGCCATATAAATTCACTCTCATTATAATGTAACCCAAGACATGTCAGTAAATCAGGATAATGCCTTCCACCAGACAGGGGAATTCAGAGAGATAAAACAGTTTCCCCAGCAACATTATTTAATGCTGACAGAGGCACGGAAGAACATGAAGCAAGTCCACGAAGCTCTTTTTTTTTTCCTAAACTGTCAACCAAAATAACAGAAAATGCTTTTGAGTCACAATGTTTTGATCATGAACTCCAATAAAGTAACATAACTACAGAACCCCAGAATGGTTTGGGTTGGAAGGCACCTTAAATCCCATCTCATACACCTTCCACTAGACCAGGTTGCTCCAAGCTCCATCCAACCTGGCCTTGGACACTTCCAGGGATGGCAGTGTTCTAACTGCTGGAGAATAACCTAAAAACCCTAAAGATTGAATTAAACACTTCATTTGACCAAAAATTAAGTCAGGCCAATGAATAAGCAACCAAAAAGGCAATGCTGTCCAGCACTTGGTGGCCAAACACACCCACCAACAAGCTTCCCTTTCCATGTGAGCTGACATTTTGCCAGGATAAAGTCTGAGATAGATAGATATATATATATATATATATATATATAAGTCTGATTCAACAAGAGAGCAAAAGACAAATACAAAAATTGCTACAGTTCTGATTTACTTTTACTGTATCCCAGTCACAACACAAGAGCAAGAGAGGCAAAGGAGGGGGAACACTTACTCAGGCCACACACAGTGGTGATGTAGTGTGTGGAAAGTGCAACGAAGGAGGAGTAAAAAGGCTCATATTGTTTGTCGTGGTGCAGGATTTCAGATTCACTGCAATGGGAGAAGAGGAGAGATGTCAGCTGGATCCAACACAACAGCAGCACCACCCAACACCCAAATCTATGAACAGGGGTAAGACAAGAACACAACCCTCTCCCTCATGTCCTCAGGACCGAGTCCTCCAGCACAGCCAGATCACGGCACAGGCATCACTATCGACATGGGAAATTTAAGGAATAATTCCAATATTGTAAATGTTTCTCCTTTACAGCATCAACAGGTCAGCCTCTCCCAGCCAGAGGCTCATTAACCTTTCAGTTATTCTAAACTCAGCTGCCCAGAGTGTTTGGACTGTGTGTTCTGCTAACGCTGGCAGGATTTGCCAGGCCTGGAGCACAGGCATTCCCTTTCTGTCACGGCACGGAGTCAAGTGGAGTTTGTGCAATTCTGCAAATCAGAGGGATCAAACCAGGCAATTGCATAATCACACCAGGCACTCAGAGCAGGCCTGCCGTGGCTGGGCAGGGGAGTGAAGTCTGAGGGCTCTGTGAGACCTCCTGGCCACGGAGATCAGTTATTTCTGACAGAGCTGGCACTGCTGCAGTGCTGTCCCAACACAGCCTCTCTGCACACAAACAGCCTATGGCACAGGCTGTACCCAACTCCAACCATGATCCCTCAAGCTTTGGGAATGACCAGCTCTGCTGCAGAGCACCAAAAGGAACCCACATATCCCCTTCACGCACTGACACAACAGTGCAGCTTCAGCAGGGGGAGAGGAGGAGGAGGAAACACCATTCCCTGCAACCTGACCAAAGCCCAGTTTATGCCCAGTCACTTTCCCTTTTCCACCCTAAGCCACCGTTTCCAGTCATATCAAGAGATGCAGCTGAAACAGAAGAAACTCCAGAAAAGAATCATTTCTCCAGAAAAATGAACAGAAAGAAATACTCATGAGCTTTGCAGTTTGATTTCCTAGATCTGAGATTTGATTTTATCTAGTCTGCCTGAAAAGCTGAAACAGAAAAGCAGAGAAGCTTTACTTGAAGATATTCAGCAGCATAACATGACTGAGCTTCAAAACCTCAGGCTTCCCTTCAGCATCTCCTGCCAGAGCTGCTCTGCTGGGCAATGAACATGCAAAAACAAAGTCTGTGCTCTCTCATACTCTGGCAGGAATTTTGCTCACCTACCTCTCAGGCCCAACCCCAAATCAGCAGCAGGAGATGTGTGTAATGTAAGAGAACAAATTAGAACAATTTGGGAATAACAGAGTACAGGAGAGGCTGAGCTCCTCAATTACTGCACAGGTCAAGCTGTGCAACACACAATGCCCACAGGGTATAGGAACACAAAGGTGCAGAACTCAGCACAAGACAGGGAATGTCACCTGGATTGGGCAAGGAGAGGGGTGAGTTTAGCAAAACAAGTTGTGGAGTTCTTAAGGCAGTGCAAAGAGGAAGGCAGCTGTCAAGTAATCATCAATCCCTGCAAGTAAATCAATCTGGGATGTGCAAGAGTGCTATTCTGCATATTCAGGGAGATTTAAAAATAACTTTCAGCTATTATATTGTGGTTTGCTGCTTAAAGCACTTGTGCTTCCCAAGGAAGCTCATTTCTCAGGCTGGGGGAGAAGCCTCTGTGTGGGTATCAGCACTAAAACCCAGCTCCTCTCTCAGCTCCACTCCCAAATCCCAAACAGCCCCAAAACAAACCCCTTCTGTAAGGCAGGGGGTACAAAGCAACTCCTCCTGGGTGCAGGAATTCTGCCCTATGGAAACCCCTTCCCCAAAACCCAGCCTCGTGTGGCTGTCCCAGGCTCCTTGTTCCACCTCAGCTGCACCTTCCCAAGTCAGCATTTCCACCATTTATGCCAAAGAAGAGGCCAAATTCTGCCAGCTTTTGAACAGACCTGCTCCCAGGGCGTCACATGAAAGGGGGATCATCCCACACAGGGAATACCAGTCACTTGATGATGCTTAAACTTATGAGTTAAATAGGAGAGTTGCTAAACAAGGGTTTATGGATTTATTTTGAAAAGAGTAACACTAGTGGTTTCACTGTCATCACACCACGTTTATTTTAGGGGAAATCCAACAACCACCTTCTAAATATAACCAGAACAGATAAAATATTTCAGATGAGGAATCTAAAGATAGATTCCTGTTCAGCACAGAAGAGCACAGCTCCAAACTCCAACGAGCTGTATTTATTCCTTTGAGATTGGCCATGTTATATCAAGGCATGAAATAAAAAGTATCATCCTGAAGGAGCCTAAATCCTGCTCGATCATCAGACACACAACTCCAGCCCCAGGCAGCGCTGCTTAAAGGGAACAAACTTGTCTCAGGTGGGAAATGGAACACTCATTCCCACCAAAGGAGCAAACAGCCCACTCCCAGGACTCAAGTGGCTCCACTCGAGTGTCTCCGGGATATTCAGATGAAACACTTCACCAGTGAACACACAGACAGTGCAGCTCTGCCCAGAAAAGTGACACTGCAAAGGGCCCTGGAGCAAAGACTGGCCAAACCCCTGTGCCAGTCCCACCACCACGTCCTGGGTGAGCCCCTGCCCCAGTCCCAGTCCCCCAACTCCGTGCCTTGGACTCTGCATCTGGAGCATCCACTGCACCCTCAGCCATTCTTTATTAAGCAAAACACCACAAGGCTTTGCTTTCTCATCTTCCTCCTCACTGCAGTGTTTATTTTACGTTTCCCAACAACTTATTGTGGCCGGGGTCACCCCTCTGTTGTGGCACTCACACCTCACGTTTTAGGTCTTAAAATAAACTCTAAATTCAATTAAACAGCTGCGGTGCGTACTCTTATGCCCCGAGCCTGATATTCCTAGTTAAGGAAAGGCCAGGCGTGACTCGCCTGTGCTTCATTTCTCCTTAAAACACGAGAAGCACCGCAGCGGCAGAGCCTCGGAGGGGAATCAGTGCCACCACCCTTTGGGGTGAGGGCACAGGTGGGACAGAGCGGGACAGCACAGGGTGCCAAGGGCGGACAAAAGCGAAGCCACAGGAGCAGTGCCGAAGGCTCCGGGGTGGGCGCTCGGCCGGCCGGGCCCCCTCAGCCCGTTATGGGGCCCGAGGGCACCTCGGGGAGCCTGAGGGCACCTCGCCGAGCCTGAGGGCACCTCGCCGAGCCTGAGGGCACCTGGGCGAGCCTGAGGGCACCTGGGCGAGCCTGAGGGCAGCGGGCACAGCCGGACAGGGCGCTGCACGCTCCTCACGGGCAGCCACAACCCTGCCAGTTCCCTCCCTGGGCACCGACTACCCAAGCCCCACACCCCGCGACCCTCACACCGCCACCCCCCCACACACACCCACCCAACCCCCCAAAACTCACCTCTCGATGACCGAGGCGAGCAGCTGCGGCAGCTCCTTCATGTCGAAGGC
>JAWWMO010000059.1:1105486-1116806 GCA_035047845.1 Dendrocincla fuliginosa | reverse complement strand
ACCCCGTGGACACGTAAGGAGCCCCCCAAAAAACCCACAGAAATGGATAAACACCCCCCCATCTAAATGGCAAAAGAAACCAAAAAACCAGGAGCCAAAAGGCATTTAAATCCCCCCCCAAACTCCACTTAAATGGGCAAAGAACTCAATAGCAAAAAGCCAGCTATAGAGCCCCAAAAACTCCACTGGAATGGCCAAATAGCCCCCAAAACTCCACCTAAATGGGCCAAAGAACCCCACAGCCAAAACCCACTTAAATAGCTCCTAAAAACTCCACTTAAATGGCCATAAAGCTCAATAGCCAAAAGGCATTTAAATAGCCCCCCAAAATCAAATGGGCAAAGAACGCAATAGCCAAAACCCATTTTAATAGCCCCCAAAACTCCACCTAAATGGCCAAAAAGCTTAATAGCCAAAAGCCATTTAAATAGCCCCAAACCCCCAAATTAAATGGCCAAAAATATCAATAGCCAAAACCCATTTAAATGGCCAAAATACCCAGTAGCCAAAACACACTTAAGCAGCCCCCAAAAAACACTTAAATTGCCAAAATCTCCAATAGACAAAACCCACTTAGGCAGCCTCAAAACCCCCATCTAAATGGCCAAAAATCCCTCACTGTAACACCTCCCAAAAAACGTGAAATATTCTCAATAACCACCAAAATGCACCCCAAACACTTAAATTGCCCCAACAAACCCCTTAAATAGCCAAGTAACCCCTTAAAGAGCCCCCGAAACAACTTAAATAGCAAAAACCCCCAACTAGTCAAGAAGTCACTTAAATAGCCCCAAACTCACCTAAATAGCACCCAAGATACACCTAAATAGCCCTCAAAACCCACTTAAATAGCCCTAAAAGCCACTTATTTAGCCCCAAAACCCCAAATCCCCTTGACTATCCCCAAAAAAGCCACAGGAAGGTCCCAAACCAGAGATTTATTGAGGGGCCAGAGGGGACACAGCCTCTCACGGGGGAACAACTCCTTCCCAAAATTCATTAGAACCATTCCAATCCACGGAGCTCAGCACTGATCCTGAGGGAGACACTGTGAGGGTCCTCACCCTGACCCCCACCCTGTGTCAGAGGGAAATCCAGGGTAATTCCAAACCAATGGGAAGGAGCTGCTGTTACCAGCAGAATAAATAAGGAGAATAAATGGAGAGACTTCACATTCCAATCCCTTCCCCATCAGTGACTCCACCAGGCCCTTTCCCACCGACACCCACCCCACTCCCAACATTTTTGTTCCAGTAACCCCTCTGCACTGGGAGCTCACACATTCCCAGTGCAGCACTCCCAGCACAGCTGCCAACACCCCTCTGCCAGATGTGGGGCACAGCTGGCGCTGAGGAGAGCCAAGGACAGAGAGGACACACGTCCTCAATATTCTCTTCAGCACCCTCAGGGACACAACGTGATTTCAGGGCTTTCTGGGAGGCTGGGGAGGTTCATTTTCAGTCACACATCTCTTCCATCTCTCCTCGGGACACACCAATGTGTGTTTTCCTCACAAACATCCTCCCGAGGGATGCAATGTGGATGTTTGCATCCCCCAGGCGAGCTGGGATCCCGGAACCCCTCCATGTCCAGGCAGTGCCATCCCCCCTGCCTCCTCCAGGCTTGTCCCTCAGCGCCAGGCCCTGTTGAGCAGCTTCACCTGGGCCAGTCTCTTGGTGATCATGGTGGCAAAGACGAGCCCGAAGAGGACGCTGCTGATGAGCACGTAGTCGTAGTCGTCCTTCAGCACATCGAACTGCTTCGAGGGGTACACACGGGTCTGGAAGATGTCCAGGCCGTAGGCAACAACCTGCAGGGGGCACAGGGGCAGGTGGGCATGCAGCTTGGAGTGCAGTGGTTCAGAAATTAGGCACTCAGGGCTGGAGTCCTAAAGAGCTCCAAGAGCCCTGCTTAAATAGATGTAAAAACTCATTTAAACAGCCAAAAAAGTGCTTAAATAGTGCAGAAAACGCCATTTAAATAGCTCCAAAACCCCTATTTAAATAGCTCCAAAAACCTCACTTAAACAGACCCCCAAGCCCCCAGTTAAATAGCCCTAAAAACCTCACTTAAACAGCCAAAAAAAAAGCTTAAATAGTGCAAAAAACACTACTTAAATAGCTCCAAAAACGTCACTTAAATAGACCCCCCAGACCCCCCACTTAAATAGCCCTAAAAACTCACTTAAGCAGCCAAAAAATTGCTTAAATAGTGCAAAAACCCCCACTTCCATAGCTCCAAAAATCCCACTTAAACATACCCCCAAAACCTCCACTTAAATAGGCCCAAAAACACATTTAAAAAGCCCCAAAACCCACTTAAATAGCCTCAAAATAGCTTCCAAAACCCCACTTAAATAGCCCCTAAAAAACACTTGAAAAGCTCCCCAAAACCCCCACTTAAACAGCACAAAAATCTCCCTTCAGTAGCCCCAAAAACCCCAGTTATACAACAAAAATACCTTGCTTAAATAGCCCCAAAAATTCACATTCCACATTTAAAAGCAGGAATGTTTAAGCTGTGAGGCGCCAGGCTATGGGAATTCCAGAGCTCCCAGCCCAGGCTGTGGATGGGGATGCCCCCCAGATTCCAGGGGTCCACAGTGCCCACCCCACCCTCACCAGGCAGGTGGACTCGAGGCCCGAGGGGGCCGTGTAGATGCCCCTCATGCGGGAGATGGTCTGGTTGTAGTTGATGAACCTCTCGGCGTGGATCTGCACGTCAGGTGAGTATGGGATCAGGTTCTCCTCTCTGAAAGGCAAGAGCAGTGAGATCCCAACCAACTCATCAGTGCTTCCTACTCTGATCATCTCGAGTTGACCTGGAATGGGAAATCTAAAAGCTTTTCCCTGGGCAGATTTGTTTTTGCTGCAGGATGAAAAGCAAATGTACCATCTGGGTCAGGCTAAACTGCAGCTGCCTCCTTCCAGGCTTAGGAAGTTCTAAAAGTGTGTGTAATTCTAAAAAACCCAGTCACTCTGCCTGCTCCTTCCCAAGAGTGCAGACAGCAGGCTGGTTTGTGATAGACCTGCTGCTTTACAGACAAACATATCCCAGCAGCACAGACTGGGAAGAGAACCACAGAATCACTTAGTTTGGAAAACACTTAAGGTCATTGACCTGAAGAAACTTCCATGCAAAACCCACCCTGACTCCCTCCAGGACAGGTTGTTCCACTTCACACTCCTGTATTACACACAAAATCCCCCCCTTTTCCCAGGTGCCCAGGAAAAGGGGTTATCACACCCTCCCTACCTGCTCTGCTCCGTCGGGATCTCTGGGCGCCGAGGGTCCAGCAGAGCCTTTGGAAGGGACAGGATGGCCCCAGAGGGAAGCCCAACTGTGCATTAAAAGAAAAGCATCTTAAAAATCACAGAATCACAGCACTGATAGGGTTGGAAGGGCCCTCTGGAGATCATCCAGTCCAACCCCCTTCCAAGGCAGGGTCACCAGGAGCAGGTGACACAGGAATGCATCCAGGTGGGGTCGGAATGTCTCCAAAAAGGGAACCTCCAGGCCCTCCCTGGGCAGCTGTTCCAGTGCTCTCCCACCCTCAGCATAAAGAAGTTCTTCTTCATGTTGAAGAGAAACTTCCTGTGCTTTAGTTTATGCCCCTTGCTCCTCATCCTGTCACTGGGTACCAATGAACAAAGACTGGCACCACCCTCTGACACTCCTTGGCCATTCCTGACAGCATTTCCCAACAGCAACCCTCTCCTGGTGCTTCTCCTTGCACTCACAGGCCTCCAGCACAACCCACAGGTCCCACTGGTGGCAGCAAATGCATTTTGCTTGGATTTCAGTGAGCACAGAGCAGGCACTCACCGAGCAGGTGGCGGCTGGTGATGCCCCGCTCGGTGATGGTGGCCTCCATGGCACTGATGGCAGAAGGGAAGATGTAGGATTGCTGCAGAACCTGAGGCAGGATGGGGCGGTCCAGGGAGCTGAAGGCTGTGGCGTTGTATTGCTCTGTGCCCTCGTAGAGCTCCAGCACAGTGAACTCATTCCGACGGGCCTTGGTGTTCCAGTACTGGTACTGGAATGACAGGGGGGATTTAGGACTACGAGGGAAGCAATCAGTAACCCAGGGGGAGCAGGAAATCACAGAGAATGGAGAAGGCTTTTGGAACACACAGGTTCAGGAACTGCCCCAACCTCCCCAACGTGAGGAATGTGGCACTCAGTGCCACGGTTGAGTAGACAAGGTGATGTTGGGTCAGAGGTTGGCTTTGATCTGAGGTCTTTTCCAAGCTGTGATTGTGTAATAAGCTCTTACCACCACCCAGTTCTCTGAGTGAACCATGTGGACAGGCCCCTTGGCTTTCTTCTGCACTGAGGAGTGGATGATCCTGCCCGTGACACCATCGATGAGGTAGATGCCGATGAAGGTGCGCTCGTGGTGCGTGTCTGTGCTCTCTGTCACCACAGCGAGCAGGTTGGGGTTCAGGGACTGCACAAGAACAAAAACACAACTGAAATCCATCCCCACTTCAGTGCCACAGACACCTTGTTCCTGCATTTCATCTGGCACTGGGCAGGTTTGGGTTCAGAGAGGGAAAAAAAACAACTGAGATCCATCCCCACTTTAGTGCCAGAGATTTCTCATTTCTACAGTTCATCTGGCACTGGGCATGTAATAAACTAATTATCTCATTAGCACAAATCCCCTGAAGAATCTAGCAGCTATTTCCCCACTATCAGCTGACTGACTTCATTGATGCATAGAAGTGTTTTAGAAAGGAATCCCCACCAAAATTAGCATCCCTGAGGAGGGTCTGGGGAAAAAACCTGCCACCACAGGGTAGTTAATCTCAAAGCAGTGCCTGGGAACGGCACTGAGATGTCCCCATGGGATGAGGGATCCCCAAAGAGCCATCCCCAAGAGGCAGCAGCACCTTGTAGAGGACGCTGCGGTCGCCCATGACACGGCCCTGGGAGTGCACGTGCTCGTTGGACCTCTTCCCTTTGACAGCCACTATCCTCTGCACCTCCGTGGGGATCACCACCTCCCAGCTCTCCTCTGTTGTCAGGTCCTGCAAGGGAAAAGCAGGGAGGAGGTTGGATCTTGTCCTCAAAAACGCCATCTCCACCGATGACATTCAGCTTTGTTTCTTCTTCATTTTACAGGTTTCTTTGGGACGTTTTGAGGCTGAATGTTCCTATTCTGAGCAAAACTCCCACAAACCAAACAAAGAGATCTACCATTATCTGGGAAAGTGGCATGACTGGGACTGTACCAAGTCTTCCCTACCTTTTTCAGCCTGAATCCAGACAGTTTTCCCTGCTCAGCATCAACCAGGTAAAAATAGATAGAATGGGCTATTTCTTCTAACTGGCGAAGGACGTTTTTGGTGGCTGGGAAAGCTGTAACCTGGAAAAGAAGGATGGAAACACAGGTTAAAAACCAACTGACACAGAAAGAAAGAAAAGAAAAACAACAAAAAAAATGAAGCAGAAAGGTTATTTCAAACATGTTTATCAGGGTAAGGTCTGTCTTACCAGAATAACCTCATAGTTTTGTGTGAAATGTGACCCAATGGCATTTTTTTTTCATCTTGTTCCAAAAGGGAGGGGAATAATTAACCAGAGCATGAAGAAAACTGCCTCCAGGCAAAGGCATTTACCTTGTACTCATCATCAATCAGGAGCAGGACTTTGGCATAGTCTTGATCCATAATAGGCAGAAGCAGAGTCTGGAGAATTGGACGTTTCAGGACAGGGGGAGCTACTTGGCTTCTCTTCCCAAAGATAGGGTTAAAGACATACAGAAAGCTCATTTTGGTTTCCTAAAAGACAAACAAGAGGCAGAACCTTTTCTAAGGGGGCAAAAAAGAGGTGTTTTTCTAACTGTTACTTGCTGGTGTTGGATTATTCATGCCCAGGGTTCAGCTATTCCAACACTCTCTTTGGACACACATATTCTGTATCCCACACCTGCCTATCAAACCCATGGTCCTTCTTAAGTTCTTCAGGCTTGTGTTAACCAGAGGATACACAAAAAGATGGTTTTTCCTGCCCTTTCCAAGGGCAGATTTCCACCTAAGCCAGCCCAGTGGAGGGCCAGGGGAAGGGCCTCACCTTGTCCTTCACAAGCAGAGTGCACTGGGGAGGGTGTGGGAAATGGGCTGTTGTCCTTTGCACCATCAGCTTGAAGGAGGAGCCTGGTCTCACGTTCCTCAGGTATTGCTTCCACAGGATGGTGCCAGAACTGCTTTCAATGCCAAAGAGCTGAGCAAAGAGACACAGGAAAGCCAAAGCTGAGGAAAACACACCCCTCACATCCAAACACTGCATCTTTCTTTGCCATGTCCCTAAGAAAGAAGAGTCTTAGCCCCTGTTTAAAGGTATCACAAAACATCCTGTGCATCTTCTCATGACATTGTGCCCAAGCCTGGCTAAAGACAGGGCTGGGAACTCTTTGCTACAGCCCAGAAACAGATCCCTCCCCTGCTTTCCTCACCTTTCCCGAGGCAGTGACCATCACCATCATTTTCTGGAGGTTGAACTCATCCCTGGCCAAGTTGTCAATGTTGATCTCATTTTTGATCTGGCTCCGGGGTTTCCTGGCATCGTAGAACATCTTCCACAGGTGGGCAGTCCAGGCCTGCAGCAGGATGAGCTGGGAGGACAGTCTCTTCAGAAACATCCCCAGCAAACCATCTGCAAATGACACCAAAGGTGACAACAGGAGGGAAAACCCATGTCCCACCCCGAACCTGGAATGACGGTGTCGGCCAGTACAAGGAAATGCTGCCATGCACAAACCTGGGAGGACTCTCTGCCCCCCACTCTGGAATAACAGAGGTACCATTTAATGACACACTCTGCCATTCACCAACCTTTTCCCACTTCACACTCATTCCAAAATATGCCTTTATCAATGGAAAGCAAACCTTCATGCAGAGTATTTTGTGCTCCTCCTCAGTGTGCCCACCTAAAGCTCACCCACCTCCCAGGTCTGTATCTCCCTCTGCATCAATAAGTAAAAAAACCACCTAATTCTGCCCAATCAGGTTTATATTTAGTTCCCTGAAAGAAACTGTTTCAGCCCTGAGGAGAGCAAGCAGAGGACACCAGTGGCACCAGGAAGCACCAGGCAGGAGCAGAACACACTGCATGCAGGCTGGGTTACCTTGAATGGCTGCATCCAGGACAGCAAGGAAAGACAAAACAAAGCAAAAAATAAAAAAGCTATTGGAAACAAGTCTTCCAGAAAGAGGCAAAGGAAACATTTAGGTGAGATGGCCAAAATCCCTCCTACAGCTGCTGACTGGTTTTTCAAAGTAACAGTGTAATATATTCATGTCATCTGCATTTCAGTGGCTTCAAAAGTTTGGACAGAAAAGGGGTTATTTCTGCTCATTTTAACTGCCATCAGTAGAGATCTGAATTCATCTCACAGCTTAAAGTAGACAGAAAACAATAAATACATTTATTCAGGAAAAAGAACCAACTCACCAAGGCCATTCATGTTGAACTCACCTGCTTTCTTCCCAAATTCCCCCTCGAGCTCAGCCTGTGCCCCTGTCAGGGGCAGATCCACCATCTCCAGGCTCACCACCTCTGCCAGAGACTCCTCTCTACTCCATACAACCTTCCCTGGAAAATAATGAGGAGAATATTGGAAAAAGCAACTTGATATGTGGGAATAGGACTATGTTCCAGTGGACCCTTTGAATGTAAATCACTTCTTATGAAATGCAAAATGGTGTATATCTACCTAATATAATTAAATTAACTATTTCATAAAATACAAACGCTTTATGCAACTGGAGTCACTCTTGGGAAGAAAACCACAGGATCTATAAAAGCAAAATGGTGTTTTAAAAGGGTTGCAGTCACTAAGCCTATTTAAAATAAGAGAGTCCCAGTGTGAGCTTCTGGATTCCTTTTCAACCCCAGAAAATTCATGTCACTGAGATGGACTTTTAACCCTTTCTGAAAATAAACATTTTTGCCACGAGGATCTTTTCTGAAGAACTTTGAGGAATATGTACAACAGGACTTAAGATTCCCATCCTACAAAAGGTTTTGGTATCTGCAGAAACCCCCTGAAATTCAAAGGCCCTCCCTACACTAAGAATGTGGCAGAACCCTCTGCTCAGGTGAGATGTGAAAGAGTCTCCTGTGCTTTTCATGGGACTCAGGAAAGTTTAACTAATTTTGCCAGTTTCCAAGGAAAGTCGTGATAAAAGATGAGCCTTTAGGCCTTGGAATTTTCTTCTGGCCACTGTTACAGATGGAGGAAGCTGCTTGTGGAGTTACCTGGCTGCTGGAGGAACATGAGCATGTGGTCTTCTGTTTGCACCAAGGCTCGATAGCCCACCGAGTCATCCTTCTTCAGGAAAACTTGGATGTAGAGCTGGGAAAAGAAGAGCAAGGGGAACAGGGAAGTGAATGATCACATCACCTCCTTGAAGGAAACAGAAACAAGAGCAACAGTGGGATGGTAGAACCCCTAAAATGCTCTTTCCTGCTGCCTGAAGGGCTCCCCCCATCCTGCCAAATCAGGGAAGGGAAGGCACTGGAGGACTGAAACAAGCCCTCCCTGCTCACCTGCTGGGGTTTGGCTCCTCCCTGCTCCAGGCTGAAGGTAATCGTGGTGTCCAACAGTCTTTGCCCAGTTTCAACCAGGTAGAGATTTACATTGTAGGTTTGGTTGGAGCAGGTTAAGGAATCCTGGACAAACAAGCAGAAAATATCACTTGCACACACCCCACACCAAATTCTGCACCAGGGTTCCACATTGAGCAAGAACTGTGGCTTCATGATATTTTTAGGCTCTATATATGGAGCTGCTCCAAAACATCAGCCTCCAAAAGGCTGGTGTGACACCTTTGTCATTCTATTCCTGCACACAGAGCAATAAAAGGGGCTACCAAGAACTCCCACCACTCCTGGGAACAAGAGCACCTCATACCTGCCTCCGGGCTTCCTCCACAGCACTTCCAGCAGGAAGGCCATCAGCACTTCCAGGTTTCTGGAATGAGGGAGGGAAGAGATGTTAAATGGTTGCAGACCCCAGAGAGTATAAAAAAATCAGGGTTTTGAGAGCCTGACAAGTCTCAGCTTGACTATGAAATCAGGCAGGAAACAGTTCTATTTTTATACATAGTTCTACACTGGGTTTTACTAAAATAAAACCTTCCCTAAGTTGGGTATCCCCAAGAACTGAAATCCTCTATGGATCAGTAAATCCTATTCCAAGGTCACGTGGCCACAGGACTGAAACAGGACACACGTCCCACTGAGCCAGACACAATCAAGCTTTAATTGAATTACCACCCTCCTCTCCCTCGAGGGACTCCCCAGCCCTGGGCCTGTGAAACCCTCCTGGACCCCACCCCAGAGCACATTCCTAGAGCTCTGCTGGTTCCAGAGAGCAGCAATTCTGGTTACCAGTTCACTCCTGCACGTCAGCACAGCAGCCACTGTCTTCTCCCCAGTCGTTGCAAAACTCACCAGAGCTGCCTGGAAAATAAAAAATAGCAGGAAATCATGAAAAAAAACCACTAAGAAAACCCCAAACCCCACCAAAAGCTACTATGGAGTAAATAAAGCCACAGTGGAATTAAAACCAGATGAACTTCCACAGTCAAGTTTTACATTTTATTGTTTCCTCCAATAAAACCAAATATATCTTAAGACTGAAAATTTTTCTCATAAAGATGGAACCAGTTGATCAGCCACAGGTTTTTGAACCATTATACCCAGAATTACTGAGGTTTCCCCAACCTGCCAGCTGGCCCAAGAGCCTTGAAGGATTTTAAGCTCAGCTGGCCCTCTGGTTGGGCACAGCTGGCTCAGGTACCTGCTGGAAGTCCCGGAGGTGGCTGAGGAGCCCGTGCTGGTACTGCAGCAGGGAGAAGTGGCTGGGAGAGAGCTGCAGGAAGAACTGGGCCCTGGAAGCACTGGTCACACTGGGCTGAGTGGCCAAGAGCCTGGCCTGGAAGTCATCTGCAAACTCCAGCTCCAGGGACTGCAAGGGAGACAAGCACATGTGGTCAGAGAACTTGATCTCCACTGGGATCAGCACCTTCCTCCTCTCAGCAGCACCACAGGTGGGTGGAGGTTCCCTGGGGCAGGGAGGCTGAGGCTCCCCTTGGAGCAGAGCTCTGAAGACATCAATCCAGAAAGAATGGTAACAGACCATGACCTTTCTCAGCCTTCCCTCCATTTCTGGATCACAATCCCCCACCCCTCTTCAATGGTTCCACAGCTCCCCAACAGGCTTAGCCCAGGCACCAAACCAGCTGGGCAAGGAATGTTCCTTCAGGAACTCTCACCTGCAGTGGGATCTCCTTCATCTCCTGCTCTGTGTCCAAGGAGCAGACGTGGAGAGAGTGCATGTCCATGTCCACACACACCAGCACAGCCTCCCCCACCACAGCACAGGTGCCCTCGAGGCTCTGCAGCCACGGGGCTGCCACTCTCACCTGCACAGACACAGACACTGAGGTGGCAGAAGAGCCAACTCTGCAAAGAACCAACAGGGACACAGCCAAGAATTCAAGCCAGGATTATTTCTCCCCGTGAGTGGGACAAACTCTCTGCCAGCCTGAGGTTTATGGGATAACCTGGACTCAGTTTGGCTTTCAGGGCATTCATTCTGCATTTTGACCTGCAGGCAGTGCCTCAGTGCAAAGGGAAGTTTCTCTGGATCACACCAAATTCTGTGCACAGCCCCTCAGGTTGGGAGCACATCTGTTAGCACCAAACCCACTCTTTTGGCTCCATAATCAAGCTCTACCTGTTTTATAATTTCTCCATCCTCTACACTGAATGTCAGGACGTTCAAGTGGCTCTGGGGAACAATTCCAAGCACGTGGATCACTCCAGTCCCACGGGAATAGAGCAGCTGGTACTGAGTGCTCTCACTGCAAGAGAGGCAGCACCCATGAAGCATCACCTGCTCACAGTGCTGTTTGCAGAGATTTCCAGAAGCACCAGACAGGTGCAGTGCCCTTCCCTCTGCCAGGAGCTCCCACCTCTCCTTAGAACGTGTTCCCACCTTTCTGGCAAGTGTTCCACCCACTTCTGGTGCCCGTTGGACAGGTAGTGCAGGGACAGGGCTGCTTTCTTCAGCACTGCCACGTACTTCACCGTGTCCTGGAGCCCCACCAGGGCAGCTGCCTGGAAACTGAGCACAGGCCACACAGGCAACAAATTAGGGAATTAGTTTCCTGTTTTACCCTGGGAAGGGGCTGGAGCAGCAGGAGGGGCTGAGGGAGCTGGGGGGGCTGAGCCTGGAGAAAAGGAGGCTCAGGGGGACCTTCTGGCTCTGCAGCTCCCTGAGGGATCCAGGGCAGGGTCGGGCTCT
>JAWWMO010000059.1:1081115-1103581 GCA_035047845.1 Dendrocincla fuliginosa | reverse complement strand
GAAGGGTGGGAATGGGGAGATATAGGGGGGGTATATGGGGGTATGAGGTTGGGGAATATGTGGGGATATGGGGGAATGGGAATAGGGGGATATGGGAGATACGGGGATGGGGATATGGATATGGGAGAATGGGAATAGGGGGGATATGGATATGGGGGGGAATGGGGATATGGGGAATATGGGTATATGGGAGATACGGGGATGGGGATATGGATATGGGGGAATGGGGAATATGGGGGATGGAGATATGGGGAATAGGGATATGGGGTGGGGATGGGAATGGGAACTAAGATGGGGATGGGAATGGGAACAGCCTTATTCCCTGCCCTGGGCCCGTCCTTCATCCCCTTCCCACCCCCGTGTCCGTTCCCATCATCCTGCCCATCCCCTTCCCTATCCCCCTTCCTCCTTCCCTTCCCCATCCTCATTCCTTTCCCCATCCTTCATCCCCTTCTTCATCCCTTCCCCATTTCCACCCCCTTCTCCAATCCCTCTTCCTTTCTCCACCCCACCCTCACACACTCTTTCTCCTCCCCACAGTCTCCCTGACCCGGACGCCCCGGAAGGGGCTGGAGGCCAAGCAGGCGCTGATCACGGAGGTGAGTCTGACCCGGGCCCTGTCCCCCCGTCCCCTTTATCCCTGTCCCCCCGTCCCCTTCTCCCTGTCCCCCATGCCCACCCCTGTGACGCTGCCCCGCAGCTCCGGCGCTGTGTGGACACCTACAAGTACATCTTCGTGTTCTCCGTGGCCAACATGAGGAACAACAAGCTCAAGGATGTCCGGAACGCCTGGAAGCACAGCAGGTGGGCACGGGGTAAGGGGTGGGATTCCCAAGGGGTGTGAGCTCCCCCAGGGCTGACATCCCCCTCCTCCTGCTCCAGGATCTTCTTCGGGAAGAACAAGGTGATGATGGTGGCGCTGGGCCGGGAGCCGAGCAGCGAGTACAAGGAGAACCTGCACAAGGTGGGCACGGGGGGCGTTCTGGGTGTCCTAAAGCTTCACCAGGCACGGTGGGGAGTGCCCTTCCTGTGCTCCCACAGCCTTGTGCTCTGCTCTCCACCATTCAATGCCAGCATTCCACCCCTGCTCCAATCCCTGCAACTCCACATCGTGCAGTGACGTCCCAGGGCGCCGTCCTGGGAATGTTTGGAGTGAATCCAGCCGTGTCCTGACACAGAGGGGCTGTTGTGAGCAGAGCTTTGGTTGCTGTGCAGGACTGAGCCCCTGCAGGTGAGTCCCTGGTGCTGCCCAAGCCCTATGGATGCTCCTTTTCCTGCAGGTCAGCAAACACCTGAGAGGGGAGGTCGGGCTCCTCTTCACCAACCGCACCAAGGACGAGGTGGATGAGTAAGTACCTGTCTGGCTCAGCCTTTCTGTTCCCACCTGGCTATTTCACTTCCCACATGGCCACTTCACTCCCTGATGCTCCCTTAGAAAGGGATGGTCTCATGGGGCTTTTCCACTCATCTTTCTCAGCCATCCCTGTGACAGCAGTGCAGACTCATGGAATGGTTTGGGCTGGAAGGGACCTTAAGGATCATGTCATTCCACCCCCTGCCATGGGCAGGGACACCTTCCACTAGCCCAGGGTGCTCCAAGCCCCGTCCAGGACACTTCCAGGGATGGGGCAGCCACAGCTTCTCTGGGCAACACAAGAACTTAGGGTGGGCAGTGGCCAAGGGAGGCTGAAACTCTTGTTCCCTGTCCCAGCTGGTTCTCCAAGTTCCGAGAGGTGGACTTTGCCCGTGCCGGGAACAAGGCGCCGTACGGGGTGAGCCTGGACACGGGGCCCCTGGAGCAGTTCCCCCACTCCATGGAGCCACAGCTCCGGCAGCTGGGATTGCCCACGGCGCTGAAGAAGGGTATGTGGGGCAGCTGGGAAGGAAGGGCAGCCCCAGATCTGTCAATGCAGGGGGGATCTCTTAAGGAGAAGGTTAAATATAGATCTGGAAAAATCCAATGGGCAACATTCTCCTTGTTGGGAGGAGGCTGGAACTCCTGGTGTCCTCCTTGTGCTGTTCTTCCCAAGCCTGTGCCAGAGGATGAGTCAAACAACCAGGATATTGTCCTTTTCCAGGGGAAGCAGCTGGCACTGAGCCATGCAGAGAGCTGGGGGGTTTTAGAGCTGATCTCACCCAGCTCCTTGGGGTGCACTGAGTTGTATGGGAAGCTCCAAGGGGGGTGTTGGAGGGATTCCTGGCTCTGCAGCCCACACTCCAGGGGGTCCCCAGTACTGGGAGCCTCTTCAAGGGGTTTGTTCCTGCAGGGGTGGTGACGCTGCTCTCAGATTATGAAGTCTGCAAGGAGGGGGATGTTCTCACCCCTGAACAGGCCCGTGTCCTGGTGAGTAACACAACAGCCCCACTTCCTGATGCAAAGTAACTCATCAACACACCCCCTGAACCTCAGCAGCAATTATTTTGGCTCCTGCTTTGCTGCACTTCCCACCTGGAAGTGGTCTGGACTGTTTTGCCAGGCTGGAGACAGGGACAGTTAAAGCAGGAATGACAGATTTGTGTCCTCTCCCAGAAACTCTTCGGTTACGAGATGGCAGAGTTTAAAGTCACCATCAAATTCGTGTGGAATTCTGAGACAGGAGACTTCCAGAAGCTTGTGGGAGACACAGCAGAGGAGGAGGAGGAAGAGGAGGATGACAATGACGACAGCAATGAGGACTAGCAGAGTGGACACCTGCTAGATCTACTCTATTTATAGAGACAAAAAAAAAGGGGATGTTTCCCTTCTCTGTTTGCACCTGGACAAGGACCATCACCTCAAATATGCTCTTTGTAAAAATGACCTATACTTTTTTATATATATATAAATCTATATACAAAACTTCAGAGGGTTGCTGCTGCTGCCTGTCACTGTTTGTGTATCCTGGGATCTGAGGAAATTCACCTCAAATGTGAAAACTGGGCAGAAAGGGTGGAAATTTAATGCATCTTTGATAAGAGATGAGTAGGAAAAATGCTGAGGGTTTGTTATTCTAAAACAGCAGCAGATATTTAGCTCAATCCCTGGAATTTTTTCCCAGGGGGCGGAACAAGATGAGCTTAAGGGTCCCTTCCAACACAAACCATCCTGGGATTCTGTGATTCCAAGTCACCAAGTGCTGCCAGCCAGGTTACAGGTACAGGTCAGAGATGGGGTCTGCTCTAGATTTTTTATTCTTGTACATAATTACTCAAGATTTCACATTAAAGCAGAACTGGGGCCTTCACCCCATCAAAGTGCTCATTTTCCTGATCAACTGCAGCTTTAATTACAGTGCTTGGAGGAGCTGAAGGGCTGGGAGGGAGGAAGGACTAAGGCACAGCCCGGCACGACAGCGGTCGCGGATCCTACAAAGCTTCATTAACTGAGGATAAAAATCTCCACCCATTTGCAGGGTGGGAAATCCCTCTTGGGAGCTTCCAGAGCCCTGTGCTCTGCTCTCCACCCCGCAGTGTTCTGTCCCTGCCCCAGCCTCTAACGGAAGTAGTTGGGGCAGTCGTGGGCACTCATGTTCCAGGCAGCATCAAACGCCTCCACCACGGCCGGGAGCAGCGGGCCCTCCTCGCTGTAGTTCAGGTTCTGCTCCAGCTGCTCCATGTTGGACATCCCGATGATCACTGCGTCTCCAAGAGAACCCTGGGAAGAGATACGAGGTGCTGCTGCTCCCAGAAGAAACCTGGTTGGCCTCCCAAGTGCTAAAGAACATCGAGGATTTAGACAACGGACACCACAAGGTTCTGTCACAAGGCCAGGGCACCTCCAAGTCACGCCAACTCCTCAAAAGCTCCCAAATCCTGCTTTCTGATGGGCTACAGAACATTTGGGGCAGATGGGGAATATAAATCAGTAGTTCCCTAGTCCAAGGAAAAGCCAGGGCTGTCCTTGGAAGGAGGCTGAGTGGGTGGGAAGCCACGACCCCAGTAATCAGCACTTAAAATCTTTCACTTCTTCCAGTCCTGAGCACCCAGGATACCATGGGGGACACAGAGCTGGCTCGCTCGGGCAGCCTGGCAGAGTCCACGCAGCAATACTCACTTTGGAATGCCATGATCCCATGGGATATGCAGGTTCAAGGATAATCACACCCCAATGTCCCTGTTTTTGTGCCAGGACAGCTGCCCAGTGCTGGGCACAGCCAGGCTGAGCTCTCACCTGCAGTTTGGAGTGGTTGTAGAGCCAGCGCAGAGCAGCCGAGGCCAGGCTGGGTGGGTTGGAGCCATAAGCCTCTTTCAGAGCCTTTTCTACTAGGGCAATTCCCTCAAAATTGTGTTTTTTCCAGTACCTGCATGAAAAGAAATCACTCTTATTGCCCTTGAGACCTCTGCTGAGGAGTGCATCTATATTCCAGCCAGAAGGAAGCCTTGTACAATTCTTTATGGCCTCTGAGGACTTCTGCAATCCCCCCTGCAAGTCATGGGGAAGCTGAACCTACAAACCACCCTGCGGAGCTCAATCACATGTCATGGCCCCAAACCACGTATGCTGATGTAATCCCTGCACAAACTTTGGTCAATTCTCCTTCCTCTCAACTGATGATTGCTGTGGTTTTTCAGTGCAGCCATTCCTGGTCTGACAGCCCCAAACATACCTGTCCCTGTAGGCCTGAGCCCAGTCGTTCCCAAAAAATCTCCCCGTGGGCTGGCGCGTGTCTTTGTCCTCGTACTTGTACTTGCCAGTCAGGAGCCCTCCTGCAAAGGGCAGCAGCAGGTTTAGGGCTGGGCTGGCTCTGCACAGCCCCCATTTCACTGGGTTTGCTCCCAAAGCCTGGCCTTGGCCCTGCTGTACCTGCCAGGGGGTTGTAGGCGTAGAACCGCAGCCCAAAGTGCCTCAGGCAGGGGAAGAGCTCGGCCTCCACCTGGCGTGTGGTCGCGTTGTACATACCCTGCACCAAGGTGGGGACACAGCTTCAAACACCAGCTCAGGGCAGAGCACCAGCTTTTTCCCACCTTTCCCTGAAAACTCCCATCCAGAAGAGAGGCTTCAGGTCAGCCAGGGTGATGTTTTGCTAAGGGACAGACTGACTGAAGGATTGCGAGTCATGAAAAAATTCAAGTTCCACGTTGGGGGAGTCACTGGCTCAGCAACAAACTCACACTCTGGGGTTTCTGAGCAGTGACCTTGTTCATATTCCTGATCATGTGTGTCCTGAAAGGACATGGAAAGGGTGGTCAGGCACTGGAAGGGGCTGCCCAGGGAGGTTTGGAGTCCCCATCCCTGGAAGTGTCCAAGGAATGACCAGCCGTGGCACTCAGAGCTCTGGGCTGGGGGACAAGATGGGGATTGAGCACAGCCTGGACTCAATCCAGGCTCTCCAATGACCTTGGAGAGCTTTCCCAGCCTCAGTGACCCAGACTAACTGCAGCAGATTCCTTCTCTGGTTATATCTGGCACACTGGAGGTTGGTATGAGATTTGGGACCCCCAAATCTGAGGTATTTCCCCACAGCAACACCTCACCTGGTACACAGTTGGCATCACCCAGTTGTTGTACTTGCAGATGGTGCAGATTTCTGCCACCTCCCACGCTGCATAGTTTGACAGACCAAGTTCTTTAAACTTTCCCTGCAGAGGAATAAAAGGGGAAATTAAGTTCCAGTGCTTAAAAGTTCATTTGGATCCAGACAGTGCAAAATGCATGGAGTGAAAAGGAGTCACCAGAGTGCTCATCCCTGTCCACCTTTTCCAATAAATTATTAGGACTGGACAAAAATATTTCCCATTTTCTGTTCATTTGCAATTCACACCCTCTAATTTAAGTGGCACAGTCAGATGAATGCAACTCAGGAATTCTTCACCCATTACCAGCACTAATCCTAACCCAGTCAGTCAACAGGGCTGGAAGCAAAGTTCAGATGTTCCAACGCTTCCAGGAGCTTTTGGGAACAAAGTGCACCACGTGAGCACCCAACGGAGTGGCAGCTGCTCAGCTCTGCCCTGGGCTCTGTCTCCTCTTCTGAGTGTTGCACAAACCCAGTGCTGCAGTGGGCACGAATGGATTTAAAAGTGGTGGGAAGGAGGGAATCAAGGACTGTCCAGGCTTGGACTCTCCACTTTACCTCTTTGTGCAGCTCGTTGCAGGCACGCAGCGTCTCCTCCACCGGCGTCCCGTGGTCAGGAGCGTGGAGGTAGAAGAGCTCCACACTGCTCCTCTTCAGCCTCTCCAGGGATGTGTCCAGCTGGGAGCGCACACTCTCCGCCTTCAGCGTCTTCCCATCCCACGGGTTGGCCTTGGTGGCCACTTCCACTGGCAGGGAAAGAAGGAATGAGGAAGGAATTTCCCCCGTTAGGAGGAAAATAGGGATAAGGGGCATAAACCAAGTGTTTGATGCATTTCAGGGAAGGTCCCTCTCCTTGTCCTCAGGGATGGAGACAGCCTGGAAGGGGAAACCATTCTCAGGGAACAAGTCCTGAGGCAAGTCCCTTCTCCTCAGGGATGACCCTCCTCCTTAGGAAACAGGCCCAGGGAAGTCCTTCCTCCTCAAAGACAGTGTCAGCCTGGCAGAGGAGACCCTTTGCCTCAGGGCAGACCCTTCTCTTCAGAGAAGGGACCCGGGGAATTCCCTTCTCCTCAGGGTACAGGGAAAAATCCCTTCTCTTCAAGGGCAGTATTAGCCTGGCAGGGATGACCCTTCTCAGGGAAGACCCTTTTTTCCTTAGGGAAGATCTGTTTCCTCTGGGAAGACCCTTTTCCTTATGGAAGATCATTTTCCTCACAGAAGACCCTTTTTTCCTCAAGGAAGATCCCTCTCAGGGAAGATCATTTTCCTCAGGGAGACCCTTTTCCACAAGGAAAACCTTTATTTCCTCAGGGAAGAATCTTTTCCTCACGGAAGACCCTCTTCCTCAGGGAAGACCCTTTTTCTCAGGGAAGATCTTTCTCAGGGAAGACCCCTCTCCCCACACACCGACCCCCGAGGCAGCCCCTTCCCCTCAGAGCAGCCCCTTCCCCTCAGAGCAGCCCCTTACCCTCAGGGCCGCCCCCTCCCCTCAGAGCAGCCCCTTCCCCTCAGAGCAGCCCCTTCCCCTCAGGGCCGCCCCCTCCCCTCAGAGCAGCCCCCTCCCCTCCACCGCAGCCATACCGGGCTCTGCGCCTCCCTGCAGCAGCGCGCCCAGGATGCGCTCGGACTCTCCCCCGGCGTACATGAAGGCGGTGTCGAGCAGGCGGTGGCGGCGTTGCAGGAAGGCCCTCAGCAGCTCGGCGCTCGCCTCCTGCCCGGCCCGCCGGCCCATCTCCATCGTGCCCAGCACCACGGCCGGCCGCGGCCCGCCCGCCATGCCCGCCATGGCCGCCACGGCCCGCGCCGCCATCGCGCCTGCGCGGCACCGCCGGTGGGACGGGGGGGAGAGAACACCGGGTTTGGGGGAAAAATAACACCGGGTTTGGGGGAAAAATAACACCGGGTTTGGGGGAAAGGGGGGGATAGGGGGTGGTGGGAAAGGAGGGTGGTTTGGGGGGGAAATTGGCTCTGGGGGTTTGGAGGAGAAGGTGCGGGGCGAAAGGGGAGGAGAGTTTGGGGAGTTCGTGAGGGAGGGACGGACGGGAGCGGCGGTGAGGGACGGGGTGGTGGAGGATTGGCGGTGTGGGAAGGGTGGTGAAGGAGCGGCCGTGAGGGACCGGGGTGTGGGACGGGGAGTGAAGGAGGGACCGGCCGTGAGGGACGGGGAGTGAGGGACGGGGTGGTGAAGGACTGGCCTTGTGGGACGGGGTGGTGAAAGATCGGAGTGTGGGACGGGCTGTGAGGGACAACCGTGTGGGACAGGCTTGTGAGAGGTCGGTGAGGGACGGTGGTGGGAGACCGGCTGTGAGGGACAACGGTGTGGGACAGGCTTGTGAGACAGGCTTGTGAGAGGTCGGTGAGGGACGGGGGTGGGAAACAGCCCGTGTGGGACGGGCTGTGAGGGACAAAGGTGTGGGACGAGCCCTGAGGGACGGGCTGTGAAGGACTGGCCGTGTGGGACCGGGGGCGAGGGACAACGATGAGGGACCGGGGGTGAGGGACAACCGTGTGGGACAACGGTGTGGGACTGGGGCTGTGGGACCGGCCGTGAGGGACAGCCTTGTGGGACAGCAGTGTGGGACGGCCCTAAAGGACTGGCCCTGAAGGACAGCCGGGTCCCCGGGGAGAAGGGGAGGACACGGACAGCCCTCCGGAGGTTCCAGAGAAAAGCGGCTTTCCGGGGAAAATTAAAGCGAAGGAGCTCACGGCGCCGGTGGGAGGTGAGTGCGGTGCTGCTTCCTGGAGTTCGGGGTGTTCCTCCCTTTTTTCACCGTGGTTTTATTCTTCTTTTGTTTCTTTTTTCGTTTTTTTTTTCCTTCTTGTCCCCCCTCCGCTCCCCCTTCTTTTCCTTCTCTTTTCTTTTAATTCCCTCTTCATTCTTTTTTTCCTTTTGGTCATTTTATTTCCTTTTTTCTTCTCTTTTTTCCTTTCCTCATTTTTCCTTCTTTTTTCTCTTTTTTTCACTTTTTACTACTTTTTATCTTCTGTTTTCTTCCTCTCTTTCCTTCTTTTTTCTTTCATTTTCCTTCTTTTTTCTTTTATTTTCCTTCTTTTTTCTTTTATTTTCCTTCTTTTTTCTTTTATTTTCCTTCTTTTTTTCTTTTATTTTCCTTCTTTTTTCTTTTATTTTCCTTCTTTTTTCTTTTATTTTCCTTCTTTTTTTCTTTTGTTTTCCTTCTTTTTTCTTTTGTTTTCCTTCTTTTTTCATTTCTTTTTTCCTTCTCTTTTTCTTTTCCCTTTTCCCCCCACCTCATTTCTTCATCTTTATTTCTTCTTTAATTTCTCCTGTTTCTCCTTTGAGTCCAAACCCTCTCAGGCCGACCACCTTCCCACTCATCTCATCCCACCCCCTAGCTGCAGAATTAGGGCCCATAAAGGTCTATTATCCACTAACAATCCTTTTTCCAACACGAGCCCCAACGCTGTTCCTGCTCCAGAAGTGTTTTTCCCCAGCATTGCTAATTTATTTCCCCATATTATTGCCCTCCCCAGCAGTTTCCCCGCGGGTCACTGACCTCCCTGGGCCATGGCTGCGCGCCGCTGGGGGGGTGTCCCCTTTGGGAATCTCTCCGAGTGTCCCAACGGCTCCCGCTGGATCATGGATGTGTTCCACGAGTGTGCCCAGGACAGCCGGGACATCTCCAGCATCATCCTGGGGCTGCTCTCCATCTTCTGCTTCGCAGCCGCCTCCTTCCCGTGAGTATCATCCCAAATCCCGGCCCCTGGGACAGCAAAGACCAGCCTGCGAGCACGAGGAGCCTGGATTATTAAATCCACCCCTGAAAAGCGTGGAGAATTTAGGATTAGCAGGAGG
The DNA here is from genome assembly GCA_035047845.1 of Dendrocincla fuliginosa. Classification (NCBI taxonomy): domain Eukaryota; kingdom Metazoa; phylum Chordata; class Aves; order Passeriformes; family Dendrocolaptidae; genus Dendrocincla; species Dendrocincla fuliginosa. The sequence continues at coordinate 1,094,272 of JAWWMO010000059.1, read as the reverse complement.
AAGGGAGCAGGCAGCACAGCCCCAAAGCCTTGGTTGTTGTCATGATGTTGTTGCTGAGCTTGGCAGGAGGAATATTCCACGTAAGCCAACTGCAATGTGGTCAGGGCAGGTTGTACTGGGGATGGAATGTTTCCAGGAGCGCTGTGCCTCTTGGAAGTGCTGAGACAAGCATGGCAGAGAGAGATGTGGGGAGTCATGCTCTGTCTTGATTGTTTTGTAACCAGAGGGGAGGATCCTGCAACTGAGGCTTCTCCTCACTCCCTGCTACCCCAGGGTTTGGGCCCAGTGAGCACCAGTGAGCCTCAGGAGTTCTAACTGGGACCAGTTTTGTGCTAGGGGCAATCCCTGCTTTTCCTCCCCTGAGTACTTGGGGATCAACAGGGAACCCTGGGGATGGTTCCCAGGTAGTCCTGAACCAGTCAGGGACTGTGTTTGTGTCTCTGCCCAATTCTCTGCAGGCAGTTTTACCAAGCCTGCAAAACAGGCATCATGGACCGGGCTCTCTCCATATACTTCCTGCTGGGATGGCTGGGAGGAGACCTCCTAAACCTCATCGGTTCCTTCCTGGCTGATCAGCTGCCCCTGCAGGTACCAAATCCCTGGGGCTGGGCTGGCTCTCAAACATCCCCAGCTCCAGGGAGGAGGGATGGGTTGGGACCTGCTTAATCTAGTACTGGGAACAAAAAAGCCTGGGATGCTTGCTTCTTCCCTGCTGGGGTTGGTCCTTTCTTCCCCCCCAAGGGATGCTTCCTTCTCTCCATTTGGGGTTGCTCTCTTCTCTCCTGGGGATGCTCCCTCTTCTTCCCTGGGGCTGCTCCCTTCTTCCCCTTCCAGGGTTGCTCCCTCCTCCCCCTCCTGGGATTGTGCCCTTCTTCTCCCCTGGAAATGCTCCCTTTTCCTCAGTGCTGGTCCCTCTTTTCCCCTGATGGTTGCTGCCTTCTCCCACTCTGAAGTTGTTCCCATATTTCCCTCAGGGTTGCTCCTTTCTCCCTCCCCAGGATTGCTCCCTTCTCCCCCTCCACCTTCTTCCCTCGGGGTCGCTCCTTTTTTCTCCTCAGGGTTGCTTCCTCTTTCCCCCCACCGAGGACACTCCCTTCCCCATCCCAGGACACTCCCTTCTCTCCCAGGGCCCTTGGCTCATCCCAGCCCCCCTGGCTCCCTCCCGCAGGTTTACACAGCTATTTACTACGTGCTGGCCGACCTGGTGATGCTCTCGCTCTACTGCTACTACAGGGTGAAGAACAGGGCTGGAAGACGTGAGTTAGGGGTCTGTGCTCCCCTTGGATGGCTTGTCCCTGTCTGCAGAGCTGGGAGGGGAGGGAATCCCCGGGGAGATTCCAGGGGCAGAGATGCTTTGCAGACTCAGTGATGTCGCTGTTTGATGCCACTTGCTGCTTGCTGGGTTTTTTTCCCCCTTGGATAATTTGAGTTCCTATTAGAGCCAAAGCCAACAAATAGCTACAGGCTGTGCCTGGGGCTTCTGCAGACCCTGCAAACCCCCACACGGTGTCCAGGCTGAAAATAAACCCCTGTGAGTTGCACTGGGCATAGGAATAAATTCTTTACCTACTGTTAGGTGGTGACTCCCCTCTGGAGCTGGAAACCACAGAACTCCTGACTCAGGCCAGGGCTGAGCCAGGGGAAGTTTCCTGTTTTGGTGTCACAGCTCCAGCCTTGATGTGATGGGGAAGTTCATCCCTGTTCAGCTGGAGTGAAAAGGGAACCTGAGCAGTCCTTGCAAAGTTTAAACAGGCAGAGCAAACAGAGCAAATCCACTTTCCAGCTTTGCAGCTTTGTGAGCTCCAAACAGGCATCTTGGGGCAGGGATGACTTTAACTTACTGAAGACATGTAAACTTATTAAACCAATTGATATTTGGTCCATCAGCTATGTAGTTTTGTTAAGCTGGAGAGCCTGTTTATTGAATATAATCACTAAATAACTACTGAATAATCATAATAATAAATAAGCTGAAGCAGGGCTTGCTCTGGCAGGGATTTGAGCATGGCTGTTGTGAGTCAAGACAGTGAAATCTTCTAGGGGTGTGATTTTTAAGAGCTCTAAACCCAAAGAAACCAAGATAGGAGCAGTTTCCTGCCTGATAAGGTACAAATTGACCACATCACTGGGAGATAAATCCCCCACAGCAGCCTTGCCCAGTCCCTGGGTGAGCTGGAGATAAGGGAGAGTTTGGAGGTTTCTTTATCCAGAGAGGGGTCCTGGCAGCCCTGAGGCTGTTTGGGTTGATGGAGGTTTCTTTATCCAGAGAGGGGTCCTGGCAGCCCTGAGGCTGTTGGGGTTGATGGGATTCTCCCTAACCAGGCTCTCCTTGATCCCCTGCAGACACTGCCCCAATCAATGCAGCCTTTGTGTTCCTCTCCATGGGGATGGTGTCCACCCTCTCCCTCCTGGGCAGCAGCAGCACCTCCACTGAGGGCCCAGGCACCTTCCGAGGGAGGTCCCTGCTGGCAGTTCCCACGGATGATCCTGGGTCAAAGGTGAGCCACTTCCTAAATCTGGGTGATGGGGGACAGAAGATCTGGGTGGGCATGTCCTGCTGGATGGTGTGATCCCACCCAGTAGTCCCAGAAAACACCACATATTTTGGGGTTGGGGACTTCTCTTTTAGGAACAGATTGTTCTCCAGGGTGTTACAGACACTGGAAGGAGAACTTCAAGGATTGCTCCAAAATTCAGGGGCAGTTTGCTGCAGGATTTCAGGGCCTGCTCAAGTGTCAGCAAACTTAACATTTCCCACGTGTCTGTTTGCAAATGGACATTATTTCAGGGAGCTGCATAGGATGGACATTCTCTAAAAAAAATGTGGTATTTAAACTGCCTTCATTCACATTAAACCACAGCCACAAAGAATGACTGTTTTCAGGAAGTTTGAGACTTTGCCCCTTTTATTCTTTTTTCCAATTATCCACAATATAAATATTATTGAAAAGCCAGCAACCAAGTGCAGCAAGGTAACTCAATTAGCTGCAGTAAAAGGAGGTTTGCAGAAGAGTTTTGCACTGGCAATAGCAAAGGACCTCTCCAAGCCATGAAAATAAACCCAATAATTCCCAATACAAGCCCTTGAGCTAGACAGCATATTTTCCTATGGTGAACCAAAATACAATTATCAGTTGTAATTAGCACAGGAGCTCTCCGAGGAGGGAGAGCTGGGCAGATCAGAGGCTGGGCTTGGGGGCCACGCTGTGGGTGCTGAGCCTGGCTGAGAACCAGGGGCTGCTCCTGCCCCCTCTTCCTTCCAGCCCTTCACCAAGAGTGAGATCATTGGATTCACCATCGGCTCCGTGTCCTCCGTGCTGTACCTGTGCTCCCGAGTGCCCCAGATCCACACCAACGTGAGTGCCAGCCCTGGGCACCCCTGGGCACCCCTGGGCACCCTGGCATGGCACATCCAGGGGCCCTGGGGGGATCCTCTTTCTCCTCTTTGCTCAGAGGCCCCAGGACCCTCTCTCTGATCATCTCATAAGGGCTGCTTTTCTGTATTTCTGGTCCAAAACCTGATTTGTTTTTCTCCCTTCCCTTTAACCTACCAATATTTTGAGGGTATGGCTTTCATTTTGTCTTATTTACAAGTAAAAGGGGAACTAAAGGGCTCTTGGCAGTGAGTCACCACCTTTTTTCTTCTCTTTTTTTGGGGTGAGGATGATTAATACCACTTTATTTAGGAGAGCCACACGCAAGCTGCTCTCCTTGTCCCCTCTTTTCCCAGTACAAGAGGAAATCCACCAGTGGGATCTCCTACTCCCTCTTTGCCCTGGTGATGTTGGGGAATTCCCTCTACGGCCTCAGTGTGCTCCTGAAGAACCCTGAGCCGGGCCAAGGCGAAGGTGACTACGTCCTGCACCACCTGCCCTGGCTCGTGGGCAGCCTGGGGGTCCTGTCTCTCGACGTGCTCGTATCCTTTCCCTGCCAAAACTTCCCTCTGGGGTCACATCCCACCGACAGGGCTTTGCACGGAGGGATCCTTTCCTGGAATAGGGTGGGGCAGGCGAAGGGGGTTGCTCACCCACCAGCAGGGGAGCGATTTGTGGTGTGGCAGCAGCTGAAAGGCTTCAGCCCTTTGTTGGCACGAAGCTCCCTGTCCTGTCCCCACCCCTCTGGCACAAGTGGCCCTTGTGGGGGTGGTGAGAGCCCGCTGGTGGTGGCACAGACCCAGCCCTGGGTGCCTGAGCAGCCTTAACCCCTCCTCAGATATCCTTCCAGTTCCTCGCCTACCGGAAAGGAAGAGCCGGCCCCTACGAGGAGAGGGATGCTCTTCTTGGCGAGCAGGGAGACAGCCTGGAGAGCTGACAGAGGGCCCTGCCTGCCCTGAGAGGAGGAGGAGGATGATGATACAGATGAGGAGAGTGGCCTTAACTCGGGGCAAAGCTGCCCCTTCCTCCTGGTGGCTCCGGGGAGAAGGGACAACACGTCGTGCTGCCAAAGCAGTGGCAGAGGATGCTGCTGTTTGAACTCGTGCCTCTGATACCGATGATGCCGGTGGGATAAAAGGGAATTATTCGATACCTCAGTTGCTCTTTGCTGCTCTGACGCCCCGCAGCCGGGACCAGGCGCTGCTGTGTCTCTCCAGGGACATCTGGAGCGTCCTCGGTGCTCACAAACATGGGAGGAGCCTGAGCGGGGAGCGGACGGGGTGACCGGCCTGCCGGGGACGCTGCACCGCCCTGGGCCTCACAGCTGCCCCCGGCTCCTCCTGGAACACACGCAGTGTCTGCATCCAGAGGGGACGGAGCAGCTCAAAACCCGAGTGTTCCTCCCACCCACCCCGGGTTAATGCTCACGGCTCGCCCGCCTCGAACACCTCCTTCCCCACGTGCCTCCTCTGGTTTCGCTGTGCCAGTTTACCTGACAGCTCCTGCCTCTTGGTCACTGACTCTCATAGGCCCGTTTTCTCATTGTTTGCCTCACTCATGTTTTAATTACATGGATTCTTTGGAGAAGTCACTCCACCTCTGTCACCCGTGGAAGAGTTGCCTCTCTGTTCGCTCTATTTCGGTCCTGCCCGCTCTCCTTGATGAATTTATCCCCGGCCTGATGTGTTTATCCCCAACTTGATGTGTTAATCCGCAGCACTGATGAATTCACGCCCCTCTCAGGGCAGTGCAGGGGCTCCCTGCCCACGGAGGGGCTGGAAGCAGCGGTGGGTTGGGAAAAGCTGAGTCCCCGGGAGGAGAGAGCGGAGGTGGAGCCACCCAAAGGATCAGCCCAACACTCCCGGCTCCCTCCGAGTGCTCAGCTGGGGGAGAACAGCTCCATCTCTCTAGGAGACCAAGAGGAAAACCAACCAAAGCTTGCAGGCCTTTCAGGAAAAACCAACACAGCTTGTCCTTCCTTTCGGTCACTGTCAGCTCTTCTTTTTGCTTCCCTTTTCCCCTTCCCTGCCACTTTCCTGACCCCCTGTGTTGTGCTCCATCATCATTCCCCAGCACATCCTCTGTTTTGTCCCCATCCTGGAGCCAGCAGCATTTCCTCTCCTGCCTTTCCCTCGGAGTTACAGAACAATTCCTATCCTGTACTAATCCAAACCATGAGCAAATCCCTCATCTCTGCCACTTACAACACTAAATAATTGCCACGTCCTTCCTAACCAGGGGCTTTCTTAAAGCTGGACAAAGAACCTCCAACGTATGGAGGAAAGATTAAACACAGATATAAAATAATTGCCCCATGGGTGGGTCCAAATACACCAGGAGCATCAATCCCAGCACCTCAGCAGGGCCCTGGGAGAGCATCACACCTCCTTCAAAACAGCCACATTCCAGCTCATTGGATGTGGGACAAAACCCAAACCCCAAATAAATAATATTATTTATAATAATAAATAATAAACCCAAACCCCTGCAAGGAAGGGAGGAGAAACAAGGACACCAACCACACACAGACACACTTCTTGGGATTTTTTTTATTTTTATTGTTTTAGTCTTTTTTTTTCTTTTTTTTCCTTTTTTCCATTTTTTAGTATGGAGGCTCAAGTATCAGATGTAGATTCAATTTAAGCTTTACAAAAAAAACCAAAAAATCAAAACAAAAACCCCTTTTGCATTCCATAAAAATTGACAGAAAAGCGCCTTGGAACCAGAAAAGAAAGAAGAACTTTTCAGCAGGTCTCCAAATCACCATCTCCTGCACATCTGGGTGAGTCACATCAGCCAATCCCAAGGAACACCCTCTCTTCCCTCCCTCCCACCAGCCAGCCCCGTGCCCAGCCCCCAAACATACGTGGAATAGATTATTTTTCTCTTTTTTTCTTTTTTTTTTTCTTTTTTTCCAGTTCTTCCTCTTTCACACACCACAGTATTTAATAAATTTTTGTTTTACATTTTTTACACCAATGTAACAAAAGGCAGGAGGGGAGGGGGGGTGAGGGAGGGAAAGACAAACAATGATCCGTGGTGATGCATATAAATGGGGCAGGGGGGGAGAGGGGTGGGGGCAGAAAAAAATAATACATGGACTTCTACAGAAACAGAGCTAAGGTGTGGAGAGTCAGATGTGGTGCAAAGTAGGCCTCAGAGACTGAAAAAGTTTGTACAGCTTTATTCATGGGGAGAGGATGGCGCTGCATGGAGAGCACTGGATGCAAATGGTGACGTGACGGAACAGAAAAGGGCAGGGGGATGAGTTCTCTACCAAAGGAATCTAACGAGTGCATGGCATGGCTGGTTAGCATTTTAACTCTGCTGCTTTCTCTTCAAAGCCTCCACCAGGTCGTTTTTAAGAGCTTCTTGTTTTGATTTGTCTGCAAAAGTCTGCACAGACCTGCGGGGAAGAAGGAGAGGTGGGTCAGCTGGAGGGGAGGGGTGGGGAGGGAGGAGGGAGGAGAAGCACCTCAGCCCGGGCCAGGGAACACTCGGCTGCACCACGGGGAGCAGGAGGCAAGGAACACTCAGGGAGGACATCAAAGCCAAACTCACTCCAGCAGGGATGGCACCAAAGGCTCCCAGCAGCTCCAGCTGCTCGGGGAGATTCCCCAGTCTGTGTTACAGAAGAACCCCAGCGCCCCACCAGCCAAGGGGTTAGTGCTCCTGCCCTCCCAAAATCCAGGGGAACGCAGCCTCCAGCAGGAGAGGGGAGGGCTGGGCAGCCCCTGCCCCTCCTGCAGACTCTGCCCCCGGGGTGGAGCCTCAGAACGGCCCCCGGGGTTTGCTCTGCTGGGAAGAGCAGCCAGAGGTTCTGGGCTCCAATTGGCCTGGGTTTGTACCTTCACCTATCAGTGATGAGTGATCAAAGCAGCTGAAGGAGAACAGAGATACTGTCACAAGGGAATTGCAGAGGTTCCCTTTGGACCCAAGGACAGAGGAGAGCTCCCTGTTCCAGGAGTCCCCTGGGATCAGTGCCCTGGGAGGTGGCTGCAGAGGAACCTCCAATTCCAGTGGCACACGAAGAAATTCCCACATTTAAAACATTGATCATTGACAGAATGATAAGACCAGACTTTTCCAGAGCTGCTACCAGGGAGAAGTGGCAGGATCCAGTTTGGTAGGAGATGTGCCCCCCTAGACCATATTTCCCAGCCTTTTCAGTCCTCAGTGCCTGGCAGAGTGGGAGATGTCCCTGCCCATGGCAAGGGCTGGAACTGGATGAGCTTTAAGGGCCGTCCAACCCAAACCAGGCTGGGATTGTATGATTCAAAGCCTTATTTTCCCTGGATGCTGCTCCTGTAAACAAGGCTGCTCCTTGGGGTGGACATCTTCCTACCATTTTTATAACAGTATTTCCATTCTCTTGTCTCTGGAGGCTTCTGCTGCTTTAATAAAAACATACATTTGATGTTTGTATTTGTCAGAGGCTGAAGAAGTGGTTCTTGGCCATTATCAACAAACAGTTTTCCCCTTGGTCAGCTTAATGTGTTTAGAACAAGGTCTGTAACCGGTCAGGGGCTGCAGTGGGAGGTTAAGGTGGCCCAGGTTAGTCACAGCCCGGTGTCCTCCACAGCCAGAGCTGCAGAGCAAAGGAGAGCACAGGAACAAACCCCTGGAGGCTGGGGATGTTTCAGGGAGCCCGGGGTTCAAGCTCCGAGGGCACTCAGGATCCAGCAGGCAAAGGGGATGGGTGTGTGAGTGAGCTCTGAACTCGGGGGAAGCACCAGCTGGGGGTTCTTCCCAGCTGTGAGACTGCCCAGATTCCATTCTGCAGGGAGCACACTCAGAGTGCAGGGAGCTCCTTTCCCAACTGTGAGACTCCCAGGATTCCACTCTGCAGGGAGCACACTCAGAGTGCAGGATGGCAGTGGAGTGCACGGCTGTAAAGTCCTGCTGGTGCCCACGGGACAGTGCCAGGGCTCCTGGCTCCACTCAGCCCAACCACTCCACCACCACGCTGGGCACAGACCAAGAGCTCCCTTCCAGCTCCCCAAGCCCGAGTGCAGAGCGGTCAATCCTGGCCCAACTCCGAGCTGAGGCTCCAGCACTTGGAAGGAAGGAAACCCACAGCGTTATCGGCCCTTTAAGACACACCCCGCGGGCGGAATTAGGGGTTAGTCGTGTCCCGTCACCATGCAGGGCTGGGCTGGGTGAGTCCTGTTTAGTGCTGCTCTCACACCCCGCCGGCAGCCAGGGGTACCTGCATTGCTTAGTTATCAGGCTGGATGTAGATCTGGCGCTGGGTCAGCACTTGAGAAAGTTCCCTCTGCAACTGCTTATACTTTTGGTTGTCAGGAATAGCATCGATAGATCTACAGAGAGCAGTGGGAAACCAGGGAGCAAACAGGGAAAAGAACAGTCAGAAGAACTCAGGAACACAGAGCTGGGATTCTGGGAAGCACCGGGGAGGGAGCAGTGTGGACACAGAGGGCAGGAGGAGCAGGGAAAGGGTCTGTGTTCCCAGTCCTGCCCACAGTGCCAGGACTGTGAGGGATGGGAGACACAGCAGAGAGAGGCAGTTTCAGCAGCTGAAGGAAACGTTCACAGGGGAGAAGATTCCATTCCATGTTTCCTCGGACAGGCAGTGACTGTTCCCTGGCTAAACCCTGCCCAGCACCAAGGGAAAGGGGCCTGTCACCATTGCTGGGGTTTGGGGCAGCACCCAGAGCAGCTGCCCTGGCAGATCCTGCAGCTCCCCCTGCCCGTGGTGCAGCACAAACGCTGGATCAGCACCATTTCATGATCTCCCTCCACATCTGAGGCTGGGGCAGAACAGCAGAGTGCTCAGCGTGTGCCATTTGCTCTTTCTGCATTCCCACTCCCTGCTGGGAGATCTCTCTGCACTCAGAAGGAAGAGATTTGGCCCCTCAGTTCTGGGCTTTCCTCTGCTGGGGATTTCTGGGTCAAACTGCTGGCCACGGATGGGCAGGGGCTGAAAAGAACAGCCCAGTTTCCCCACAGAAAGGGGATTTATTCCCTTGCTCTGTTCCAGTGCCCTGTATTTTGACCAGCTTTTGAGAGAAAAGACAGCATTTAAACTGAAGTCTAATTACCACAAACTCATCAAGACTTAATTCTGGGATTGTTTCTAAGAACAGCAGAAAGAGAGGTCAGAATTTAAGTACAATTTGCAGAACTGTGAAAAATAAAACCTAATTCCAAATAATCCTGAAATCCAAGTGTTGTTAGTTGGGCTGTTTTCCTCCTGGTGGGGGAACAAGGGATTAAATCATTGCCTCAGGTTTCTACAGTTGAAGTGTCCCCTGAACTCCACACAACAAAAAACATTCCAAAGCACAGGGAGGGGAAACAAGAGCACATCCCAGGGATGGGAGGGGCCCACTCCCAGCTGGGGTTCCCTTACCTCAGCCCATTAACGATGTCCTTCGTTTTTCCAAAATAAATCTCATTCAGTGTACTTCTGATTTTGTTTTCCATGTCCTGGAAAAAGACAAGAAACCAGACCCTCAGTGCCAGGAGCTGTTCCCAGGAATGTCCTTACCCAGGTCCAGCCTGGTGTGTCCCTCATTGAGATCCTCCCCAAACACACTCTGCTCCAATCAAAGAAATAAAGGTTTAATTCCCTTCTCTCCTCCCAGTTAAGCACTCCAGGCCGTGGGATGTCTCTCTGCACCACCAGAGGGCAGTTTCTCTCCAGTTATCCACGTCCTGCACGGGAGGAAAGTCCATCCCCATCCCAACCTTCCCCTGGAACTCCCTGGGGCACAAAACGGGCTCCAAGTGCCGGGTCAGTCACTGGGGACAACCAGGAGTCCAGAGTTTTGTGCCTATGGGGCAGCTCAAATTTGATCTTGTTCTTTGAAGCTGCAAGGCAGAGTCTGGGGAAGGAAATCAAAGCAGCAATTATCATTAGGTCGCTTTCACTCAAGCAGAAAACTTAAGAAAAGGGATCCAAAAAGCAGCAGCTGCTTTTCTTTCATTTCCCAGCTCCCTAAAAAGGCATTACAGCCCATTTCAGTGGAGAATTTCCTCCTCTCTGGCCAGAGGGGCTCTGAAGATCAAGGAAATCAGCACACCCTCGTACAGGAGAGTGCAGTGAGTCCAAGTGGTGCTGCACCCCCTGAGCAGCTTCACCCTCGTGCTGAGGCTCCTTCCAGCACTGGCAGATCCCACAAAATCCAGCACTAAACCCCAATCCAGGGAATTTCACAAGCACCTGATACCTTTCAGCTCAAGGACAGCTGTGTGTGACAACCTGGCTTGAGATAATCCTGCCCAAAAGTGACTGCAAAAGCAAATGTGGGGCAGAAATCTATTAATTTATTAATGAGGAAAGGAACTCTCCTTTTGCAGGATGGTCATTGCTGTGCTGAGCAGCAAAGGACACAGGGGTGGCTTTGCACCCACAAACGATGCTGGGAGGAGCACTGAGCCATCACACACCGAGCAACAGACACAATGGGAATAAATACTACTTTTTAAAAGAAAAAAAACCCCAAATTTGTAGACATGGAGGCGAATTGGGGCAGAAGCAGCTGCAGCAGGAGCTGCTGCTCCCAGCACTCACCTCTACCAAGCGGCCGATGTTGGCTATGTGGGGAGAGGAGTCACTCACAGTCTCATCCTTCTCCATCTGCAGGGGGAACACACAGAGCCATCAGAGCCACGGCAATCCAGGGGACAGGGTGGCAGCACCAGCAGGGCTGGGAGGGAGGGGATCAAACCCTTCTGTGTGCAAACTGCCCAGGAACGTGCTGAGACACTCCCAGCACTCACCAGGGGCACGTCTGGGGCAGAAAAGAAGAGTCCTAAAAGCAGGACTTGGGATAAAACCCCCCAGGACAGCAGGAATTGTGCCTTTTGCAGCAGGAATTGTGCCCTGTGCAGCAGGAATTGTGCCCTGTGCAGCAGGAATTGTGCCCTGTGCAGCAGGAATTCCGAGCTGGATGAACTCAGGTGTATGATGACACCAGTGCAGTACCAGAACAGGAGAGAGGTCCATGAAAAAGGTTTGATTTTTCATCCCTAAGATCCAAAAATGGGAAGCTAGAACTGCAACACTGGCTGTCCTGCCCCTGACTCTGCCCCCTGTGATGCCCACCCTGAGCTGTGCTGAGGAAAAGACCACTCTCCCCAGTTCCTGAGGTGGGAACTGTGGCTGAGACATGGACAAGGTGCTGAACAACAAACACCAGTCCCAGAAACCTCAACTGACACCAGAGGTGCTGAGAGGGCACGAAAACCAAACTGGGAGAAAGCTGTAGTGGGAAGAAGAGTCTTCAAAGGGCTTTACTAATCCCACTGAATTCCCTTTCCATCTGTTCCCATCCCTCCCTCAGGGAGAGTTGAAAAGGCTGGGCCAGCTACAGGTTTATTCAAACAAACCAAGTCTGTGACAGGCCTGGGGAAGTGTGGAATGGAGCTGGAACCCCCAGGGCAGGAGAGAACCCAGAGGAGGGGCAGAAAGAGCCCCAGGATGTTTAATTTTGCCTTCAGGTTGCAGTCAGATGGTTCCCTTGGGGTGGGGACACTGCCTGGAGAAGGGACAGTGCAAACCTGGGCTACACAAACACAGTTACACGTTAGTGTGAGTTTGGAACTATCAGCAAATCCCCCAGCTCTGGGGCTGGGCTGGGTCAGCCCCCTCCATGGGCTCCCTGCTGGGCCTGCTCCACACCTGGGAAGAAGCAGAACCTGAAAATAGAATTATAATTTTTTTAAATGTATATTATTACATCTCCATAAAAACTGCTGCCAGAAGGAAAACACTTTAACGTGCTCTGCAAGGGCAGATGTTGTGAGAGGCTGCTCAGTGGAGAGCACAGGCAGCACCAGCCCCATCCTACAAAGAGTTGAGTTGCTGGGAATTTTAAAGGTTCCTTCTGGGGGCTGTTCCTGCACAGACCCAAAGCAGCAGGACTTTTGCTGCTTAAATAAAAGGGTCATTCTGGGTGTTTTCTGAGCAGAATGAAACAGTTTCCTGGGCTTTCTGTAAATGTTATTTGGAGGAATTATACAAAGAGGGAAATTGAAGTTGGAGAAACACTTTGTTTCATCATGAAAGTGTCTAAAAATACTAAAAAGACAGAAGGGAGCTCATTCTCCACTTTGCTCTGAGGAACCAACAACATCCACAGCTGCTCTGGCCACGGAGCAACGTGAGAATCCCTTTAATGAAACACAAACAGCCACTTGAGCCAAAGGCTCCCCAGGCCACAGGCAGTGGGGCAGACTGAAGGCTCCAGGTGGAAAATATGTGGAATTATTTGGGTATCAGAAAGGCAGAGTTTGGCCTCTCCCTCCAGAGCTCATTTCAAGCTGCAGGCAGGGAAGTGAAGGCTGTGAGCTCTGCAGGGCTTCCAGTGCTGAGGGAACCAGCTGAGACCTCGTCCCCTCCCACTGACCTGTTCTCTCCACTGCACCCACAGGTCCCCCAGAACCTGCACCAAACCACAACCAAACCACAGCCAAGCTGGCCCTGCTGCAGGACCCCCACATGCCACCAGTCCAGACGAGCTCAGCTCTTCCACTCCCTCTTTTTCTGAGCTATTCCATAATTGAACCACTGTGAAATCCATAAGAGACCTCAAAGCCCACCCAGTGCCACCCCTGCCACGGGCAGGGACACCTCCCACCAGCCCAGGCTGCTCCAAGCCCTGTCCAGCCTGGCCTGGGACACTCCCAGGGGCTTCTCTGGGCAACAAACACAGTGACTCGGGGAGAGCAAAAAGCCATGCCCAGAAATTCAGAGCAACGTTCAGGAACAGCCCCAGGGGGAGCCTTTAACGAGGCTGGGGACACTCAAGAAGGGCA
>JAWWMO010000059.1:1062142-1078269 GCA_035047845.1 Dendrocincla fuliginosa | reverse complement strand
AAACCACAGCCAAGCTGGCCCTGCTGCAGGACCCCCACATGCCACCAGTCCAGACGAGCTCAGCTCTTCCACTCCCTTTTTTTCTGAGCTATTCCATAATTGAACCACTGTGAAATCCATAAGGGACCTCAACGCCCACCCAGTGCCACCCCTGCCACGGGCAGGGTCACCTCCCACCAGCCCAGGCTGCTCCAAGCCCTGTCCAGCCTGGCCTGGGACACTCCCAGGGATCCAGGGGCTTCTCTGGGCAACAAACACAGTGACTCGGGGAGAGCAAAAAGCCATTCCCAGAAATTCAGAGCAACGTTCAGGAACAGCCCCAGGGGGAGCCTTTAACGAGGCTGGGGACACTCAAGAAGGGCAAAGATGAGTTTTTCCAGATAGTCTTGACAAAGACAACAAAAAGCCCATTTGTGTGGGATGCAGGGCAACAATCTCTCACTGGCAGGAGGGGGAAGCAGAGAACAGCAATTTTTGAGGTTCTTATTCCAGCTCCAAGCTCAGCTCCACCACGTGGCTGTTCCTTTGGCCCTTTCCTGGCCACCAAGTCAATCATTCCATCAGCACTCCAAAAGCACCCCGTTTGCAGCCACGAGGCCAAACTGGTTTCAAAGTGCTGGCTCTGCCCACACTTCCCTTTCCAAGCACTGGGAGCTTCCCTCTGCCACCAGTCTGGAAACCAGGGTATGACCAAGCTGGGGAACACTTCAAAAGCTCCCTCTGAAAGCACAGGGATGTCTGCTATTCACATTTCAGCATCAAAGGTGCTCAAGTAGCTTCAGTGTTGAGTTGACCCAAACCATTTACCACAGACAAAATCATTCCAGGCTATTTCTGATCACTGCTGCTGTCACTGCCAGGGTGAAACTGTAACCTGCCATTCAAGAGGTAACTAAACCCTGATTTTGGTGGGTGAGTTTGCTGCAGACTGTGTGAAAACAGCTGATCAAGAAGTGCAAATAAGCCTCGGTGTCCTCAGGTGATGTGGCAAACTGGATTTGGAGCAAAGAACAAGCCTTGGAGCTGGGGATCAGCCCAGCTGAACACAGGGCTGGGGACAAGCAGCCCCTGCTCACACTGCCCACCCCAAGGCAGAGTGGAAATCACAGCTTTGTGCCCTGGATCCCAACCCACCAAACCCCCCGTGGTACCCACAACCACCAAATCCCACCCCCAGGCTGCAACGTGCCCCCCCAGCCCACCCTGTGTGTGCAGAGCTGAGCACCACGAGCCCAGTGGCTGGGACAGCAGAGCAAAGGGGCCCTGCCTTTAATGCCTGCCATCTGAATTCAATGTTCTGCTGGATGGAAAACCATGACAGAGGCAGGAACCTCCCCAGGAGGCTCCCAGGGTGGAAGTCAAACCAAAGCAGGTCCAGCAGCTGAGGCCAAGGTGTACTGAGGACACCCACTCTGCCCAGGCTCCTGTTGTCCTTGGCTCAGGGGCTGCTGCTGCCGAGGCCGTGGCCAGAGCTGAGCCCTTGGCCTGCACTTCACAGCCCTGGTTCCACTATGAGCCAGGCCTGGGATTAAAGATTTGTCAGGGTCACCATAACTTGGGTGTAATTACTGCAAATATTTGAGAAGAGTCAGAGAAATAAAAAAAAAAAGGCTCAAAAGTGTCGCCAGATGCCTTTTTCCTTCCTCTGCTTTTCCATCAGCTTCTTCTGTGAGTCAACAACAACGTGGGAAGGAAAATCACCCCAGCAGGCTCTGCAGGACTAACCCAGCTCCAGCCCCTCTCTGCAATCACAGACCCTCCTTGCCTCGGCCTGGCTCAAACCTGCACAAAACCAGGAGGGTTTTAACAGACTCTGCTTTGTCCTTTGTATGGAAAAGCCTCACTCTGCCCTGGGAAGGCTCATAAAGGAGCTGTGGCTGCTGCCAATGCCTCCAGTGCCTCCTGACCTCACAATGTGCCTCCTGTCCTGCAGGGTTTATGGCTCTGCAGAGCCAGGGCTGAGCAGCCCCCAGGCCTGGCAGGTGGCTGGGGGGCAGCAGCCCCTTCCTGCAGGGAAGGGCAGGCCAGCAGAGCCTCAATTCCCCTCAGCCTGGCACCTTTCTGGGCAAAACCAGCTCTCAAGAGGAAGTCAAAGGAATTAACAATGGCACAAAACCCATAAATGTTTGGATTTATCTTCTTTTTTAGGAGGGTTTTCTCAAATCAGTGTCTTGCTACTGCAGAGGGAAAAATATTAAAGGAGGATACTAAAAATTACCCCAAATGTTTAGAAGAGATTTATCTTTTTCTTTTAGAATTTTTAAAATTAGTGTCCTGGTACTGCAGGAGGAAAAGACTGAAGAAAATATGGAAAGTGCTGTGTTTAAGGAGAGGAGAATCCTGCAGTCAGTGCAAAACACAGGTTTCCTCCCAGTGGTTTAGCTGGCTCTTAAAAGAGAGACACAACAAAAGAGGTCATCCTGTACTTCTAAAATCCTACTGGAATCTTCCAGTAAGAAAGTGGCAAATCCTAGAGATAAAAAACCCCTGCAACAGAGGGGAGAATAAAACTTTAGGGATACCCAAAGCCAAAGCAAGACTCTAAAGCCTCTAAATCAAGTCTAAACTCCTGCTGGCTGTTTGATATCTCTAATTGCAAGCCAGGGGCAGTGCCAGGGCCTTGCTGGTAATCACACACTGCATTTCCCAGGCCACAACAGCAGCAGGGGATCCAACACCCCCCAGGCTCAGCTCTGTGGGGCTGCTGGGTGTGGGGGTGAGGGAGGGCAGCCCTGGGTGTGCACAGGACACAGACATACCTGCCTGGTAAGGCTCCCCCCCAGGTTCATGGTGCCAGAGCCAGTTTTGTTAGTCTGCAGCCACAGCATCACCGTGGAGGTCAGCTTGTAATGAGCAGTGCGGCCGCTGGATTTCTCCTGGGAGTGCAAGGAGAGCAAAAAGGGACACAAACAGAGGGTTAAAATCACCCCAGAACCTAAATGGGTGCTGGGCAGACCCCACAAGCAACAACAGCCTAACCCCACTCACACAGCACAGGCTGGCTCTTGAGAACAATCCTAAGTGTGCACATTCCTCTAATTTTCCAAAGCAAACCTAGTTAGAGCAGTTTACCCTCTATTACCTTGCTTTTATTACCTAATTAGTGATATTTATCTGTAGACCTTTATGTTAAAAAAAAAAATCATCATCTCAGGATCACATGCACAGAAAGGAACATACCTTCAATTCTTCTGGGATCCTTTTTGATTACAGCCCTGACTTATCTCCATCCAAACTGCCCCAGGGCATTTTCAAACATTAACAGGGGAAGGAGCTTTACAGCCCTGCCACAATCTTGCATTGTTCAGGGGAACACCTGTGCTCCTTAATTGTCTGGAATTAAGTGGGGTTGGTTTGCACTGGGGTGTATCAGCTGCCCCAGAGGCTGTACCTGAACCTCCACCACGTGGATGGAATCCCAGCATCCCTTTATCTTCTTTGATCCATCTCCAGCTTTCTTAATGAGGATCACCCCGGCAAACCCATGATCCAGATCCCAGAGGTAGACAGAGGAGACTCCACCTTCAAAATACCTGCGGGATGAGAGCCAAGAGCCATGTTAAAAGCAAGCAGGGCTCAAGCCAGAGTCAGGTATCAACAATAATCTGAAATGAGCAGGATTTCTGTGTCCTAATAAAGCTTATTTTTCTCCTTTAAGACAGCACAGTCTCACCAGTCACACACCCAGAAACACGATCAGTTTATAATGCAGAGCCTTTAATTAAAAAAACCCCTGTACATTTCTCTAAAGGAGAATAAAAGCAGAGCTGGTTAGAGATTTCTACAGGACTGAAGCAAACAATTCCTCTGATTCCAATTAACCACAACAGCTGGTGAAAGCACGAGCTACAAAGGGGGCTGAGTAAGGCTTTATTTTACAGTTTGGTCTCTTTTTTCTCCCCTTTTCCCTCGCTATTGGCAAAGTCTGGAAGTTCTTTACAACAAGGTTCACTAATTAAGACAAAAGGGAGCAAGTGAGTAGCATTCTGTTGCTGCCTCCAAAGTCTGTGTGAAGCTGATTTATTGATTTCCTGCTGAAGTGGAACCAGGGAGCTCAGAAATGAAGGGGTGTGTGGAGGTTTCACTACTCCAGCTTCACCTACGGGATACAAAAAGCCAGACTTGCCTAAATCTCAGGTTTCTGGGAGCTAAAAGTACACCCAGAGAACCAACAAAGCCACCTGCAGTGCCCCTGGATGGCACCAGGAAGGAAAGTCCCTCTCAGTGAACCTTCCCCCTCTTTGTGCTCCCCTCCTTTCTAAGCACAGGCCTGCCAGCTGTGAGAGACACCTAAAATCCAATTTACTGTGCATTCTGGACTTCATGGATTAGCCTGAAGCACTGTGGATCCAGGGACACTGCCCCAAGTCAGGAGAAAAGCTATTGGGAAGTGAATGCCAACAACACAGGTAACTTCCAGCACATCCTCTGCCCTTCCAGACCACTCCAGGGTGATGTTTCAAGAAGGCACAGGCACCAGAGCCCCAATTCCCTTGAATTCCAGGCATCCAAGTTTATCCCCAAACCAGTGCTGACCTCAGGAAGGGGGAACAACTTCCCACCAACTCCCCAGAGTGTTTTATTTTCCATGGGTGGCTCTGTGGGCAGTTCAGTGACCAGCACAAACCATCCTAAGCCATTTGTGAACCCCTGGGAAGGGAGAGCCCTCTGCTCCCCAGCCTGGCCAGAGCAACCTCAGCCCAGAAAACCAACCAAGACCCTTCTGGCATCCCCTGGGGGATTCCAAAATGGATTCTGCTCAATGCAGCTGATGGGAATGGCAGTCCTGCAGCAGTTCCAGTCTAACTGACCCCTCCTTTCAAAGAGCAGCAGTTACTGTCCATTTTCAGACCAAGACTGCCTAAAAATGTATGTGTAATGCAGTCTCCTTAAAGCACAGAATGAGTGAACTCACTCAGAATGGAGTGGCAGCCCCTGAGAACATTACAGAGGGTACAGACAGGTCCCCCATTACCCACTTTACGACCTCCCTACGAGCACGAAACGTTAATTAAGAGAGGGACCCAAACAAGGCTTTGGGAAGTTTATTCTTACCTACTGTACTTTGATCCTAATGACATGAAACAGGGGGAAAAAAATCATTTTTATGTGGTTCACCTTTATGAGATTTTACATAAAGGCTTTTGTGGGTATTTTAAGAATGTGCTAAAATGTTGTCTGAAACCACATAAAACCATGTGAGGAACCTCCCGCCAGAACCAACAGCTCACACATGGAAACGCTTTGAGTGGCCTTTGTGTGTTTAATGAATCAAATATAGCATTAATATTGTTTTAAATACCAACATGCTATTCCAATAAAGCTGCTTTGCCACGGCCAGATCCAGATCCTGGAGACTGGAACAACAATGCCAGTGATTGAACCCGTATGGATCCAAGGCACGCTGGGATCTGTGTTATCCAAAGCCTGCCCTGTGGAATCACTCCCAAAATTCCCTGCTCCTTCCCAGGGAGGAAAATATATCCTTGATCACCACATTGGGTTTCACCTTCCCCCCCCCCCAGCACTAAAGGGGGGTTTCTAAACCCAGGAAAGGCGTGTTTGGAGAGGGGAACATTCCCTGAAACCTGTTTTCTTCAGGAAAAATAAGGAGGTGCCACAGGTTAATTGGCTGCTCCAAAACAGAAAATGGGATGACAGAGAGATTGGGACGAATTTAAATCCACATTCATGAACCTGGATTTGCTGCAGGAAGGCTGGACTAGCTTCAAGAAATCCCCTCACCACAAACTAATATGCAGCACTTATTAAAATCCAAGCAGGAGAGGTACCAGGTTGGAAAAGGTTCCAGGAAGGCACCAACTGGGATCTCCTCTTAAACTGGATGGCAGAGCAGAGCACAGCCCCAAAGTCACATGCAGGAGGTGCAGCAGAACACCTGGAAAACCCTACAGAGGTCCTGGATTGAGCACCTCCTTTCCTGGATGTCCCTGCTCCTGGAGAATGTCCCTCCTGCACAACAACAGCTGGAAAAGGCAACCTGTCTTTTTTGGAAGCTTCAATTGTAAAGGCTGGAAGAGATCCTGGAGATCATCAAATCCCATCACCAATCCCCACCACCCACGTCCCCAGGTGCCACTTCCACAGGGGTTTTGCACAATTCCAGGGATGGAGACTCCTCCACTTCCCATTCCCAAGCTTTACAACCCCTCCCATGAACATTTTTTCCCAATATCCAATCTAAGCCTCCCCTGGCACAACCTGGGGCCGTTTCCTCTCACCTGGGAGCAGAGATTGACCCCCCCAGTCACTACAACTGGCCCCTCCTGCAGAATCCAAGGAATCAGCAGATGCTTTTGGGATGCACAAGAGGCCTGAGGTGGCAGGAATTCCCACTGGGGTACCTCAGAAATGTCCCCAGGGGATAAACCATTCTCAAGGACAGCAATTCAAAGCGAAGCAGTCGCTCCCCTTCTGCCCAAGGACACGGATCAACCCAGGATGTTTCAACCAGGATCAGTCTGGGTTTACCTACAGACCAAAGTTTGCCATAAAACAATGAAAACCATTGTTTCATGATTGTCACATCCCTTTATTATCAACCAAAACACTGCTAAATGACATCACAGTTGGGCTGGAGGGACTTTAAGAGGCCATCTCGACCAAGTGACATCCCTGTCCTCTGCAAGGACAGCCAGTGTTCTTCCATCTCTGGGACAATCCTTTTCTAAGGTTCCCCAGGAAGGTGCCCAAAAGGTACAAAGCCCAACACCATCAATCACTCTCCCTGCAGAATTGAGAGCAGCAGCTCCCTCACCACCAATTACAGGTTCAATGCCACGATCAAACACTCCTGGTTTACATCCCTTCCTCCTCAACCACAGAACTCCTGGAAAAAGCTGTTTTATGCAGAAACTGTCACACTCGGGACTGACCTACTTTACAAACGCAAGAAGAAAAGAAAATATTGAAGCTAAGAGTGATCCAAAGCTTTATGAAGTGTTTGAAGCCGAAGTGGGTGGAGACACAGGATGGAAACTTGTCTGAGGAGCCCGAGTTGTACCCGTGAAACAGAGGCTTGGCCAGGACAAAGCTGTCCCTTCCAGAGGGATGTGACAGGGAGGAAACCCCCAGCCTGCAGCACAGAGCTCAGGCAAGGGGACACATCCATCCCTTTGTCCCACCACCGACTTTCCTGGTCCCTCTCTGCTCCTCCCGAGCCCCATGAACAGATCCTGGATGGAGAAAATGAGTTTCCCCCACTCAGCAATAAAACCAAGCTCTGCCTCTCAGTTCCACTGCAGAACCAAATCACTCATCCATAAAAACATTGGTGGATTTTCCAGTCAGGAGCTGAGAGCCAGAGACAAGAAGTCTGTGGCTTCTGGCTCTCCCAAGCCCCTGATGCTGAAGTACCACCACCTGCAAGCTCAGCCTGGCCATGCAAACCTTCCAAAGGCTTCCACAGGGTTTCAAACTGGCTCCTTTGAAGCTGAAAAATATATATTTTCTGTATTCCCTGAAGGTCACAGAGTTATTTCTTCCAGCTACAGAAGTTCAGCATAGAAAGGGAAATGTGCCCCAGCTATTCAGACCAAGAGACTTCCAAGACAACTGGCATTTAAAGATCCTACCCAAAGGAAAACTGAGCATTCAGCTGCATGTTTTTACAGGAGTGACAGTGACTAAAGCCATAATCTGAGCAGCTGGTGTCCAACAGCAACCCAAAACATCCCCAAACCATGAGGTGAGGCACCAAACACTCCCACTATTATGGAAACCAGGTGATTGGAATGGCCAAGTGACCTGGCAGAGCTCTAAGCCCTTCCCCTGTCTCTGCAGCCTCTCACCTCAAACCAGCACAGGAACCACAACAGAAACCTGAGGGAAGTGGCCAATTTCAGCCACCCACCTTCCACCAAACCCAAGCCACAAAGGGTTCAACAAATCCCCTGCAATCCCACACCTCAGGTGAGGGGAAACAAACCCTTCAGGAGATCGGAGCTGTCCCTAAATAATTCTGCTGCCTGCACCCTCCACCCAGCTTTTGATGAGCTTGTTCTTTGAGAGAAGGAACAGAGCAGGATGTGACCCTTCTCCTTTGCTGTGAGTCCAGAGGGTTTGCAATTCCTCTGCCCTCCTTCTCTGGCCCCAGGAGCACAACTGGGTAACAGCCAGAGGCTGAAAATGCAGGAGGTAAAATGTGTGTGTGCACAGCCCCGGGGTTGTGCACCCCTCTGGATGGACACAGCCCCAACGATGCCTGGGGGCTCTGCACAGGTATTTTACAGGAATTCTTTCCAGCACACACAGGTGCAAAAAGCCCTGGAGCAAACATACCAATGCAGTTAGGTATGTGTAACTTCAATGCCAGTTGTACTTAAAAGCAACATCTGGCCCACGGTGGGATGACTCAAACTGTGCAGCAGAGTTGTGAAGTGCAGGAACTCTGCAAGGCAGGAAAACAGTGCCCAAACAATGGGATCCTGAAGGCTGAAAAGCTCCCAGAACCTCCCATTTTGTGCTTTCCAGCACCTTCCATTGTTTAATGAACCGTGTACTGCTCACATTTTCCTCCCCATCCAATTGCTCTTGGCAGATGGAAACCAAGGACCAAATCCCACCTGGAAGGGGCTCCATCAGCCACCTAATGTCACTGTCACGTGTCCAAAGGAGTGACTGCTTCATTAACCACCAGGAAGCTCCAAACTGCTCCCAGATCCTTCCCTGTGCCCATCCTTGGGCCAGCACAGACAGCCCAGAGCTCCATTCAGTGCTGGAATTCAGTGGGCAGGAGGGGAGAAGACAGCAGGAATCTTCTGTGGGGTGTGAGTTTGGCCAAGTCTGTGCTGGCTGCAGATCTCACGTGCCATTGTCTCCTCTGACAGACACCCCACAACAAGGCTGGTGGTTGAGTCACTCTGCCTTCAATTCTCATCACTAGAACACCCAGCATTTGGGAGAGCATGGGGTAAATTCCTGGATACACAATGTCATGCACTGCCAGGGATAACCAGGTCAAAAATTCCAGATCCCAATAAACTGACATCCTGAAATTCAGCCCCGTTTTCGGAAGCATGCAAGTGATTTCTTACTGGGGATTGAAAGCCTTCAGAGAGTGGTATTTGAGGAGAGTGCTGCATCATCAGTGCTGCCCTCCTAATCCAAGCCTTCCCTCTGCAGTGTTCCCATTTTATGTAATCACAGAGAACCGTGGGAACCCAAGGGAAAAACTCCTCCACCCAGGACCTCCGATTCAGAACACAGGAATGCAGAGTGTACAAAATGAAGCACCCAAAGGGAAAAAAAAAAAAAATCAGATGAAAAGCAACTAATTCAGTTTTCCAGCATGACAGAGGCAGATGAAAAGCAACTAATTCAGTTTTCCAGCATGACAGTACACTTGTTTGCTCCAATCTGTGTCAAGGACACCAACAACTTCACTCTTTACTCTGCTTCCAGTGCTGAGCTGCCCATGGGTGTCGAGGAGGGGATGCCAACACTGCTCTGTTTACTCTGACATCTAAATAATTCCCACGGCTGTGAGTTTGGAAGCACACAGACATGAAAGCACTGAAGGTCTTGGTGGTTTAGATCTGTCTGAGGAGGCTTCACCCTGTCCTTATCAGCCTGACCCCGAGGCCAGAAGCTCCCAGATGACACAACCCTGATGTCACACCCTGCTGTGCAAAGGCAGGGCCATGGAAAGGCAGGTTTCCTTAGTGCTGGGATGCACAACAAATGCATCTGGATTCAATCTGCAGGGCCCTTGCCGTGGAAGCCCCAGGAACTCCCCGTGGCCAGGAGAAAGCAGCACAAAGGGCTGGGCCAGTAATGAGGAACAGGGAGTTCATGGCAATAAAGGCACTTCAAAGCTTTCCATGGGTTTCTACTTTAGGCAAACTGGGTTTACATCTAAACACGGGCACAGGGCTTGTCTAAAAAGCTCACAGCTGCCTAAACACTTGGAGAGCTCCAAACCTGGCCTTGGACACCTCCAGGGCTGGGGCAGCCACAGCTTCCCTGGGTACCTGTGCCAGGGCAGGATGTGCTGAAACCAAACCCACAGCTCTTCCATCTGGGGCTCTCCTTTATGTGGTGCAGTCAGAGCTGCTCCATGCACAGAATAAATCAACTTTGGTCAAACAGATAAACACAGCAATTGCTTGCAAGAAGTGCAGAGTATTTCCTGAATTGCCATGAACTCCACTCAGAGGATCTCGTGGTGTGTCAGACCAGGAAAAGGGATACACAAAGGCAGGGAAGGAGAAATGAGATGACACTGGAGCAGCCCTAGGGCAGCACTAATTGAGATTTCCACCTTTTTCTTATGAAGACAAGTGGATGAAGGAAAAGTGTCAGAGGTGGTTCAGGCACACAGTCCAAAATCAAGAAAGAAAAAAGGTAAGAACAGCTCAAAAGGCAAAGCCATCCCAGCAGTTCACAGGCCACCTGAACACAGTTGGCACACATGGTGGCACAGGGTCCAGTGGCAGCAAGTCAGAGTCACAATGGGACAGCCCCAAAGCTCAGCACAGCAAGGCTGTTCCAGGAGATTAAACACAGGAATTAAAAATAAAATTTAAAGTCAGCCCTGAGTGCTCTAAAAATGAAAGGGCAAACTCATCTGTCACTGGGACTTCATGGCAGTGCCTAACCAAGCTCCTCAATCCACGTGTTCCTGAGGCACCAACAGGAGCTCCTGCAGCTTTCCCTTCCCCTCCCTCCTCCAGCTGAGCAGGGGAAGGTGAAGGATGCTCGGGGGAGGCTCTACCTGCAGCTGTTTGGCTGGCAGGGCTGCCCCATCCCATCCCAGGGGGACTCACTGTGCTGGCCCAGACTCCAATCAAAACTCAATAAGAAAAGGATTACACACAGCAGAAACATTTTAGAGGTCAAGCCTCTCCCAGACCTCCTTCCACTCCTACCAAATTCCGAGTGCAGAGCTCTAATATCACAAACTGAAAAGGGATCAACATCAAAACAGGCACAGAAGCAGAAGTTCAAAAGGCTTCATCACTTCCTCTGTGGAGGGAACTCAAAACCTTAACCAATACAAACATTTTCGGGGGCACAACGATTAACATGAGCGTTTTATCTTGTTTTAAAGTTGTTAAAAATCAAAAGCACCAATAAATCCAATTTAAGCCAAGAAAAAGAAAGGAGGAATAGCTTTCTAAATACATGTCAGCTTACTAAACAGGTCCAAAGTTGCCAAAACTCATCCTGTTTGTAGGCAGATCAGCAGCATCCTTCCCCAGGGAGGTCTATTTAATCACTTCAGAAATTATTTCTTCCAGACAACAAAGAGCCATTAGATTACTTAATTAAAGCCCTGATTATCTCCAACCCAAAACAAGGGAAGGCAGGATCTGAAATAGAAGAGATTTAAGCAGATGCCCTGGTCCTCATTACGCTTTGATTTCAATCAAGTGCACACACACGTCAAGGGAAGGGCAATAAATTACAACCATGTGTGGGAAGAAATTATCTCCACAATATTGGAAGTGGAAAGCCAAGGCTCTAACTGAGTGGTGTAAGATATTAGACTTCCATGTGGGAATAATAACCTACTGAACAAAAACATACCAGGGCATTAGCTGCAGGCAGTGTCTGAGTTAGACCTGGCAGCAGGAGACCCAAATGGAACAGTTGTTTTTTGGGAAAGCAACAGGGATTTTGGTAAAACAGAGAGCCCAGAAATATGTGGTGGAATTGAAACCTGGGGTAACTCCTCTTTAACCCAAGGAGACACGAATATGCCTCCAGCAAGAAAAGGTGGCAAACTCCTGAGATACTGAAAGGCAGTTTGCATTAAAACAAATTAAAGTTAAATTAAAACTTCAGAACAACCCAGCCCTACTTATCAGGCACCAAGGGCTCAGGGAAATGGGTCCTCTGCACTTTCCATGATTTTAAAGGATTCCCTGCAATATTACAAGACTTCTCCAAGCTTGTTTGCACACTGCAGTCACTCAGTGCACTGGCCACTGCAGCTTCTGCAGACAGAACTACATTTTGAGCTCCTCAGCAAGCAAATCCAAAGGGATAAACTCCCACAAAGGAGGCTGTTCCCCTCAAACCCCCCTGGCAGCAGGTGCCAGTCCCTGGGGAAGGGGCAGGTACAATGCCATGACTCAGGAACGGAGGTGGAGACTCCACCACACCTGACTGAAAGGGGGATCTAAAAAGGAACAGTGTGTGGGCCACAGCACTGACAGGAGGGAAAAAGCTCTCTCTGTGCTTTTCTCAGCTCAAAGTGGGAGATAATCCAGGGGGAAGGTTTGGGCCACATGTGGAGAGCAGGGTGGGAGCAGCAGATACTCTCAGTGGTTCTTATTTATCTACAGAAAGGCAACGTCTTCCTCCTCCACCCCCTGCTGGAACGACCAGTGGAACGTGTATTTTAGAGCTGAGGATGAAGTGAGCACCAGTCACCTTGGTGGCACCTATGAATGGTGTGTTTGGGCAGATAACCCCCCCAGAGTGAACAGAAACAACCAAAGTCCCTGCAGGTCAACTCAAAATTTAGCTTTCCTGCACCCTGCTTAAAGACTGAGCACCATTCCTGGAAGGTGAACTTGGAATAAACCTCCCCATCCCCCCGAAACCAGAATTTCAACAGAAGACACATCCCTGTGGGCTGCCAGGAGGCCACTCAGCTCTCTGATTAACACAGCAACACCTTCCAGTGAGCCTCAAGTGTTCCACAGACCTGGAGAAGCCCTGCTGTCCCTGGGGATGTCCCTGGAATGGCTGTTATGGAGCTGATGGCTGTGCCCTCCTCTCCCAGCACCACGAGCTGCCAGGGCAGTGACACCTTGACTTGGCATCACTTGGCTCAGCCCCTCTCCTGCCTTTCCAGTGCCTTCCCAGGATTAGTTTCCAGACTGTGGGAACTCCATCCCCTTCCCACTACAACTCCCACGTGGCTCCAGCAGCTGCTGAGTGAGGAGTTGTTGCAGTCCTTCCCAGCCTGGCATGGTGGCAAGAGCAGCACTGGGAGAAGCTGCCACTTGTTACCCCCTCTGAATGTCCCCCCCTCTGATCTCCAGGTAAAAATTAAGCTTCTGCTGTTAAAACACAAAAATCCAATTGTGCTATTAAGGTAAAGTCCAAACCATTCCCAATTCCAAGCACGAGGAACCCTTCAGACACTGAGGTGAAGTTTGCAAACCCTTGCCACAAAAGCCACCATTTTTACAGTGCTCAGCAAAACAGAAGCCACCCTTGTCCCTTTTTTCTCACCCACTTTGAGATCATAACTGGCATCACAATGTTCTGTGCTGACAGATGAGTTTATTCTGGTGCTGCCACCAAATGGATCCCTCCCATGTCTTGCCTATAAAACTTGCACTGACCAAGTGAAAGATGAAATTTTAGTACAACTTCACCTTTTTTCTTCCTACATAATATATTGAGATTGCTGCTGTACCCCAAGCAGAGCAGGGCTCAGCAGACTCCCCTCACTGAGATAACCTGCCCCCTGCTTCCCTCTCAGCAAAACAGAGCTTTTTAAAGAAGTTATTGTACCCAGCCATGACTTCACAGTCATCTGAGCAGAGTGGGATTTAAACAGACAACCCTGGTTCCATAAACCTCCTCATTTTCATCTTAGGGTATTAAAAAACTTATTGGTCCTGGTCTGTTCTGCATCTGGGGAGTAACTGCAAACTTGGCTTTGCTGAATAGGCAAAATTCCTTTCCTGCAGTCAGTTCAGATACCAGGAACAACTGTTACTCACAGAAGAAGTTGGATGGCTGTGAAAACAATGCATGGAAAGAAGGAAAAATGTGATACCTGTAACTAAAGAGTGACCAGTACACATTTGGACAGGCTACCCCTACAGCAAGCCACAAAATCCAGCAAGGAAAGCTCCTCTGAATGTGCTTTGGGCAGCACCACAACCTGATGAGCTCCATCTAAGGGTGTGCTTTATCTCCAGGTTTGGGGAACATGAAGCAGCAGAGGAGTTTGTTCCCCCTGTTGATGGCTGGCTGTCAGACACCTCCAGTGAGGAAGCATCTCAGCACTGCACAAACTCACCAGGTCATTCTGCTTTTCAACACTCCCTTGCTGCTCAGATTTACCATTCTCACCCCAGCACTGCTCAGAAGAGCAGAGTACAGAGACAGCAGCTCCACCTGCTCACACCTCCAGATCCAGCATTAACTACAGTGCAAGACCAGGACAATCCTCATTTTTAGAGAAATTGTTCACCTGACAAGTCACCCAGACAGCTTCCTACTGCTGCTTTCAAGAAGCCTAGTCTACATTTATCTTCCACATCTCCATCAACCCCTTTGCCTTACACCTCTTTCACAAGGCAGGGCCTAAACCAAGCATCCTGCAGCATAACTACATTAATCCCTGTCCAACTTCTGCATTTCAGTGCTCATTTCCCTGGGAGATGTGAGAGTTGCTGCTGAATATATGGATTTTTTGAGAGCACAGCCTTGAGGGAATGGAAAATGCAGATGGTTCAAGACTGAACTTAAAGATCAAAGAGGACATGGGTCACTCCAGGACAAAGACACCATCAATCTGTTAGAGGGAGGCAGGGAAACCCCCTCAGCATCTGCCTCGAGCATCAGCTGACACGTTTGATCACGTTTGGCATCATTAAACCAGCAGACCGGCCCCTCCTCCTCCACCCTGGGGCAGTGACCACGTGTCAGACCGTGTGTGCTGAGGGGAATAAAGAGAGAGAGGGCTCTGGAGGGTAGAACTGACATACAAGTCTCTGTACTGGTCAAAGGCATTGTTGGCTTCCACCTCCAGCTTGCGCAGGCGAGCCGATGGCATGGCACCGTCCTCCAGGGGAGGGTCGTATTTGTTGCTCCACGGAGACCTGCCAGGGAGATAAGGGAAACTCAGTCAGTCAGGGAAAGCACAGCCAGACAAGGAAAATACAGCCAGACAACACGACAAACCCTGGTCATGGCTCCAAACCTGCTGGGACGAGGCTGTCGGGGACAGGGTGGGGTTGTTGGGGTGAAGGTGCAGGGCCAGGAGTGGGGCTGGAGGGTCCTCGTGGGTCCCTTCCTGCTCTGCAGAGATATTTTGTGGCTCTGAAAGGTTGAATATTGGTGGGTCTGGCCTGATTTGCAGACGCTGAGCTTCCAAAAAAAGCCAAAGGGTGCCCAGAGCAGTGTCCCTGTAAGAACTGCACCCTCACCAGCCAGTGGGGCTCGGTGACCCTCGTGGGTCCCTTCCAGCCTGGCACATTCTGGGATTCCAACCACGGGAAAAAGGGGCCACTGGCCCTCAAAGTCACCAGGGAAACACTCCCTGGCCTCAGGTTTCTCTGTGTAAATAATCACTCTTGGGTCTGAACCTGTTCCTTCTGAAATATTCAAAACCAAGGCCTCAGCTGTTCCACATCATATATATGAAATTATTATTAATAAATTTGCATGAAAATAAAAGTATTCCTTAATAATATTGACATTTTAATCATAAAACTAAGTTTATCTGGGATCTGACACTATTAAGTCTCTACAATTAAGGCCCACATTCTCCTCCACTATTTTGCATTGAAATAAACTCTACCTTTAGCACAGTGTTAGGAAACCCTTTGAACAGTCTGAAGGGTTTGACAGGGTGTGTAAAGCTGCAGGTTTTACTGGGATTCCTGCAGGTGTGGAAGAGGGTTTTTCGTGCTCTTAATGAAAGATTTGGTATTGAAAGATTAATGGAACCCTTTGCCCATCTGTTTGAGGCTTTCATAATTGCCATACTGGAAACCTGCATTTTGCTTTTCATTTCCCCTTGGAATAACCAACCTGCACACACAGCACTGCTGGCTGGAGGAAAGTCCCTCCTCACTTTTCCAAACCCCCCAGCCAGGTCGTAATGCCAAGCCTGTGGAAGGGTTTTCCCTCAGGAGCTGCTTGTTACTCATTCCTGGGGAAGGCAGCGAGTCCTGACAGCTCTTTGGTGCAAAGACAAAGACCAGGCTCTGCTTTGCTCCCTTCACTCCTCCCAATCACACCCGACTCCAAAGGGGAGACCCAGGAAAAGCTAAGCTGTGGTGTCACAGCCATGCAGGGTGATGATTCCAGGTGGTGGCTCTGCCCTCCAGGGCTGTGTCCAGTTCTGGATCCCTCAGTTCAGGAAGGACCTGGAGGGGCTGGAGCGAGTCCAGGGAAGGGAACGGAGCTAG
>JAWWMO010000059.1:1037628-1051304 GCA_035047845.1 Dendrocincla fuliginosa | reverse complement strand
GGGGCCTGAGCCCCTCTCTTCAGCCAATGATCCTGGTGTTGGAAACCTGACTGCCAGGAGCCCATCCCACAGGTCAGAGGCCCAGCTTTGAGCCCACAGGGCTCTCAAAGCACTTCTGCTCCCACCACCTTCTTTTTCAGCTTTCACTGGGGCTGATTTTTCTGCTTTGAACACCTCCCACCCTCCCCAGACATCGAGCTGGGCATCTGCATTCAATTATTTTATCTCTCTCCTCGATGCCTCACACTGCTCAGCTCTTGGACTCTGCATACAAAAAGCTCCAGTCACATTCTCATGTTCTTTATGGGCTGTGCAGCCCAAGCAGTGCAGTTTGCCTGGGGATAAATTCTCTAACTTCATTTATCTTCCCTCACTGAAGGCAGAGAAGCAGATTTGGGACTTGTCTGGGGGCTCACATGAAGCAAGGCCCTGATTTGTGTTCCAGTATTTCAAAATCTTAAGTTTATACATTTTAAGATGCATCACACTGGGATTTTCTGAAAAGCAACACATTCTACTAAAAATACTTCAGCATTCTCCTGTGATGAGAAAGCAGAGCTGATCACCTCTCAGATCTTTAATTGCAAACAGAGCCTTGAAGAATAACCAGTAAAGTTACTGACTGCTGTGTCTCTGTTGCTTTAATTCTTCCATGGCAGCATTACTTGGCTCTGTTCTTCAAGAAAGTTTTCATTGTGGGGAATGAGTGTTATTTCAATACCAGTCTTACTGGGAAAAGAGAGGAAGAAAGTCGTGGCTGTGAGCAAACACTCATCTCCTGGAGAACCTGCCTGCCCTTTCTGTGAGGATGATTCCCTGTCCCCACTCCATGCCAGCCATCTGATCAGCCCCAGTCAGCTGCATTTTCCACCTAATTTCTGTTATACACACCCAGGCAAACATCCAAATTAAACACTCAGCAGGAAATTTGCACTTGCAGAAGGAGCCTGCTTGACTTTTACCAGGACTGGGGACACATCAACTCCCACACTCCAGCCAAAGCCACCTTGTCACAAAGGCCACCCTGTCACAGACGCACTGTTTGCTGCACGTGGCCCACATGCACAACAAACCCACCCTGCACCCCTCTAGGAACACACCCCACGAGGATTCTGGGGCTGGAACCCCACCTATCACTCTGTGCTCCCGAGGTGTCCCAGGAAAGGATCCCCCACAGCAGCACTGCCCAAAAGCTGATCCCTTCTTTGGGCTTCCTCTCAGAGAGAACACAGCTCCAAGTACAAGGGGACTGACTCACAGGATGGTGATCCTAAGAGAAAGGAAGCAGGAGGATAATTCCCTGGGGATTGTTCTGATCTTCCAGGATCAACTGGTGGGCCACTCAGAAGTAAACTCTGTCAGCCTCCTTCCTTCAGCTTCACGTCTCTGCAGCAGGACTTCCACGAGCCAAACAGAACCTTGCTGTGAGTGCTCCCAAGGAACATTTCCATGCAGAGCACACCCTCAGTCTCACTTCAGCAAGCCATGAGAACAGACGTGATCCCCATCCAGGTGACACAGTAATTATGCCACACAATTATTAATGTATTAATATTCCAAGTGCTGTCACTTCACAGAATCATTCAGGTTGGAAAAGACCTCCAGGATCATCGAGTCCAGCTTTTGGGTTGGAGCATCCTCACAAACCCATTATAGAGCAGTGTGATCTCCTTTAACTCCCCTCTTACAGGGACTGCCTCACAGGTGGATGCTCCAGGGCTCCCAGTTCCATGGAAAATGCTCTAATTTAAATGAGTTGTCCTTACAAAGGTACATGCCTACCCCAAACTCGTGCTGTAGAGATTCAGAACTCCTCCAAAGTTGCACTTCCTGAGCCCCTGAGCAGTGTATTTACAAATACTGACTAATTGAACCCCAAGCAGAGCATTCCATGCCAAGGCCCATTTCCAGCACAGCTTCTTTCAGGCAGGACTTGAGGAGGGCTGTGATTGGCAGGGCCTCTAATGAACTCTAATTGAAGACCCGGCAGCCTGAAAAACCCAACAACAGATGTGGTGAAAGGGCAAACCACAAACTGTTTTCCTAATGAATGAAAAGTGTCTGGGCTGATGAGGGCCAGTGACCCAAAAATTCTCTTTTTCCACCCACTCTTTTACTTCATGTTCAAGTTTGGGCAGTTTCCTGTGTCAGCACAACACTTGGGGGCAGTCCTGGACAGTCCTGCACACACTCCTTTGATTCACAGGGGCACCAAGATGCTCTTTCATGAACAACCAGCAGCAGAGCCTGGCTCTGATGGAGTCAGAAGGACCTCGGGGAGGGAACTCAGCATAGCTATCCTTCCCAGCAGGAATACCAGCCTAGGAGAGGTTTTAAGCTGACAGAGGGCAGGTTTAAATTAGAGATAGGGAAGAAATCCTTCCCTGTGAGGCTGGGCAGGCCCTGGCACAGGATGCCCAGGGAAGCTGTGGCTGCCCCATCCCTGGAAGTGCCCAAGGCCGGGTTGGATGGGGCTTGGAGCACCCTGTGATAGTGGAAGGTGTCCCTGCCCATGGCAGGGGATGGGACTGGATGGGCTTTAAGATCCCTCCCAACCAAAGCCATTCTGGGACTCTGATTTTAAGAAGTAGATACCAGTTTCTCACTGTGTTAGTTTTTGAAAACTCTCAACATACAAAGACATTTCTATGTCATTTTCTCTCCTTTCAACCTGCAAGCAGCAAACCATGAGTGCTGTAAAACTGGCAAACTGAGCTGCAAGCAGACTTCAAGTGATAACCTAAACTTCACCCCAAAAATTGGCACAAGCCCCTGTTTCACATCTACCCCAGAAGGGCAGCATAAGGAAGGAAGGAAGGAAACCCAGCAGTCAGAGCACCATCTTTCCTAATTCTACCCCAATTTTAATGAACCTGCCCGTGCACGTTGTGCATTCGGAGTCTGACCTTTTACTTCAAGGAGGTCATTGTCTGCTGATGGCACAGGAAACAATCAAAACAGCGGCTTTGGATGAAGGTTTGGATGAAATTTGCCAAAAAAGGTCAAAAAACTATTTGCTTGAGTCTGGCTTATGATGTTTTTGGAACTTTTACAGGTGGCAGAGCACACACTGCTCTTGCCTAAGCGGCGTAGACTTCAGGAGGGCAGGCTGAGAGTGGCTGCAGAGAAGGTTTACAGATGTCTCAGCAACAAAGAAATCAGACTGGATGTAACAAACCATTTCATCTCTACCCCAGAGAAGGGACTGCAGTGGCTGGGAATCACAGAGACCTTCTAACAAGCATCAAACCAGTCTGGTTCATGTTACACTTGCAATATGAAAAGAAGCCCAGCGAGCCTGTTGCTGATGGAAAGCACGGAGAGCACTAATGAGCACCATCCAGAAGTCATTCCAACATTCAGAGGTACCCAGCAATTTTCTGAGTCATTAAAGAAACCTCACAGCAATTACAGTCAAACTTCCCATGGATCCCCAAACAGCTGCCTTGTTTTGAATGGTCCTGGGAGCTGCTCAAACCCTGGTATGGTTCAGTCCTCCCAATTCCATCAGAAAGCCAACCATGTCACACCAGATCATATCAGGGATGTAGTTACTTGTGTCCCACCTCCAGCAACAGCCACAGAAACGATGCTTTGGGTTGCCAAGTTTTGGTGGCACAGATGTAGCCAATTACTGAATGGTTTCAAGAAAGAGAAATAATCCCTTCCTGCAGGGAATAATTTCTTTCCTGCCCCCCAGAGCTTTCTTACCTGGACCTCAGCTTATGGAAGTAAAAGAAGGACTTAAGACTTAGATAAATTTAAGTCAGCCACAACTTTTTAAACCATAGTTTACCAACCATTTAGGAACAGACATCCCCAACCAAACTTTTACCTGGTGAGCAGCTGCTCTTCTGCACACAGAGATGACAAAGAGCTCAGACACAAATTAAACTGTTTAATTAGAGGCATTAGCTCAAACAGCTATTATCTGCAGCACCATCAGATTTTTAGGGTGTCTCAGGCAAGGTCTGCCAGCATCACACAAAACTCAGACCTGCCACAGAAAAGGGATGCAGTTCTCACTAGAGAGAAGGCAAAAGGCTTAATTCAGAGGTCTAACACCCCTGCTCCAGCCTCAGTGTCCTGTCTGCACAAAGTTAGAAGCTTGGGTCAGAAATTAGCCATGTGTTTAGGCTGGGCAATAGAAACAAATTGTCCCAATAGGAGGTTCTGTAGAGATTTAATCTGTATTTCAGTAATACCTTCAGATACCCCAGAGGCAACTGTGCCACCCACAGTTTTAAGGGACAGTTGCCACTAACTGGGCTATCACAGGATGTGCAACAAAATCCTGTGCAACTTGCAATGACCCTAAAATCCTTTTTGTTTTCTTCACCAGCATTTTATGGGAGAACAAGAGTTCCAGGACAAGCAGTAAAACAGGTATTGGGTACAAGGGGGTTGGCCAGGTTTGTTTTTTTATCACTGCACTGCAGAACACCTGATGGAGCACAAATTAGACCTAGATTTGGGTGTTCTCCAGACCTCCAGTGTCCTGCCACAGCCTCAGCAGTGTCTCTGAAGTGTGTGGGGTGGCACAGCCACTGCCTCTCCCACAGCTGCACACAGGCAGGTTGTTTATCAGGAGGTAATACCCGGGTACCAGGCCCTGCCATCAACCCTGTTCCAAATTTAAACAGTAGCCTTCAACCTGGCCAGCAGTTCATCAAGAGAGCTGCTAATGACCCTTCATCCCCAAGTGTCCCTGCACACACAACCTGTTGGCTTGCCCAAAACAAACATGCAGATTCCTGACATTGCTCAGCCAATTGTTTGTTCAGCCTTGGCAGAAGACAAGGAGACAAACAAACAAACAAACCACCACACCCCCAAGATGCCTCAGAAAACGTTCTTACATAGCAGGCCTTGGGCAGAGCACCCAGAACTCACCAAGTCGATGAGGTCACTGAGATTCTTCTCGATCTGCTGCGGAGGCAGACGCCTCATCAAATCCAAGGCACAATCCAGCTGCTGGTCACTCTGGGGGAAAAGAACAGCCCTCTGTCAGCACAGGTACAGGTAACACAGCAAATCCCACACACACACAAGAACTCCCTGACTCCTCTGACACAGGAGGTTCCAGTGCTAAGCAGCAGCATGTTCTGCATTAATACAGTGAAATTCAGTATATTTGATGGGGGATTATGGACTTGGCATTGCAGTTCTGAGGTGCCACAACACCAAGGTAACACCGTGCTGTTGATGGAAAGGAGTCCAGTCCTCACCCCCCCAGAAACTACCCCACATTTGTGCAAGTGTTTAATGTGCTGGTTTTCCACGCTATCTCAATGACAACCCAGGTAGGGAACTGAAAGTTCCTTCTCCCAAAGCAGGTTTAGCACTTCCTCCTTTGCAGTGATCAGCTGAGATAACCAGCATCCAAGACAAACTCTGCTCCAGCCCAGAGCTCTCCCCTTCTCTCCCTCCTTCAGCCTTATCAGAAAACCAGAATGAAACACACACAAAGCATGATCCACTATTTCCTTCTTCCTGCAAAACACACCCCAAAAGCTGCCTGTGTCTGAGAGACCAGGGACTTCAGAGATTCACAGAAATCACAGCCCCATTCTCCAAGGGGCTCACTGCAGGCTCACACCAACCCTGACCCACAAAAGCCACCCTTAGACTGCAGAGCCAGAAAACGTTCCCCAAACGTTACCACAGGCACTGATGAGTGAACCACAGTCCTGGAATAACCTTTGGCTTCCTTTTCACCACCACAAGCACACACACAGGCCTAAGAGCACCCAAAACCTGCACCAGTTCCTTTGCTCACAGCTCAAGGGAGGAAGAGCCACCTCGTTTTCACTGCTCCTCCCTTCCCTTTTCCCTTTGCCATTTCTTGCCACCCATATACAACAAGCTCAGCTTTAATTTCACCCTCCTGTGCCCTGCCAAGCCCCAGAAGTTTTATTTACCAACAGCTTCAATACCAAAACAGTTCCATTATAACATTATCCAAAGTAGCAGCCCCCAGGACAGGGAGAAACAGGAAGCAAAGCTTCCTGCAATTAAGCTCTACCTTAGGAATGAGGAAAGGAAGGAGTGCTGGGCTTAGTGCACATCCATAATGAAATGTTCCTAAAGGTTCTGCCCGTTCACAGCCAAGGATAAACATTTACACCCAGGCTGGGGAGAGCATGTATTTGTTTCTCCTCCAGCTCAGGCAAAACATTCCAGCCCTGCAGTCAGGCATCAGCTCCCAGAAACCTGCAGGACTGCCTGAAGACCTGAGCACCTGCTGCCACTGCAGGAGGGCCCAGGGAGGAATTCACATAAACCCACCAAACCCTGTAAACACTTGGGTAAGGGGGCAAGCAAATCCTTGGGTGAAGTTAGTCAGGAGTGAAGCAATTTATCCTGAAAAGGGGCCCCAAATCCAAGACTGAACTATCACCATATCCATGAACAAAACTCACAGCCAGGAGTTCAGAGCTTTTTATTCATCTTCACTGGATGTCCACAAGAAGGGAAACTACTCACTTTTTGCTACCAACCTCAGTCCCCAAGGGAAGATGGCCTGTGCCTGCCCAGCCCCTGCAGGGCACTTCTCCCCAGGTATTGTCTGGACCTCCTGCTATCTCTTATGTCCAGGAAGGAAAGCTGGAACACGGCCACAGGGTCCTGTTCCTCACCTGTGGGTCATGGGAACACTGATGGAAGTGCTCCATCCTCCTGTGCCAGCTGGAATTAACAGACCAAAAGGCCTAGAAAAGGATGTTAAAATCCACCACTAAAGCTGTAACCCCGGAGTGTTTTACAGCGAGGCAATTTTGAAATAAATACACTGAATGAAGGAGATTCTCTATTTCCAGTGTTTATGGATTAACCAGAACTTGGTCTGACCATTTCTATACAATATATTCAATAACAGCAGTAAAATGACATGAGCCAGACTGCTTAAGGCAGAGATTCTCAAAGGGGTTCAGACACAGCTGCCAATGGAAAAACAAAAATATTCAAGCAAATAATAACAGTGTATTTTCCTGGTATTGAGGAGGCAAAAGCAAGGCTGAGCAGCAGGACTCTTCAGCTTCTTGCAGAGCACTTAGGTAATTAAACTTGCCAGTTAAACTTAAATTAAGCTTGCCAGTAGATCTCCTAAAGCACCAAAACAAAGGCAGGGCCTGCTGTAGTTCTGTCCCTAAATCCACAGATACACAGCCACTTTAATCTGCCATAAATCCAGCTGGAATGGTCAAAAAGGCAGCACAAAGACAGATTACAGGGCAAAGTGGTACCTTGGGGCACTGGATACATCTGGAATGTCCTATTTCACAACTGAAGGGGTAATTCTACCAGGATCTTTTGCTGCTGGTTCTTTCCCTGCAGGTGAAGTGAAGGTTTAAAAACCAGGTGTGTGGGCAAACACATCCTTTGGTTCCAACACATCCTGTGGTTCCAGACCTGTGCCCAGCTGGAGGCACTTGGAGAGGGACAGGAGCCACATCCAGAACCAGCAGCAGAGAGTCCCCTGATTTTACAGGAGGGGAACACTCCCAGGGATGTGCTGCCACTGTAGGTTTGAGAGCTGTGTGGTATTAGTGGCACTTCAACCCCCCAAAGCCTTCAAACCACCTGGGTGAGAGGAAGGTGCTCTTTGGAGACCCAGGACATGTCACCCACCTCACCAGGGCTGCCCCACCTACTTCTCTTAACTTCACCTGCTCTGGATTTCCACTTGCTTAATTCTCTTGTAAAATCACATAGTGAAGACCAGGGGTTTTACCAGACCTCCAGACAAAACATTTCCGTGGAATTTTTGCCTTTAGACATGGAGAGGCTTATAAACCCCTGCTCACTGAGCAGGTGATCAGACAGGCTGTCTCCAGGCTGGGCTGCTCTCAAAGCCAAGCTCTTTGAGGTTACTGGACTTAATGAGCTTAGTGTTTACTTGATATGAGGTCGTTTTCCACCATTCCTGTTTCATCCAGCCCAGAACTCCTGTGGAGGAGCAGGGAGTTCAGACAGAAAGCCTAAATGAAGTTTTATTACAGCTGAAGTCACTGAAGGATTTAGAGATCATAGGAGCCTCAAAGACAGAAAATATTAGTTTAGATGAAAGCTCTTTAATAAGCTTCCTCTGAAGATGTCTGACTATCTAGAATCTCCACTTAGGCACCTGCTGTAGCATTCCCATGGGACTCCCACAGGGGAAAAAGGTTATGTCTAGAGTAGTTGTGTTTCAGCCTCCCTGGCCTGCATTTCCTCTTCAGTCTCTTTGCTGTGTTTAACTTCTTTCCAAAAGAGAAACCCTCTCACAACAGCCGCAAGTCTCTGGTCATTTAGGCACTCTGTGCTAAAGCTCAAATCAGGAAAAAATAGTGCTTAAAAATAAATCAAATTACCTGTCTCAATGTGCATTCACATAGGGGCACAGCTGTGGATTTTAAAGGGGGAGTACGGGCAGATGTCATTCAACACAGAAAACAAATTAAAACAACTTAAAAAACCACAGAGATCCCTGGGCTGAGGGGACAGGGCCCAGGAATATCCCAGCCTGGAATAAAGTGTGCTGATGCCAGGAAACAGGAGCTGCCCCAACCCTGCCCAAACCTGCAGGCAGCTCCTGCTGCAGCTGTCACAGCCCAGGGCACCCACCCCGGGCTGCAGGGAGGGCACTGACCCCCCCAGGGCTGCACAGCCTGGGCACAGGGCTGTGTCCTGGTACAGGGGTGGCTGCACCCCAAAATCCACCTCTGGAGCCCTCCTGGCACCAGCATTGCCAGGGGCACCTCACCCAAGTGACACCTGTCTGCTCTCTCCAGCAGACAGCAGCCCTCTGGCCACTTACAAGTATTTTGCACTTTTAAATTATATCTTCCCACAGGCATTTCACTGTACACACCCAGAGAAATTCCCAGGCTCTATTCCCAAGTTTTGGCGACTCTCCACTGCCAGTTCCCTGACTTAACTGATATTCCAAGTTTAAGGGGGTTTACACAAACCTGCAGCTCTCCCCATTTCAAAGCCATTCCACTTGAGAGCAGGTCAAAGCCTTCACTTAAAGCTCCCAGACTTCCAGTCAGCAGGAATCTGCTCCAGAATTTCATCACAAAGCCCTGTGGATTTAATTCCCTGTCCTTCACACCTTTGCTGGGATGAATCCTTCTCCCTGGACTGTGTTACTGCTCAGCATAAACAGAGTTGGGCCGTGTCTTCAAAATGAGAGCCAGGCTGGTTTCACTTCTGTGTTGTGTTTCTGTATTAACTCTCCTCAGAGGTAACTCCTGAGGTAGCTGAGCCAGCTCAGGGTTACAGCAGTGGCAGCTTCTCCCAGTTTAGCCCTTTCTGGGAAATCAGCCACTTGGGCCACCAGATCTTTTCCATCAGCAAACCCAGCACAACATTTCCACTCCAGGCATGACTGTGCTACAAACCCCCTTTTCCATGCAGGATGCCAGCTGAGAACAACTGGGTGACCTAAAAATTACTTCAGTAATTAAGATTAAGGTGAGAAGGCCACACAACTGATGTAACAGATAAAATAAAGGTTTCTGAGGTGCTTCAACACACAAGTTTTGCTCAAGACTGGCATCTGGAAGGTTGTTCAAGTACGAGGTGGATCTCAATGTTCAGGGAACAGCCATAAGACAAAAACCTGAAGAGACACCACAACCAGAACAAGTGCTCAGCTTGATGCCATGTGGAACACTCACACACCAGACCAGTTTGGTCACTGAGCAGTTCAGAGACAAAATATCTTCATAAATTAACCCAGGGCCAGAAATACACAACCAGCAAATCACTCTCTTCCCCTTCTTTCCTGCTGCAGACATTCCCCAGATTGTAAATCATATTATTTCCTGTCAGTTCTCCCAACAGGAATGTCTGACTAACATTTCAGCTTTGTGGTGCTACAACAATAAGTTTTTTAATTGAAACACATGCCCAGCTTCCCCTCCTGCTTGTCAGTTTAATCCCTGCCAACTTCCAGAGCTCCAAAGGCAGAAGACTCCCTTTCCCAATTACACAATAGGATAATATTACTGCTCGAAGCTGCAGCAAAGGCTTGAATTATTGTAACCCTTGGGTAATAAAAAGTCCAGCAGCATGTTAAGTTGCAGGGTTCCCTTCTGAGCTGTCAGCATCCCCTTGTTAGCATGTTAGATGGGAAGGGGAATAACTGTCTGACCTAGGAAGCCCCAGAGAAGTTCTGCACTCAGGACGTTTCCATCAGCGGCACTTTTTCCTCGCAATCTGTTTTTCCACACTTGTTTTCCCTTGACTATTACCCCTCCTCTGGCAGATCCCACCAAAACCCATTTGTAATGGACTCATAAATCAGGGCTCTCTGACAGCAAGGTGTGCTGGGGGGAGAAACAGCAAAGAAGGCAATAAAACCTGAAGATAAGACTCTGCTGTGCACAGTCACACCAGGGCAAAGATTATTAAAAGAACAAGACACTGATGCAAACCTCACCCTCCTTCTGCTGAGCTCCTTTGTCTTTCTGGGCTGTCTTTTGGGCTTTTATGACCTCCCACAGTCCTGGCCACGCCGTGGGCTCAGTGACATGTCCTGCCCAATTTCCACAGTCAAGACCAAAGAGCCCAAGTGGTGACAGGGCTCGTTCCACG
This sequence comes from Dendrocincla fuliginosa, assembly GCA_035047845.1. Classification (NCBI taxonomy): domain Eukaryota; kingdom Metazoa; phylum Chordata; class Aves; order Passeriformes; family Dendrocolaptidae; genus Dendrocincla; species Dendrocincla fuliginosa. The sequence continues at coordinate 1,040,723 of JAWWMO010000059.1, read as the reverse complement.
AATACCAAGCGAGAGGGATTAAAGATTAAAATAAAAACCCGAAGTGATGGATCGGAAGGCTTTAGCAGAAGCTGCTGTACTGTCTCCCCCAGCTCCCCTGTAATCTGTATTTATTTCCAGAGCAATTGTACAAGTCACGTCACAGCTTCTGACCCTCCTTGCAGACCTTCTCCTGCACAACATGGTTTGTTTCACTCTGCTCTGCTCTAACTTTTACACACAATTGAGCACAAAGCAGCACTGGCCCCAGTTAATGACTGCAAACACTTTTACAGCCTGTTTTCTAAACTCCAGTCAGTGTTGCACTCACTGCAAATGCACCTGCACGTCGTCAGAACAGGAGGGGTCTGCTCTGAGGCTCAGCTTTTTGTTCTGTCCTGCTCCAGGAGTGTAACACACACAAACTGCAGAGAGAGAGCAGCTCAGGAGGGATCTCTTCCCTAAAGAGGTTCTCCAGGAATGAGGAACTCCCACATCTGCTCCGAAGCCTCACAGAGGGGACTAAAATAATCCAGGGGAAGGGGAGCAAGTGAGGCAGCTGAACTTTCCTTGGCACCACTGCTGACACCAGATCCTTGTCACCATTTCAGGCTCACAGCACAACCATGGCAAGGCCTGGACACATTAAAGGAGTAGCACTGGGATTCCAGGAGCTGCTACCAAAGGGATCTTCTCCTCCAGACAAGCTCATGGGTTAGTGTTTTCCCAAATCCTTTACCTTTAGGCAGCTCTTCCAAGCTCCCTTCCAATCAGTGTTGGATCCCACTTCCCTTCCTCATTCCCACCTCCAGCACAGGCCAGCACTGTTCTCTGCCACAGCACATCAGCCACCACCCCAACTCCACTCCAGAACAATTATCAAGTGAGTTCTAACACGATGGAAATAAAATAAATACCCAGATGCAGCTCTTGTTAGCACATCTACAGGGGTGCAGGGCACACAGGGGAAGGATTAACATTTCCTTAGCACCTCCTTCCCAGCAAGGATGCATTTCCAGAGGGCACTTATCTGTATATTTGATACTTTCCAAACTGATTTACCATTTATCACCTTAATTTATATGAATCCAGTGTAAGTCTCCACCAGCTCCCCAAGGAAAAGAGCCACCACTCACAAACACGAGAGCAGGATGGACCAGCACCAAGGCTTTCTGGGAACAGCTATTTATCCCAACCTTTTACCAGGATCACTAATGATTTCTGCACCAGCATTTGTCTTCTGGGTAACAGAAACAATGTTTTATTTATTAAACTTGTCATTGAACATGACAATGCAATTTACTGGCTTTCATCTGGTGCCAAGAATTCCTGCGAAGCATAAAGTTTGCAAGAAGTCATTTCCCAATAAATCATGGCAGGGAGTGACTATGCAATGTTAGCCCCACATGAAAGGGGGGGCTGCAGAGAAAAGTTGCACACACTGCAAAAACCACCTCTAACTTTTAATAAATAGGATTGATACACTGAAGTTGACTGTAGAACTGACCAACTTAGCTCCTAAGATTTAATTAGACTGAAGTTACTGCACAACAGGACTTTTTCCCCCATTTTTAAGTCCGGATTTAACCCAAAATAACATTTTCTTTGTCAGATCTAACTACAGATAGGAGATCTTAGCTAAACAAAATGAGCATAACCTGTTACAGCACAGCACTGAGACAAGAACTCGCCCTGGTTTTGCAAACACCTCATGTGGAAGCTGCAATGTCTGCCAGGGTTTCACTACCAGGAGAGATGCTGAGTGTGTACACACCCCAAAAGACAGACAGACAGACACCCACAGGCAGCTTTGCTGGCAGTGAAACCACACAGTGATACCTAAAGCATCAGGTGCCTCTCAGTGTTTCCTTGTGACTGGGTTCAACACTCCACCTCAACCATTTCCTGCAGCTTCACAAAACACACGAGGTACATCTTGCACAGTCAACTCTTGCTTTCCAGGACCTGTGTCCCCCCCTCCTGCCCACTCTCTGTGACTCACAGCAGCAGCAGATTCCCTGCCATGCACAGCAAACCCTCCCAGGACCCTCTTCCTGACCCTGCCAGCCCTTCTCTAGGAGCTCCAATGCACCCTCTGAGACTCAACCCTGCAGAAGGATCCCAAACTCCTGATCCCTCCTCCCCATCCTCTCACTCCATGACTTCATTCCTCCTCTGTAAATCCACGAGCTGGGTTAGCTCAGGCTCTGAAATCAGCCCATGCAGTCCTGTCTGTGTTGGTTCACAAGTCTGGTGACCTGGTTTTCACACTGTCTTCCTGCCTTCCATTCAAATATTCCTGAGGAACCGCCCCAACCCATCCCTAAGGAAGGTCTGCTGTATTTCAACAGAGGTCAATTATTTTATTTTTAAAATTGTAACCACAATTACTACAAAGACAGCACCACTTGAGATTCAGTGCTGTCATTTGCCATCCTGCCCATCTGCAAACATGTCATTTGTGGTGCTTTCTTTTAATCCTGTTAATGTTCAATGACCTTTTCAAAATGCTCTTTTATTCTTGGTTCATGTTCCAATCAGCCTGGTCACAAAAGTTTTGGAATTGCTCAATTGAAATGGGAGAGGTTTTTTCTTGCAGAAACAGCCAAGTTTGGCAAGCTGGTCCTGGCCTGAACCTGATTCAGGTTCTCCTTCCAGTCAACTGCAACTTAAATGCTGTTCTGTGAGGAATTACATTTAAAAAAAATTGAGAAAATGCACATAACCAGAGCAGCAGGGAGCACCTACTGTATTGCCAAGGTGACAGCAAACACCACATGCTCAGGAGAGCACACCCAACACACACAGAACAGCCCAAACTGGGCACGGGGCTGGGGCCCAGCACAACCAACATACACCCAAACTGGGCACGGGGCTGGGGCCCAGCACGCCCAACATACACCCAAACTGGGCATGGGGCTGGGGCCCAGCACACCCAACACACACCCAAACTGGGCACGGGGATCTGCCCCAGCCCTCGAGCTGCAGCTGCCTGCCTGCCCTGCACACTCAGCACTTTGCAGCCTCCTCGGGGCCGGCAGCCAGGGTTGTAAATTCATGGGATAACTCTGGCCAGTAACCGGATGCCTGGCGAGGCAGGGAGCAGGCACAGGGGA
>JAWWMO010000059.1:1003633-1019937 GCA_035047845.1 Dendrocincla fuliginosa | reverse complement strand
TCCTCTGGACTCTCTCCAGCAGCTCCATGCCCTTGTTGTGCTGGGAATCCCAGAGCTGGAGGCAGCTCTGCAGGGGGGTCTCACCTTGGGGGGGTAGAGGGGCAGAATCCCCCCTGTCCTGCTGCCCACGCTGTGGGGTCAGCCCAGGGCATGGCTGGGGCACATCCAGCCTCTCCCCTTCAGCACCCCCAAGTCCTTCTCCCAGGGCTGTTTTCCATCTGCTCATCCCCCAGCCAGGTGCAGCACCAGCTCTTGTTCGTGTTGAACCTCATGAGGTCCCCGTGGGCTCGAGCTGGTCCAGGTCCCTCGGGATGGCCCCATCCTTCACTGCCCGGCGGGTGTCACCTGCCCTGGCTGCAGCCTGTCCCTTCAGCAGGCCTTGTGTTTGGTTTTGGTGTTTTCTTCCATCCTGAAGTGGCAGCAGAAGGAAGGGAACGTGCTCTGCCCTGTGCACAAACACTCCAGACCAGGGATTGATTCCCAGTGTTGGCTTCACGGTGGCACTGAGTGAAGGGCTTGGTTAAATTCGTGGTTTTCATTAGGCTGCCCGAAAAGGTCACATGCACTGTGATTAGCAGCTCTTTAGTTTTATCTTGTTACCAAACCCAGTGTGATGGGCTGGGGTGTTTGTCTTTGTGTGTGGGAGCATTTTTCTGGTTTGTGTGTTTTTACAGTTGATCAGTAACTGAAACGTTTGTGCTGAGAACCTCCTGCTTGGTGTGACCAGCAAAGGACTCGGTATGAACTCTGGCAGTCAGAACAACTCCCAAATTGCTTCATACTCAGTAGTTTGTGATTGAAGATGATGATGGTGTTTAAATGTGGAGTGAGTGGGTGCCCAGTGCGTGCTGACAGCACAGACCCTCCCAGGCTATCCCGCTGGGAATGGTGGTTTCCTCTGCAGGCACAGTAAAACCTTGCATGGTTGTCATGGTTGGGTTTGTAATATCACTGCAAAGTTTGCTGGAGTTTCCAATAAACTATCAAGGGTGGTTGTTACACTGGAAAGAAAGAAAGAAAATAAACTTTCTTTTACTTGAGAATTTAATTGCTTGTCATGTGGGGTATAGGATTTGGTAAACTTGGTCCTTTTTTGTGAGCCTTTTCCTTTTTGTGGCTGTGGTTTCCTTCCCAAACGTTCCTTTACATCCTTCCTGAGTGCTACAGCCAGGGAGATGTTTCCAGCCAAGGGCTGGGAAAAAACCCAAACACTGTGATTAGTGCTGTGTTTTCCCATCCCATCCTTTCTAAAAAAAGGGAAGCACTGAATTTCTGAAGCCTTGCATGTGGGCCATTTCCCAGTGTCTGTGAGTGGACACATAACTCCTGTGGATTAGTTTGAGGGCTGGAGGGACATGGGAAACAGGAGAGAGGAGGGGAGGTAGAGCTCTCAGGCTGGCTTTATTAGCAATAATCTGGTTTTAAATACTAGCACTAATCTGTTTTTAAATATTAGTCTGTCAGGATTCCCACTACACCAGTGTTTGTGCTGCACTGTTTTAGTTGGAGACCGAGCTCCTGGAAAAAACTTGATCTCCTGCCACTGGAACGTCCAAAATAAATATTTATCTTGTGTCCCATCCTTTGAAATGCTGTATTATGTTTTTGAGCCCTTGGGCACTACCTGTGTGGGTCTTGTAATTTGGTGTGAACTTTTTCCTGTTGGTTCCAAACAGAGGGTGTTGTCAGGCGTCGTTAGGGCAGTCTCTGATTTCACAGAGAACTCAGCCTCTTTCTGCCTGCACCAAACATTGAGCCATTGTTCAGTGGAGTTGAGGTGCTCCCCTTTTTGTTAAGACTGATATTTATTTGGTTTTGTCATGGTGGGGATGTGTCTCGGGTGTTGCTCCCCTTCCATTCCCAGTGTAGCTGTGAGTACTGGGCTGGGTTTTCTTGGCTCACCGGGTGGTTTCTCACTGGTGATCCAGGTCCTGCTGGCTCTGGCTTTGCACTATTCCCAAGGCTTTTCACCCAGGCAGTCATTTCAATAATTTAACCTTCTGCTCCCTCTTCCATCCTGATTACTCATTTTTTTTCATACAGAAAAGCAACTTGCTACTTTTTTACAGAAAAGTTCCTTGTTCATGTGCAGGGAAGGAGAATCAAACTACAGGGACTTTCTTTTCCTTCCCAGCTTGCAAACCTTTCTGAACTCCTGTGTCTTCCCCAGCCCTCACAGGCATTTCTTCCTTTTCATCAGCACAGCCCTGGGGAGGAGGGAGGATGAAGTAAATAGTGTTGTGTTCTCCCTCCATCCTGCAGGCTCCAAACACCTTCAGAGGGTTGGCTTGTTTGTTTAACTGATTGATAGTTCACCTCTGTTTATTTGGAAGGACAACTACTCACAAAAGACTGACAGAGTTGTTTTTTGCTGCGAGGCTGTAATTTCAGACAAATTATTATTATAAGCTGCTTCCAGGAGACAGAGAGGCAATAAAGAGTATGTGTGGCAGGGAAGGAGGTTTGTGTGCCTGCATGCCTTGGTTTGTTTTGAAGCTGTTGTAGTTCTAAATGAGTTGGACACTGTAATTTCTCTATTACTGAAAGGTAATCCTAGGAAAGCTGTTTGCTTCTTGACTCCTGTCACACTTCCTGTGTGAAGTTGCTGTGTTGAAGCTCATTGGTTTTTCAGGAGAGAAATGTTTTGATGTATGTCTGTGATTGACCAAAATTCCGCCTGGAAGCTTGTAAATAGCCCAGTGTGGTGATGTTCATTTTCCTCTAATCCTCTGTTTTGACATTTGAAAATAAAACGCTTCTAATTTCCATTTAATAGGGATTTTTTTTAAAGAGAAAGGGGCACTTTGAATTCTCCTGCAACTGTTAACATGATTTCTTCTGGCTTGCATCATCTGGCCTGCTTGAATAGCTGTTCTCTTAATGGCAAGGGTGAAATCGTATTGTTTGTGTCATTGCACAGATTGGACGTTTCAGAAAGAACCATTGTATGGATTGCAATGTCAGTATTTTTAAATAATCCTTCACATGGTTATGAATAGGATAAAGTCAGTCTATATAATGATAAAACTTGATTATCCTTTCTGAAAACTGGATTAGACTTTGTCTAAATATACAAAAATCCTGACATTCCTGTTTTGAAGTGTTTTTCTGCTTGGCAGTTGCATTGTGACCATCCAGTCGTAGCTACTGGGTCGAAAGGCTTCTTCTTCCTTTGGGGTTTTGTTTTTCATAGTAGAGAGCACAGATATTATGTGAGCACACAACTGGATTGTTGTGTGAGCTTTGTAACCCCGAGTTCTTTTCCTTTGTAGTACAGAAAATCCAGCTCTACTAGCTGTGTCCTGCAGCCCAGGCAGTGTAAATATTAACTGCTCATGGCTCAGGCTGTGCAGGGAGGCAGCACAGAGCAGACAACAACAGTTGTTTTCTTTGGAAGAGCTGGACAAATGCTGCTCTGAGAATAGGCTTGTAGGCAGAAATCTAACAGCAGTATTTAGTTCTGATGTTAGCAGAGCTCTGAGTACAACGACCACCTACAAATTAAGGGGCTGTTATCCTCTGTGGGAAGAAAAAGCCAGGAAAATCTTTAGGAATCCAGGTCTCCTCCTGACTGCATTGTGCCCAGGTGAGTCAGGGAGCTGTGCCCTGCCCAGGAGTGCCAGACCATCTCCCTGACTGTTCCAGCCTGCCCTGGGTGTCCCTTTGGTGCAAGAAGACCCGAGGGAGGAGCTGTGACATCCATCTGGTCGTGCAGGCTTTGCAAACCCCAGACCTCCTAAGCTCTGCTCTGCTGGAAATGAATCCAGAGTGCTCTGCCTTGCTGGTGCTCACATTGGTGCATTGGGGAGGTGCCAGCTGTGCCTTTTTTGGGAGGTGGCACACAGTGACACTGCCCAGGGGAAAGGGGCTGTAGCCAAGTGATATCTTAAACCTCTCGTTTGGTCCTGGAGATGTCACAGCAGTAGGTGGGGACAACTCTGTTACATCAGAAACAGTTCTTTGAGAAAATCCTTTCAGGGGTTTTATCATCCTCGAGGATGTTGGCACGTCCTTGATAATAAATGAGTAGTGAGAGGTCTGAGAAGGATCAGGCTCCTTTCCTCACCATTCCTGCCCCCAAACTCTTGCTGCTCTAAATTGCCTCTGTTTCTGAGCTGGGCCAGCAGACGTCAGTGCTGGCCAGCCTGTGTTGGATGGGTGTGAAGCACCATCATTGCTAACCCTCACAGTCAGACTGCCAAAGCCCTCAGTGTGAGTTTGTCTGCCTGCTAAACCTTTTAGCAATGCTATTGTTTCCATTAGCAGAATATTTTATTGCAGTAAGGCAAGGTAAGGTTTCCTGTCAGAGGTGTATTTTCTGCATTATGAGTGCTGTGCTGATTTCTTACACATGAGCTTCTGAACTGAGCATGGCCCTGATTTGTCTAAAAGCTTCATGTAGCATTGATCATGGGATGGTTTGGCTTTGGAAGGGACCTTAAAGTTCATCTTGTTCAATTGGATGAACATGCCATGGGCAGGGACACCTCCCACCAGTCCAGGGTGCTCCAAACCCCGTCCAACCTGGGCTTGGGCAGTTCCAGGGATCAGAGGCAGCCACAGCTTCCCTGGGCACCCTGTGCCAGGGCCTGCCCACCCTCTCAGTGAAGTTGCACTGTCTCTTCAAAGAGCAGCTTCCACTCCTCTCCCCTTCCCCTTTTAAAAGAGGGAGGAAATGTTTGTGCCCTCAGGTCTCACAGCTCATCCATCAGTGTGAGGATGAAAAGTTTGTGGCCTGCTCCAAGGTTATTGCTGTGATTCCTTGGGAGATCACGGCCACTTCCTGCCTGTCCCTCTGCAGCAGTGCTGATGTTTATCTAAGCTTTGCCTTCAGGCACTGTTTGACCCTCACAAGTCCTTAAAGCTGAAACCAGCCCCCTGAAAGCATGTCAGGAGCTTTTATTATAATGGTATTTGGATATTAATATTCTGTGTTTCTACAGTCACATGCTTGAAGAAAACAAAACACACTTCTTTCTGCTTCTTCGTCGAGTGCTTGGGATATAATTTCAGCCTGTTTTCTTACAGTGTCCTTGCTCATTTTTCTGTCTGCTGCATAAACAGTCCACACCACGGGGGAGACGGGAATGAAAGCTTCGGAGCTGGTGTTTGAAGAAAGGCTGATTCCTGCCACTAAGACCTCGCTAAGAGTCTGCTTAAAATTAATTCTCTCCATAAATAAGTGATTTCATGGTCTCAGATTTCTAACTGGTGCTAAGTGAAGGCCCTGCTGCATGAAGGCAGCTTTCCCCCTGTTCTTGCAAAGCACTTCTCCGTGGATCTTGTCAAAGTGGAGGCTGAAGCCCTCGCTTTTGTCTTTGTGCTTGAGGAATGGCAAAGGAAAATAATAGTTTTCTTTTTGTCAGATTAAGTAATTGAAAACCTTCCAGCTGCTATAGTAACAGCAACACATCTGCCAGATGTCAAGCAGCAGCTTTTAATCCTTCTATTTTAAGTGTCGAGCAAAGCCCATTTAGGTGTGGCTGCCTTAAAGCTGCCTCAGCCCACAGCTACTTGGGTAGCCCGGCAGAGAACCGTGTCCTATTGCTCTTGGAGGGACTGTTGATTAAATTTATAGGAAAAAACCCTTTTCCCAGATGTTCTTGTGGGGCAGGAGCCCATCCTGGAGATTTGTGTTTCTCTCCGACACTTTTATGATGTCCTGTTGGGTGGATGGCACGTGCTCTCCTGCGTGTGAGATTGATTGGAGGTACCAGGACGTTTTTCTTGGAAGGTGTAAGAGTTTCAAACAAGAAAAAGAGGAGAATGCAAAAGTTTTGGAGACTGGGCTTGGTGCCTAATCCCAGTTCTGTGTGGTGGGGAGCAGGAGTGAGATGTCCACAGGAGTGTCCTGTCCCCTGTTGACACTGTAAATGAGTTTAGGCTGAAGTGATGGATGTGGGGTGGAAGAGACTGTTTTTCTAGTTAAACATTTTAAACTGTCAGAGAAGGTGAAAAATGCATTGTACTGTTTCCTGTGGCCTTTTCCTCCAAAGAGTCTGTCATGCAAGAAAGGGAGGGGGGAAAAATCAAGCCCTTCGCTTTTCCATGTTCGTTTGTTTTGATTGTAAGATAAACCTTTCATGTTTTATTGTTATGAAGTTAAAGCCTGGCCTAGAGGTGCTGGTCTTTAGGAGGAACAGCTGGAGTGTCCCCTGGTCAGGTGGGAGGCTCTTTGAAGAAACACGTTGCCTCTTTAAGAGGAAATTGAGCATGTGAGAACTTAAACCTGTAAAACTCATCAACAGCTCGGCCATTGTTTATCTCTGGTGTAACTTTATATAGAATTAAAGTGAAATGCATTACTTTGCTCCCAAGGCAAGATGGTTTTGCCCCCCCTTGGTCCTGGAGACACAGGAAATGACCACATAACCACAAATACTTTCTAGTGGAATGAAGATGAGTGACAAACTACCCACAGAAATAGGTTCTTAACCAGATGGGCTGAGGAATTAAATGTAGCTGAAGGGTCTGGGTTTAAGTTAAAACCAATTTTTGAATGTTAAAACCAAGTAGAAGAGAGGAAATGCTGTACATGCAGTGGCTGATGTGAGGGGGCAGATTGGGTGTTTGTTGTTGACAGGGCGTTGTGATCACAAGAGTTTCCAGCACAGTGTCCAGCTGTGCCTCAGGAGGAGAGGAGTGAACCAAACTGCCTTGGAGAGCAGGGAAGCTGAGGTGCATTTCTGCTTTGTTTCTCAAGTTGCCTTGTACAGAAAACCAAACCCGTTAGCTGTCAGATCTCCTTCATTTCTCTGTAGCATTTTTATTACTTAAAGCAAGGCCTTAGATACCTTACCATCATCTTTTTGTACTCATTGTCACTGTGCTGCCCTTCCTGCTGGAACAGGGTGCAGTCATGTCCTCTAAAACTGCACCAAAATTGCATTTTCATGAAAAAGAACAATCCCTTCAAATGAGCTGCTTCAGGAAAAACAGAGTGTTCCACAGTCTAAAGATGTGCTGAGCCACATCTGCTTAGCAGTGGTGTTGGCATGGGGCAAGACCTAGTTTTTGCTTTGGGCTTAGGCTGAATTGCAGTTGACAGAAATAATACATTTTTCACCTTTTAAGTATATCCTGTAGCTTCCTTTGTGACCAGCAGGAAGGAACATTGATGGCATCTGTGTGGAGCCCTTTCTGAGGGGCTGTAAAGTGAGAGAACATCTGAAGGAGGTGAAGAAAACAAGCTAACAGGGATTCTGGAAGTAGATGGAAAGCAACTCTATTCATTTTAGTCCCTCCCTTAGTGCAGGGCTGTCTTGAGACAAAAAAGGGAGCAGCTCACCACCAGGCTGGTGAGAAGAATGTGGGTTTGACTGGTGACATGGAAAATGTGGTGACATTAGAAACTGCCCATGGAGATGATGCAGGATTTGTCATCCTGTCTCAGTGACCAGCTCCAGTGTTTGGGTTGGCAGAGGGGACCTTCCCAGGGACTGGTATGGCTCCCTCATGGCAGCCCCGCTGAACTGGGGCAGCTCAAACCATGCCTGATGCTCTCTGAGCAGAAGGAATTCCCTCCACGGAGTCCCTGTCAGGCACAAGAGCCCAAAGCAAGCGGGTTGTGGGGCCAGGCTGGCAGAGGGGGTGGGCCAGGGGGCCAAACACACGCCCCTTGGATGGATCCTGGGAGATAATAATTATCCTTAATGGCATAAACCCTGGGGGAGAGCCAGCAGCAGCTGGGCTCTGGCGGGGGCTGTGCTGGGGAGGGGGACAGGGGGATCAGCTGCAGCTCCTGCAGTGCCTGAGGTCTCTGGCAGGGCCTGCCAAACCCCGGCGTTGTGGGAGATGCTCCAAGGAGTGTATCTCTTACTGTCTGAAACGCAGCAAAACCCCAACCTCTGAGCAGACATCTGGGGAGCTGAGCCTTTCCCTGAGCTGTGCAAATGATCAGAGTGCAAAGCTGCCCTTGTGCAAAGTGTCTGGGGGACTTGTGTCAGGAGCACTTGGCACTCAGGGCTGTTCTCTTCTGCACGGCGTGTTTTGTAAGGCTGCCCCGAAGCTGGAACGACCTGGGAAAGCAGTTACCTCTGGCACAGCTGAAATCTGGGGTGGAATGAAGAGTTTTTAACACATCTCTTACCTCGAGCTCTCAGTAAACACACGCAGTGAAGGCCTAACGGGGGTGAACACGAGGGCGTTTGCTCAGGTCAGGTTTGGTCACTTCTAATAGTCAAGGTTTCCTGATCAATAAATGCTAATGTGCCACGTGGTGCATCCTGATGTGCTTAGGATGCATTAGGGATTGTCTGAGTAAACTGTTCCAGTCATATGCTTTCTGCAAGGAAAAGGGTTTGAAGAGGAAAAGAAACCTTTAAAAAAGTGACACATCAGCTTATATTGCCAAGAGGGTACAGGATTCCCTGGCACTGCTCTGGACTCAGGGCAGTAATGTGTTCAACAGGATCTTAAGGAAGGATCACATGCTCTTAGGAATACAAAAAAAGGGATGTGTTTTATTTAATAAACTCACTACACTTAATTTACATTTCTTGTATTGCAGGAAGAGAATTGAAACTCATAACAGGATGTGTTTGCAAAACAAACCTGAAACTGTTGGTTGTTTCTTTTAATGAGCATATGCATGGCTGATTTCCCCCCCCCCTTTTTTAAACTTTTGTACTTCAGTGCCTTATCTGAAATTCTTGTCTTTAGTGCATAAAATTAAAGGTAGAATTTGCCCACTCAGCTGCAAGTTTTCACTTTACATTTATTGGTTCCTGAGAGGAGTTTTGCAGACTTGCCTCACTTCTTGCAGAAAATCCTAAGCTCACCTTCCAAGCAAAGCAGAAATTAATTTGAAATATGCCAAGTGTTTTAATGGCTCTGGATAATTTTTTTTCAACTGCTGCAGTTATTTCTATATATAGTATTAAGGATGTGAAAAGTCATTCACTCCTAATGTGTTTAAATATGCTCCATAATGAATGTTGTGGATGTGAAAGATAAGCAGCCTGGAGCTTTCTTTGTAAGGGATAGAATAACACAAAGCTTCAAAGTTCTGCTGCCCTCAGGACACACATTGAAGCAGTTAAAGTGGTGAGATAAACGAAATACACTGAGATATTCATCTGCACAATCTGAAGCTCAAGGACACAATGAGTTTTCATTTAAGTGTTTCTCATTTGCTGACAATGAGCCAAATAAATCTTAATTCCACGTTGTGGATGGTGACAGAAATTCAGGAACTTTCCCTGGGATGAGAGTCTGGTTTGTTTCCCAAATCTTCCTGATAATGTACTTATTGTATATGTTGGGATTCTAAGCTGGATTAGCTGCTTACAGTTACTTAAGAAAAGAAGAATTGTTTTTTTCAGAATTGCTATTTAAGAACACTTTGGTTTGGTGTGCTGGAATTACATGTAGTCAGATATTTATAGTGTGATACCCCTGAGCTGGAGCAAAGAATTGCTGTCAAGAATGAAATAATACAGAGTGATGGAAAATTATCTTAATCCCACTCACTGCATTTCTTGTTACAGGTGCTGGATTTGGACTAGGAATTGTTTTCTCAGTCATCTTCTTCAAAAGTGAGTACACTGCCCTCATCTTGACTGCCTGGCTTCCCAATTTCCACCTCTTGTAGGTGTATTTGAAAACCCAGAAGTCCTTGAGGTGTCAAAACTTAACCAGCCTGTTAGTCCAATCCTCCATTGTTTGGTTTTCAGTAATACATTGGATTCAGAGCTTGCTCTCTGCTGAATTCTAAACGTGATGTAACTCACTCTTGTTCTTCTCTTTTTGGGGCTTACAGAATGAAACTGCCTAATATGCCCCTTTCGTAATTTAGTCTTTGCTGTATAATAATATAAACCAAACAGCTTTCCTTGCCTTTGATTTGCCCTCTCTGCTTCCTCCCCCACAGGAAAGACATGGCCTATTGCTTTTGGGTCTGGGATGGGGTTAGGAATGGCTTATTCCAATTGTCAGCACGACTTCCAGTCTCCATATCTTCTCCATGGTAAATTTGTAAAGGTAAGCACCAGTGGAGGTTACTATTGCTTGGTGACTCTGTGAATTAGGCACCATTTCCGTGGATGCTCCTCTGCCTTTCCCAGAGGAATGCTGGTGAGAGGAAACTGGGGTTGCCAAAGCAGGAGTGGTTCCCCTGCTCTTCAGAAATGGTCAGTAACTGGTGGGTTTAACCATAAACTCATTAGACTGAATACATGGAATTAGTTGGACAGATCCTGCAGGTAGGTTTTAACACAACCTGAAAACACTTACAATAAAAGGACATGTGAGAAGAGCAGAAAAACTAAACTAATAGCGAGATGAGCTGGGAAGAAACTTAGTCATGCCAGAGAGATCTGTGTGTGGAAGCAGATCTTTGATCTCCAGTGAGGTTTGGGGGTCTTTTTTCAACATGAAAACACTGATCACTTGTAAGTTTTGGGGATGTTTGGCTGGATTGTAATGTAGCAATTAGTCTGAAAAACCAGTTTTGAAGGAGATAGTTTCAGTGAGTTCACCATTGTCACTGACATGCTGAAATAAAATATTTTAAAATAGATTAATTAGCAGGGACCATTTGTGAACTCCCAAACTGGCTGCAGGGCACCAAGTCCACAGACTGACTCCATTAATAGTTCCTTAATTTCTTCACATGGAAAAGTTGGGGTTGTTCTCGTGGTAATTCATCCCTGTGATATCTGGAAAACAAAAGAAGTGTTTGGGCATGTTTTGCATCCACAAAGCCATGGACTGCTTGAAGCATTTCAGTGGAGAGGCATCCACCAGGATGGATTTGCAGTTTACTGTGGCACTTCAGAAAGTTCTGAGGCAAAATGTTCTGCCAGGAGCTTTTTGGAGGGTGCAAAAATTGCTCCCATGTCCTTCCTCTGCCTGAAGGTGTTTTTAGGCATTTCCTGGTGCATCCAGAGCTGTGAGTTGAGCTCAGTCCTCCTGGAATTTTCTGCCAGATGAGCTTTTGCCAGCACTCTGCAGCCCCACCAGCCAAACCTGCTTGCAAATACTTCCCCCAGCTGCCTGTTAAGGGGAAACAATAACACGATTTTCCAACAAATTCTTCAGAATAAAATATTTTGGAGGGCAATATGGAGAAACTGTGACTTGGGTGCTGCTGATCAGCACTGGCAGCTACTGCCCAGAGTGAAGGATCTGTGCATGGTTCTGGCCAGATTCCTTACCATTAAGATGTGTTGGCCTTCACCACCATCCTGAGGGTATTCCTCCAATTAATGTCTCCAAAAAGGAGCTGGAATGAGCTGTCTGTGGCTTCACATGAGTGATGAATGCCCTGTTCTCATGTTCTCAGAGAGCATTAGTCATTCAAGGGTGCCTCTTACTGAGCAGCAGAAAACTGAGTGTCAGGTCAGCCTAGTAGGGGATTTTTGTTGGGGTTTTTGTTGGGATTGAGGACAAATCTGGGCTCTGGAGCAAGGGTGGCCCTTGGAAGCCTGAGGTGACTTGAGTTTCCAGTGCACTGTCTCCATGGCTTTCTCTGGCACAGGGAGGCTGCTGAGAGAGGGGTGAAGCCATGTAGTGGTTAATGTCATTAATTCCCTCTGAAATGTCATGTCATGGATATTACAAGGTTATTACAACCATATTATTTCATTTCTCTTGGTTAGGAACATGGAAAATGTTGTTGCATTATCACTCATCTGGTTTTTTCCCCAGAAAACTTGTTATAGCTGAACTCTGTAGGACTTCCTTACACAACTGACTTCTGTTCAAATGTTAACTTGTCAAACTGAGAGACCCTGCAAGAAAATCAGCTTTATTAGAGAGAAATGGAACTTGGATTAACTTGGACAAAATTATTTCTAGTTTTCTGAGCCTGTCAAGTTCACAGAATCACAGGAGAACTCAAGTTGGAAAGGACTTCAGGGAGGTCATGGGGGTCAGCTGTGAGGTCAGACCAGGTTATGCAGGGTTTTATCCAGCTGGGATTCTTGATTCTTCAGGATCAAGTTCTTAAAAGGACAAAGAACCTTCACAATACCAAATAATGGCTGTGACTTGCAGCATCACACTGCCCATCCTTTGGGTTAGAACTCTGATCATGAAACACCAACACCAGTGCAGGAGCCATTGATCCAGACCAAGAGACTTACTTTAAAATGCAGAAAAGTTGTAATTTGTAGTCATAAGATGCTGAGGGCTTTTTAAGTAATTTGATCAAGTGGGTTTCTCTGTGACTTTGGCTGAATTTAAAATCAACATTTAGCAATTATTTCAAGGCTGTGGCTGTGAATTACAGCCTAGGCTCCTTGCAGAGTGGAAAAGACCATAATTTTTCAGGTTCTTTAGCCTGTATGATCACCCAAACCCCACAGCACTGTACTGTGATAGCAGTGTGGATTCTGCTGTTGTGCAGGAATACAAGAAGGCAGTGCAGCCTTTCCTCCTGCCTTTTGTGGCTCTGACTCCTGTCTGGCTCCTGTTCAGCCTGTGAATAGTTCACTTGAACAGTAATGCTGGGGTTTTTTGCAGTACCCAATTTATCAGAATGGAGGGTTGTGCATGAAAATAGCTGCCTCATTTCTCCATACCCAACTTCTCGCTCTAACAAAGGATAAAAAAGTTCCTGTACCCCCTGGAAATGTTACAGAGCTCCGTGACTTGCTTTACATCCTGCAGCACCTCCCATACAAGGAACCCAAAAGGCTTTATAATAATATAAGCCTTCTTGCTTTACAGGAACAGTGACTAATGGCTAAGACTATCCCAGTGGGAAGGAAGGAGAAATCACTGATTATTCCTCAGGAATACTGAAGTGCCCCTGGAATAAGCCAACATTCTTCAGTAACGATCACCAGTAACTCTTTATACTCCAACAAACTGTTTCTGTACATGAAACCAAGTTCTGTTGCTTGTTTTGTATCGTGTCTGAAAGGCGCAAGGAAGAGCTCTTCTGGGAAATAAATAAAAGGAAAGATGGCCTTCTCTGGTGTGTTGACTTTGTCTGGGGCTGAGATAGAGAGAGAGAATGGAAGGAGAGAGCTTCTCTTGGAGTGCCCAGCAGCTGGGACCACCTGGGCCAAAGGCACTGGGAGGAGAGCTCCTCGTCTGTTCCTCCCCACTCCCCAGGGCCTCCCCCGTGCAAGAGCCAGTTCAAAGGAGCATTCCCACCTCATAAATCACCCACGAGACCCCTGCTGCCTGGGCTGCTGTTTGGAGAGCAGTATAAATACTCCTGTGTCCTGTTTGTGCAGTTGTCCTTTCAGACTGGAGTCTTGTCCTCTTGGAAGAGGCAGAATGCAAAGGAGTGAATCCAAACTGATGCAACAAGCCAGTGCTGCCTCTTGTAGCTCTGGGTCATGGAGTGACCCAGGTTTGAGACTTCCCAGGGCAGAGGGTGAACGAAGCAGCTCCTCGTGCCATCTGGCTCCCAGCTTACCTGTGAGCCTGATTGCTTTTTCGCCCTTCCTCAGTGGGAGAACAGAGAGGTTTCAGTGTCTGGGAGTGGGTCACAAATATTTAAAGCTCTTTATTACCTTGGCAAGTCACTGCTCCGAGTGTTTGACTTCTATTTTACATTTACCCCAGTCCTCGTGCTGACTTCTTGGCTTCTTGTCTGCTGCTCTCCTGGTTCAGGAGGGTCTCTGTGCTGCTTCTTTAATCAGCAGGATTTCCTAGCTGTGAAAATGGCTCTCATTTCTTTGCCCCACACTTGCTGTGTGTTCATGTAGCACATGGAATAAATGCATGTGTGCCAAGATAGAAAGGGAGTGGGATGGAATCATATGGAACTTGGCTTTGTGGGGAGCCAGTTCTGCTGCACAGGGAGTGCTGATAGATGGAGAAGTGACAAAACAAGGAGAGCATGTTGTGCAATATTTGTGTTTTAAACCACGGCACAAAGGGACAAGCATGAACTGAGGGGCAGTTCAGAGGGCTGGAGGAGCTCCTTTCCTTCCCTTGCTTGGTTTTGCTGGGGGTGCTGCAGCTCCTCCTGCATTCCCACCTTTCCAGGGCACTGCCCTGTGGATCCTGCAAAGCAGGGAATGCTGCAGCTCCTCCTGCACTCCCACCTTTCCAGGGCACTGCCCTGTGGATCCTGCAAAGCAGGGAAACGTGTTGAGCTGTGCCCAGAGCAAAGAGGCAGCGAGGAGCTCGCCTGCAGCAAGGGCCTTGTGAAATCAAACCACTGCAGTGCCAGAGCAGCACTGGGACTGGCAGAGCATGATACCATCCAGGGCCATTGCTCCAGCATGTCCTTGTTTTTCCACCTCCTCCCTTCATCAGTCAGGGCGAAGCAGCCCATTGAAAACAGGATATCTTTTCTTTCTTGCCGGTTTTGAATCATTTTATCCAGCCCCAAATTTGAATTTGAACTATGTACTTTGGAGCCACAGCTCCTCTGTGGTTTGGAAAGGGCTTTTATGGAGTTCTCCGTGTGTGAGCTGCAGTCTGGGAAGCCGGTGGGATCCACTGGAGAGAAGAGCATCAGCCTGGGCAGGAACCAGGGGAACCAAAAGCGGTGGCAACGCTGAGTACAACAACAGTCAACATGCAGGAAAAGCCTCAGCTCCTGCTGGGTCATTTGGGCTCGATTTTTATTTGGTGTCCCTGGTAACGAGTTGTCCTGCCCTCACATGCTCTGCTTTAGCTCCAACAGGACTTCCCAGAGTTAATTCCTGCTTTGATCTGCCGTGGCCTGTGACCAAGAGGTTCTTCTGGCCCTGGAACCCAGAGGTATCCATTGTGCATATCAATTTATTGCCAGAGTGGCAATAATCACAATAAATGCTCTGTCTCATCAAAGTGAGGTCGACAAGGGTGAGCGTGGAAAAACTGCACAATCTTAAAAGTGGAAATTAAATTTGTCATTGCTTCCTAAATGGGGGAAAACTTAATTTTTGGGTTTGTTTTTTTCACAGCTGCCTTGCTGCTTGTTGTCTGTGTTGATATATATATATGTATATGCACATAGAACTGCCACATAAAGTCTGTATTTATTTTGCTCTATTTAATTAAAGATATATTATTGCAAACCTGGTTTTGAACCTGTCCATGCCCTGTGCAAAATCCCTGGTGAGGACAAGTGGGAATGAGACTCTGCCATTCCCAACTGAGGCTGGAGCAGGAACAGTTTCCTGCTGCTTGATTTCTAATTACCTAAATGGAAGGGGGAAAAGTGGAAATTCTAAGTACCAAAAGGCATGTTAAATTTAGTATAATACACTCATCTGGAAACTATCACATTTTTCCTTCTTTCTTAAGCCTGCTGAAATCATTGCGTCGTCTGTGGCGTGATTTGGATCCTTCCCAAAAAGTGCAAACAAGATAGGCCTAAAAAAGGCAGGTGTCCCTCCCCAGACCTCCTGAGGCCTCGGAGCAGAGAAGTTCTATCACGATTTGAACAGGAGAATGGTGAGTATTCCGTGAGTAAGGGAAAAAAAAGAAGCTGTTTGCTGACCAGAACTGGTTTTGAGCGTTTAACAACTCCCCAAGTGCTCGGCTGACCACAAATCTGCCTCTTTAACAGCTTGATTAGATGTCTGCTGAGGCTTTGAGATGGATAAACAAGGCATGGAAAAGCAGAGACAGCGGGGGGAAAAAAATATCAAGCTGCTTTTCTCTTGTTTACCCGAGTGGTTCGTGTTTGATCAAGATACCGGCGCGGCTTTGTGTTCCAGCCCGGGCCAAGAGCAGGACCCGGCTGGATGTGGTGCTGCACACACAAATAAAAACCAGCCCCTGCCCTGGAGAGCTTACAAGCCAAACAGATGGGCTGCAGGGAGGTGGGAGGGCTTGTAATTCCCGGTTTAAGGATGGGAGAAGCTGGAGGGAAGGTCAGGGATGAGTCGTGGAGGGAACGTGGCACGGAGCCGGGACTGGGGTTTGAGTCTGGAGCCTTTGGCTCCATCAGCCCTTCAGTTCTCACTGGTTTTTCACTGGGAAAGTGTGTGACAAAGGAAGGCTGCCCACGGCCCCAGAAGGGTGTTCTGCCACCCTTTGTTATCCTCAAAGCACCCCAAATTCTCAAGGGCAAATCTCAGTTAGCTTGGGGATTCCATCGTACTGCCCGGGGGGGGTTGCTTATGGAGTGGCTAATGGGTGCAAACACTGGGATTTTCAGTATTGGCCTGGCTGTAAATCTGATACAGAGAGAAAATACTGAAATGTATTCCCAGTTCTTTGTATTTCCTTAGGAAATCTACCTGAAGTATGAATTTAGGTAACAGACTGAGGAAGAGGGAGGGCATCGAGGAGACAGCAGCGTTCCAGTATTGTGGAATCCCAGACTGGCTTGGATTGGAAAGGACCTTAAAACCCACCCAGTCCCACCCCCTGCCATGGGCAGGGACACCTTCCACCAGCCCAGG
>JAWWMO010000059.1:987785-1000984 GCA_035047845.1 Dendrocincla fuliginosa | reverse complement strand
CTGGGATGGGGCTGGAGCTGCACTGGGATGGGGCTGGAGCTGCAGGGCTGGGATGGGGCTGGAGCTGCACTGGGATGGCCACACAGTCCTGCTGTTTGCATCATGTCAGGCAGGGGGAAAATGAGCTCCCTGGGTTCTTTTAGGGCCTGAGGAATAATTCCTTTAAATTTCTGGGAGCACCCAAGCAGGCCCACAGTGCCTGTGGGAGGCTCTGGTGTGCTATCTGCAAAGTCTTGGGGTTTATATCTATATTAGATATAACCAGAGGTGGGCTGGCACATGGAGGGAAGGTCAGGGTGACTCCTGGATGAGCCCACCAGTATTTCCCTGAGGCTTCCCATTTAACCCTTGTCTTACACTGGAGCAGCCCTCACCACCCCCATGAAAACCTGAATGAAAAGCTGCTCTGACAGGGATGTCTCAGCACGTTCAGGGCAGCAGGGAGAAGGCTGGGAACTCCTGGCCAGTTTCATTCCACTCCTCATGGGCTGCAACAGTGGCCTCAAAAATCATCCCAGTCCTGCTGCAGGGCAGGGGGAGAGGAAGGCACTGAGAGCAGATTTCTCAGGGTCCCACATTTCTGATTTTATGAACCACGCCCTCTAACCCACAAAAATCATGTTATCACTTTAAGAATTATATTTGCATTTGTCTTCTGGAAGGTGGGGGGACCGGGAGCAGAGGAATTTAATCTGCTGAAAAATACCTATATATCTATTTTCCTTGTTATCCTAGTTTTTTAAAAAAGGCTGCCTCTTGCTGCAGCAGGACCATCAAAAACTGGCCCTTTCAGATTTTTGGTGTTGGGTGCTTTCCTTCCAGGCCAGAGGGTTTGTGCCTGGGGCTCTTCCCATGCAAGAGCAGAGCAACACTGCTCCGTGAGTCACCCCCTTGCAGGCGGGCGCCGGTTTCCTTTCAGTGATGTGCAAAATGTTCCCTGCACACAGGGGGATGGTCCAAGTTCATCCTGCTGCTTGTCAGTTTGTGGGAGCTTCGCTGCCAGGAACTGTCTTGAAACACATACAAGCACCTATTGTGACGAGCCCTGAGCTTGGCTGGGGCCTCCAGGCAAGAAAAAATAATTAATAGGAGTGATTGCAGCAGGGGGGAAAGCTGTGCAGCAGAAAATAAGATGGTTATCAGAGGGGGATTTAAACTGGTTGAAAGGAGTTGGAGGAAACTGGTTATTTTTTGAAGTAGAAAGGGGGGGGAAAAAAAGCTGTTTGAGCTCGTAGGGAAGAGGGCACCTGCAAATGAAGCCCAGCAGCTTCTTGTGTGCCCAAAACTGCCCCTGCAGACACGAACTGAATAGGAGAAGGATTGTGCATGACCCGAGTTGCTGGGGAGGCGAGGGAGGGAGGGATGGAGGGACCTGGGAGCGCCTGGGAGCCGGGAACGATTGAGCAAGGTGGAAAATAAAGCGATTAAACACCCTTGGGCTTGCTGGGCGATGGGAGGGGCAGGTTTGCATTGGCACGGCACAGCAGAGAAACCACTGAATCCCAGCCACCCAAAGGGCAGAGAAGGGACTTTCTCCTTCGGCCCCCCGTGGAAGGGAAGGCTGATGGGATTAGAGGGAACAGCTGCTCCAGTGGTGCCCTGCGGGAACCGCATTCCAGGGCACTCACTGAGCCCAGATGTTTGTTAATGAGGAATCCCCTGCCTGCCTTGGCCACCCTGCGCTGTCCCTGCCGGCCCAAACCAACCAGCCCCAGGTTCCCACCAGGATTCGTGCAAAGGGGTCCGGCACAGGGCTCCAAATTGGTACCCTGAAGCCTGATGGGGGTTGCTGGCCCAAATTCCTCCCGTGGCTGAAGCTTCTCCTCTCCCCTGTCCCCTCTCCTTGTCCCCCTGAGTGTTGTTAATGCAGGGGGGGGCTCAGGGTGGGCAGTGCAGGGCTGGTGTGCTTTGGGGGAATGTTAAAAAGGAAGAATGGGGTTTGTAAGGATTGTAGGGACTGATTCAGCCTTGCCCAGGGGTGATGGAGCTGCACAGGTGGGAGAGTTGGAGGGTGTGCTCCTCGCACCCTTCCTGTCACCACTGTCCCCTCCCTTCATCTACCTGGGATGGGAAATCATCCCTTGGCTTTTCCAGCAATTAAATCTTTGCCTGTGTCCCTGGCATGAGTCCTGCTGCCTTCCCTGGGGCATGTGTGCCCTTACATGCAGTATTTTGGGGTCCTGGTAACTTGGAGATGTCTTGGGGCTTATTTAGGAACCAAAAAGTAGGAGTTCAACTCCAGCAGGCAGGAGAATCATCGACTGGAATCACTGGCTGGTTTGGGTTGGAAGGGACCTGAAAGACCACCTCGTTCCAGCCCCTGCCCTGGCCAGGGATGCCACTCACTGGATCGGGTTGTTCAGGGTCCCATCCAGCCTGGCTGTGCTCAGTCTTGGTCCAGCCTCCCTCAGAAGGGAGCTGATAAAGAGCCACCTTCAATTTGGGGTGCAACAGTGCAATTCTGTAGCCCTGTGCAGATGAGATGTGGAGAGGTGAAGGGAATCCATCTGAGATGGGCAGGGTGGGCCATGGCACACCCACACATCAGGCTCCCAACTCCCCCAGGGGTCATGCAAAGGGGTTTAGCCCCCAAGAACACTTATTTGGGCCTCGTGTGCTGTCCTGGGGATAGTGAACAAAGCACAAGTTGGGGAAGAGCTGGAATTCAGGCCCAGCTGTGGGGTCTGAGGGGCCATCCCCCCTTTTTGCTCCCTGCAGCCCTTTGTGGACACACACCCCCCTCCTCTCCCTCACTCTTCTCCCACCCACCTTTCCCCCTGTGTGTTTTCCAGCAGCCAGCTACGGGCAGGGAGCCTTGGGATCTGCATTGACACAAATAAAAGAAATGGTTTTATTTTTAACTCACAAATCCACCCTTTTCCTTCTCACGCCCACAGTCCCAGGTCCTGTCCTGACAAGTGGGGAGCCCCTGGCACTGTGGGTGTTTGTCAGCGAGCCCAAAACAGCAGCAGTGGGTGAGGGAGGGACGTCCTGGAGGCAGCAGAGGGAGTTTCTGCTGTGCCCCAATGCATGAAGATCCAGCAGCAAGGGAAGGGACCGAGGGGGAAGGCATGGGTGGGTGTGTGGGTGTTTTGGGCGAGGCTCTGTGTACCCAGTGGTGGAAAACAACAGCTCATGGAATGGGGAGTGAGGAGTTCATCGTCGTTCCTGTCGCACCACGAGGGGTGAAAAGGTCCATGTGTGTTTGAGGGGCAGGCAGGAAGCCCCCCTGAGCCTGGGGGGGGTGCAAGTGCAAAACAAGGGGGTCATGTGTGGAGCGAGAGCCTAAAAATGCTGCTGGAGCCACTGCCCCTGGCAGAGACATCTGAGGTTGGCTCCTTTCCTGCTGGTGTTGCCTCCCTGCTCTCCCTGCCTTGAGCCCACGCCTGAGTCTGTCCAAATGACCTCTGCAGGCATCAGGTCACCTGTGACACCACATTGCCAGGGAGGAAGGACAAAAGCACTGTCCCAGGGCTTTGAAGGCCTCTCAGCAGCTCCTTCCACCCTGCAGCACCTCTGCCCGTGCCTTCTGACACCAGAAAACCTGAGCCCTGCTGCTCCTGCCTCCCCAGCCCCAGGTTCACAGGCTGCTGCCTCCCTCCTGTGCTGTTCACACAACTGGCACGGGGCTGAAGAGTGGGAAGTGGTGAAGGGACTGCACCTTGCACAGTGATCACACCCCAAGGATGCCACCAAACCCACCCAAATCCTGAGCCATGGGCCTGATACCCTTGGCTGAGTTTCACCTCAATGGCCATGGTCTGTTGCTTTGCAGCTGGTCTCATCTACATCTTGTTTTTTCTCTTGAGAATTTGCCTCAAAGTCTCTGATGTCTCTTATTTCAGTCATATTATTCAGAATAAAGGAGCCTCCTGAGCAGGAGCTCACTGCTGGTCGTGCTGGCTGTGAGGAGCAGGTTAGTCAAAGGCCCAGGTCCAGCAGTGGATGAAAATGCTAAAAACCCAGATTTTGGGCTCCCAGTGGGATGTGTGGCCATGGCTGGAGGCTGCTCCTCTGCTGGTGGCCCTTTTGGAGCTCAGCAGTACATACATTTTGAGGGCTGGGTGTGTTGCATCTCACAGGGTAAGAAAGTGATGCTGGAAACAGCTTTTTTGCCATTTTCTTTACAAATCCCACTATCCTGGAGCTGGAAGGAACCAAGCAGCAGGAATTGCTTCACTGGCAGCCTCCAGCCTCCTTCAGTGAACACCCAGCCCCTAAACCTCTCCCCAGGGACCACTGCCAGGGCACTACCAACACTGCTCTGGGCACAGCTGGTGCTTCTTACCCACCTCCCCTCCCTGCCTGTCTGCTCTCCATGCAAATCCTCACACCGACAGGAGCAGCAAAGCCAAACCCGGCAGGTGCCTCCTGCTTTGGGTGGTGTTGAACGTGGGGGCCTCTCTCACATTAATTGTGCCTGCACAGAAACAGAGCCCTTCGGCCCCCAGCAATTATCCCCCCTGCAAGGTAGCCATGAATGGGGAGGTCACTGGGACGTGGGACTTTAGTGGGAAAGAGGGAAAGAAAAGGAAAGAGAAGACAAAAAGAAAGAGGGAGGGAAAAGAAAGGAAAAGTAAAAGAGAAAACCATCACCTCTGGTGCTGGAGGACTTTCCCCAAATCCTCCCTGCGGCCAGGGCTCTGCCCCAAGCACTCTCTATCAAGAATTATGTTTAGATAAGAATTATTAGCGTTCGGCGAGCCCAGTCCCGGCTGTTCATGGCACTGCAGGGGCGAGCGCTGGGACATTCCCCTCGGACACGGCTCTACCCTCGGGTTTGCGGCCAGCGGGCTCTCCCCGCCGCTCCTCAGCCCTCGACGGGGCTTTCCCAGCCCGGCTCGGCGCGTTGAGCTCCGTGTCGGGGCTCCGCTCCCACCTCCCTGTCCCCCCGGGCGGCCGCGGGGGCTGCGCGGGGGTCTCCGTGCCTGGATCCCGGCGGGACCCCGACACATCCCCGGCGGATCCTCTGTGGATCCCCGACGGGTTCCCGGTGGATGCCCTGTGGATCCTCAGCGGGACCCCCGCGGATCCCCGACGGATTCCCAACACATCTCCAGCGGATCCCCGACGGGACCCCTGTGGATCCCCGGCCGATTCCCGACACATCCCCAGCGGATCCCCGGTGGATGCCCCGTGGAACCCCGACGGATTCCCAACACATCCCCAGCGGATCCCCGACAGATCCCGTGTGGGACCCCTGTGGATGTCCTGTGGATCCCTGGTGGATACCCCGTGGATTCTCGGTAAATCCCCTTGGTGGATCCCTCGGTGGATCCCCGGCGGGGCGGGCGCCGCCGCCCCCTCCGTCCCTCCTCCCGCCCCGTCCCTCCTTTCTTTCCCCTCCTCTCCCTTCCCAGCCCGATTGTGCAATCGCGAGCGGCGGGGCCGGCGGCACCGCCCGGAGCCCGGCACCGGGGGAAGGCAGGGAAGGCAGGGAAGGGAGGAGAGGAGGGAAGGGAAGGGAGGGAAGGAGGCGGCAGCACCGCCCGCCCCGCGCCTCCTCCGTGGCCGCCGGGGATGCGGCAGCCGCCGGGCACCGCCGGGCCCCGGACCCCATGGGATGTCCCCGCCGTCGCCTGGGTGGTGAGTAGCCCTTGGCTTTGTGTCCCCTCCACCCCCGCCCCCCGAACCTGCTGCTTTCCCCCCCTCTCCTCTTTCCCTGCACCAGATTTTCCTGCTGTTTCCCTCTCCCTTCTCCCCCTCCGCCGCCGCCCCGCGCCGGTGATTGATGGCCGGGAGGATGAGGATGTCGCCGCGGGCAGAAATGGGTTGCAGATGAGGTGGGCTTGGCGAGGGGGGGGATCTGCAATCGCTGAGCTGTTTCCAGCAATGAAAGGCTGCGAGCGGGGGAGCCGCGCCGTGTCGGGCACATCTGGGGGACAGAGAGAGCCCTTCCCTCCCTCCCATCCCTTTCCCTCCCTCCCTCCCATCCCCGTCGGGCTCGAACAAAAGTGCCCCGGGAGGATCGGGAGCGCTCCGTGTCGCTCCTCCCGCACCTCCAGCGCCCGTAAAGGCGAGAGCTTTTCCCGACGGCAAGGCAGGAAACTTTTGTGCCTCGAAAAGTTCATCCCGGGGATGAATTTCCATCCTTGTATCCTACGGAGAGTTTGGGCGTTTGCTGGAATATTACAAAGGCATATAGAAGATACCCGTATCTGTTTCTAACGTGTTTCAGTGTTTGCAGCAATTTTAATTTGTTCTGTACAAAAATATCTGTGTTTTGTGCTCAGTGGGGGACCTTTGTTTTAATTTTTTTTCCTGGGAGATGTTTTGGGAACAGAACGTGCTTTCAGGCTGCATTAAAGTTCATCTGGACAATCCCTTTTTCCTGCTAACACTGCTCTTACGAGGGCACCAGAAACTTCTGCTCCTGCTCCCCAACCTAACTTTAACAAGCAGGATTAACCCCATCAAATTCAAAATTCAGCCTGTGTGAAATATTTGTGGGGTTGGGACACCACAACGTTGCCATGTGGGGATTTTTTGGAGGGGGAAAAATCTGCACCCTACTGAAACAAGTGGAGAAAATCCCGGAGCTACGGCGAGACCCAGCTTTTCCCTTGTATTTTTAGCCGAAGCCTCTTTGCGATGTCCAAGCAGCCAAACCCCAGCTGTGCACGACGGGCACTTGGGCTTTTTGGAAGGCAGTCTCCCGTCTCGTAAAAAAAAAAAAGGCAGCTCGCCTCGAATTTGCAAACCGCAGGATGGGAAATGGAATTTGCCTTCGGTCTAAAAATCCCGAGTGTTTGCAAACAGCCCTGGGAAGAACCCGGGCTCTTGGCGTGACCCCCTCGGCGCCGAATTCCAGCTCGGGCACTTTGCGGTCTCGCAAAAAGGGCAAACGAGCAAAGCCCGTCGTCTTTCCAAAGGGAGGGGAACAGCCGAGCTGGAGGGAATTTGGGGCGCTTCCCGAGGGCAGGATGGGGGCCCTGAGCCAAAATGCTTTCCAAGCAGCCCTGCAGACCTGCCCGTGGTGGAGTGGCTCTGCCCGTGCCGTGTGTTGGCATCACTGAGTGCAGATTTAGGCTGGTACGGCCGTGGGAAACCTGCCCGGGGAGCAGAGGGAACTCCTGGGCAGGGATTGCTGCCCAAACTCAGGGCTGGTCCCATCAGAGCACTAGCAGGGCCTCTGGCACCTCTCCTGAAGGGCAGGCAGAGCTGGGTTCCTGCTCCATCCTTGGGCCTCGTTCCTGCTCTGTGTGTTTGGAAATCTGCTGGGAAAAGCAACCCAGGCACGGAGATCCCCCCTGACACAGCAAGGAGCAGAGGGCCAGGGGGGTCCAGCAGGGCTGAGGGCAAAGAAACTTCACAGCCACTCACAGCAGACCCCTAAAAACCCGCACAGCTGATGAAATTGTCCTTCTGGAGTGGGAATGAGGGGTGGTCTGTCCCCCACGCCTCCTGGTAGCCCTGGAAGGAGCTGTGCTTGCTGTTCCCAGACCTTTGTTTCTGGTGCAGGGCTGTTTAGGGAGGGAGGGAGGGATGGGGGGCACTGAGGGCCAGGCTTTTCCTGGGGTAAATTGGCACTGATGGTGGGAGTGGAGCAACCTAGCACCCATTTCCACCAGTTATGGAGCTGGGCTGGGCCGATACCCCCATCCCAGCCAAGGTCACAGTCCTTTGGAGCTGAGAGATGGTGTTAGGATCGAGCCCTTGCTCGGGTGACTCTCAGATGTGGGTTGAACCTCCTCCTTCTCCAACACAGAGCTCAGATAACTTGTCCAGAAGGGGGAATAGAGCAGCGTTCAGGTCACGGTGTGATTTCCTTGCAGTTACTGGTCCCAACCCTGCAGTTTTAGAGGAGAAATTGCCTAAATGTCAAGTGTTGGGTCAGCCCTGGGAGTGACTGAAAACACCACCTGAGCTGTTGTGTTGCCTCCAAACCTCCATGGCCCTGTGTTTTTATGCTTTGGTGTTGGAGATATTTTGGTCAGTGCTGTGGGTAAATAACACAGATGTTGGGTTTGTGTCATCCAAACAGAGGAGGCTGGTGGGGCGTAAAGAGACACTGAAAGAGGGCAAAACAGCCCTCAGGTCACTGGATTTCTGCTGCTGTGACCAAGACACGGCCTAAACAGCTGTAAAAGGGGGAAGGAACCAGCAGGGAGGATCCTGAAAGATCCACAGCTCCATCCACGAGCCCCTCTCTCCTTGCCTCTTTCCCCTTCTTGCTGCAGCAGCCGGGAACCTGATCCTGGGGTTCCCTGCAGTGCTGGGGTTTGAGGCAGGTTTGGTAATGAATGACCGAGAGAGGCAAAAGCCAGCGTGGTTGGCATCGCAGACAGCTCCCCTCTGCCTGCAGGAGTTAAAACCTCATCATCCCGGTGGCCACTCTGCACTGCAACTGGTTTTATCTGGTTCCAGTTAGGCTTGTTTTGAGGGAGACGAGCGGTGCCAGATTCTGATCTCATTTGCACCAGCGGAGTCATTCGGAGGAGCCGGTCCCAGTTTACCTCACTCTGAGTGGAAGCAGAACTGGGAGCTCCCCCGGGGGAAAGTGGCAGTGCCTGCAAATCCAGCGTGGGTAGAAGCGAGTGACTCCCGGGATCCTGCGGGTTTTACTGTGCCCCGACAAGGAGGGGACAGGCTGTGGCTCTGGGAAATGGTGTGATGGGCTTTGGAGAGAGCCAGGTGCTTTGGGGAGGTGGGGGACAGTGGCCAGGCTGCTGAGAGTGGGGCTGGGGTGGTGAAGGAAAAGAGATTCCCTTTCCGTGCTGAGAGGGATCTGCTGCTCATTCCCCTTCCATGTTGAGTGGAAATCTGCTGCTCATTCCCTTTCCGTGCTGAGAGGGATCTGCTGCTCATTCCCCTTCCATGTTGAGTGGAAATCTGCTGCTCATTCCCTTTCCATATTGAGAGGGATCTGCTGCTCATTCCCTTTCCACATTGAGTGGGATCTGCTGCTCATTCCCTTTCCGTGCTGAGTGGGATCTGCTGCTCATTCCCTTTCCGTGCTGAGTGGGATCTGCTGCTCATTCCCTTTCCATGCTGAGTGGGATCTGCTGCTCATTCCCTTTCCGTGCTGAGTGGGATCTGCTGCTCATTCCCTTTCTGTGCTGAGTGGGATCTGCTGCTCATTCCCTTTCCGTGCTGAGTGGGATCTGCTGCTCATTCCCTTTCCATATTGAGTGGGATCTGCTGCTCATTCCCTTTCCGTGCTGAGTGGGATCTGCTGCTCGCAGGAATCAGGGACAGCGTTGGAGAGGGCAGCAGTCACTGTTCATCCATGGGGTTTTCAGGGGTCTTGGCCACCAGCTGTGCCCCTGCAGGGCCAGAGGGATGTCCCAGGCTGGCTGTCCCTGCCCTGGGGCAGCAGGAGTGTGGGGTGGCCGTGTGGGAAGCAGCAGCTCCAGGGGAAAGGCAGCAGGGAGCCGAGCCTTGCTCAGGTCCAGGCATGTGAGAGAAGCCTCGGGCTGGAGCCCCAGCTGTGTTTGGAAGGGCCTGGCTCTCAGATTTGCTGGGATGAGCCCCGGTCTGACCCACCACTGGGAATGTTCCAGCCACAGGGGCTGCTCCTTCCCTGCACGGGGGGCTTGGACTCCCCCTCTCCCTGCTTTGCCCAGGCCCTCCAGTGCTGCTGCTCCCCAAACTGGGCTGCTCCCAGACTTGTTTCCCAGCTCATCCCTGCTCCCATCCTGCTGCTCAGAGGGCTGACCATGGGGCCAGGGTGTGTCCTGTGCTCCAGGTGGGTGCATTTTCATGGCCAGAGTTGTTCTTCATGCTGGAGAAATCGAGCAATTGAAACAAATTACCACAAACTGTTTATATGCCTCTTGCCTCCTCCACAGGCCATTAGTGTGTCCCTTTGCCAGCAGAGCTCCTTCAGGACCCCATTCTAAGCCTATCTAAGTCCAGAGGTAGATTTCCAATGAATTTTGTTCGTAAAGCAGCTTGGATTTATTTTTTTTTCCCCCCAGCTGCAAAAAATGTTTCTCCAAAGTGCCCAGTGCACAGTTGAGAAGCCAGATTGAAACTCCCAATGTACCAAAACCTTTTGACTTTCTGGCCAAAGTGGGGAGGGCAGAGGGCTTTAAAAAGCTTTTCTCTATTTCTGCTTTATTTCTGTGAGTGGCCCAACTGTGCTGGAGTGGAAATGAATGTGTTACAGAAAGGGGAGCTCTGCCATCAGAGACATCCAGGTCCACGGTGATGAACAGCACAGCTTTTGCTCCAAGAAGTCCTTAGGATGGATTCTTGTGGGTGGTAAATACCAAATGTCTTCCTGTGCTAGTTCCCTGTTTATTTTTTTGTCATTTCCCCCCAGATTTTGCATCTCAGCGAGGCAAGACTGAAGCTCTGAGCTCAGGAGAGACATGTGTGTTCAGCTGAGCTCTCCTGTGTCTTGCTGTGGTGAAGAATCACCTCCAGACATTCTCAGTGCAGAGCTCTCTTCCCTCTCCCCTGCCCACGTTGTCCTGACATCAGTCAGATTCATTGGGCTGTTGCAGTCACCACAGCAAGAGTCCCCAAAAATGTAAAGTTTTAGGGAAATGCAAATTTCAGAAAAGGGGGAAGTATTAAAAAAGCACAAGAATTGAGTAACATCTGTTGTTTTCATGGGATTTTTCAGTACACAGTGACTTCTCATTTTTGCAGTAGAGATTTAAGCTTTTCCTGCTAATAATGCTGGCTTATAGTATTTTTTTGTTCCATGTAAGCAAATATTATTTGAGCCGAGTTTCCTAAGAGGCAATCCCTGCTGGTATTCAGACCTAATCCTGTCTGAGGATCGCCATGCCCTGGATCTTTCTGGGATGTTTCTTTCCAGTTGCAACCAAAGCAGACACTGTGGCTTTGCTTCCTTTTAGCTGCCTATATAATAATAAATAATCATTTGCCTTGTAGTGTTTCAGTGGCCTTCAGAGCTCTCTCCTGGCTGCCTCCACACCCAGGAGTGATCCCACCCAAGTCCTTGGAGGGCTCCCTCCTCTCCAGGCAGTGAACCCCTTCCCTGCAGCACGTTGGCCTCGTGTGACTCCCCCACACGACGTTCCAACCTGATTCCCACCTGCCCTGAGCCTTTCCCTGAGCACCTTCCCGTGGAGGAATGTTCATGGCATCGTGTGGGGCACGGGCTGCTGGCAGCCAGCCCTCCCCTCCTGCTTCCCTTGGGGGAAATCTGGCTCTCCAAAGACCTTCCTGTGCTTTCCCACTCTCCCTCTCCCGTGTCTCTGGTCCTGCAGGGAGGGAGACGGAGGCACAGGGTGTCCCTGGGGTCCCCTCTTCTCCCAGCAGGGCTGTGCAGCAGCTTTTCCCAGCAAAATGGCTCAAAATTCCAGTTGGACACCAAGGCAGGCCCCAGGACTGTTGAGTCCTGTGTAACCCCAGCCTGGGGTTGCTCTTGGCGTGCTGTAGGGACAGCCCAGCTGGGTGGGAAGGTGGCTCTGTAGGGAAGGACAGCCCTGTGTATGTCCAGGGAGGCAGGAGAGGACACTGGAGGTCCCAGCCCTAATCCAGACCAGGAGCTGACACCTTCACCTTGTCCATCTCTGCTGAGCTCTCCCAAGGGCTGGATCTCTGAGTCAGGCACTGAGGTGAGGCCCTTTCCTGACCTCTCCTCCCGTTTTCCTGACCCCAGCATGGAGCTGACACTGTCCCTGGGCTGTACCCACAGGCTGTGAGCCTTGGCTGAGCAGTGTTTGTGAAGCTTAGGGGGTTCTTGTCTCCCAGAAACTGAGATGCTGCGTGTGTGGCCGTGAGCACAACCTACCTGTGTCTGTGGTTTTATGCCTTTGGCAGAATCACAAGATCCTGGATAAGAAAAATACCTCTAAACACATGAAACCACTCACGAAACATTCCCCGTGTCCACCTGCGAGCTTGCCTTGTGTTATGGTGTAAACTTCCCGCTGGAAAAAGAGGGTAAAACTGATTAGATCTGTTTTATTTCCCTCCAGAAGTGTTTGGTTTCCAAAAGGCTGGGAACAGCTGTGGGCTGGCTGGTGGGAACGTGGCCTCCCAGCTAATTCCAGGGATTGTCCTCCGGGCCGGTGGAACGATGGAGATTTTCCCAGCTGCTTCCAGGCACCGGTGTTCTCCCACTCGAGGGACTCTGGGGCTGCTGGGATGGGGGGAGAGCTCTGCTGGGTGACACAGAACACCCGAGGTGGTACCAGCAGGTCCCCAAACCGGGCTCGCAGGGGTGCTGAGGTGGTTCCCTGAGACCCCCCAGCAGAGCACTCTTTGCCCCTCATCTCCTTGGACATGGGGACAGGCTGGAAAAGGGCTCTGGAGCCGCTCCCCACAGGGCTGCGTGTGTGCCTGAGCTGTTTGTGCGGGGGTTTGGGATGTGCCAGGCGCGGGGCTGAGTCCTTTCATTCCCCAGCGCGGCCGGAGGGATGGGGAGGAAGCTCCCTGCGGTGGGAGCGGGGGGAGAGCCCCTCACGGGCCGCTGGCTCTGCCGGAACTCAGCTGAACTTTCTGCTTGAAGGGCTTTGACTAACAGGGGGGAAAAAAATGTGCCCCGGTGCGGGGAAGAGAAAGAAGCCCCTGTGTGCGGGGAAGCGGCCGGTGCCGTCGGGTCAGCCGGGAGCGCCCAATTCAGCTTGTCACGGAGGAATGCGCCCAATGCCTGCATTTAACCCGCAGTTTGCAAACCTGCCCGGGTGCCCCGTCCTCCTTTGTCCCCCCTTCCCAGCTGTGGGGGGAGAAGGAACAATGAGTGGTTATCGTGGCAGCGCCGCTCGCATGAGTGCGCTGAGCGATCGCGGCGGACACGCCGGGGCTGCCCCAACCCCGAACCCGTCAGATGGTCTGCTCGGAGCTGGAATCAGCCGTGCTGCTCGCTAGAAATGCAGCCCGGCGGGTTGCAGGGCGTTCTGGGGAGGGGGAAAACACCCGGTGGGGTGAGGTGGATGTGGATGTAGAGGTGGAGGTGGATGGGGATGTGGATGTGGAGGTGGATGTGGATGTAGAGGTGGAGGTGGATGTGGAGGTGAAGGTGGAGGATGTGGAGGTGGATGGGGAGGTGGAGGTGGATGGGGATGTGGAAGTGAAGGTGAAGGTGGATGGGGAGGTGAAGGTGGATGGGGAGGTGAAGGTGGATGGGGAGGTGAAGGTGGAGGTGGAGGTGGAGGTGGATGGGGAGGTGGAGATGGATGTGGATGCCGATGTGAAGGTGGAGGTGGATGTGGAGAGGGATGTGGAGCATTCAAAGCCTCAATCAGTGGAGGGGTGGCAGTGCTGGCACCAGGGTG
>JAWWMO010000059.1:962049-983389 GCA_035047845.1 Dendrocincla fuliginosa | reverse complement strand
CCCAAAACCTCTGGAGACCTTCTGGGCTTCTCTCTCCTGCTGGCTCCTGCCCAGGGTGGAGGAAGAGGAAGGGGTGCCATGGGAGATGCACATCTCTCCTGGGGTGGTGGGACCAGCAGCATCCCTTCCTCCTCCTCTCCCCCTCCCTGCCTCAAGGCACACGGGCTCAGCACGGGCACGCTGCTCCTCATGGCACCAGCTGGCTCTTGGTCCAAGCCCTTGTGTCAGGCGGCTCCTGGGGAGTGTTTTGCCCCAGGACATGCCCCTGGGGCTGCGTGGGAGCTGTGGTGGTGACAGCCTGCAGGTGGTGACAGCCCTCACCCACGCAGCTCCCCGGGGGATGAGGGACCTGGATCGTGCCATGGGCGCTGGGGCTTCACATTTCGTGGCTGCAGGGGGAGGGTGGGTGGGAGCCAGCGCTGTCCCCCTCTCCCTGCTGCACTTTAGTGGGGGTGGAGGGAGGAGGGGACACCAGGGCTGGGATGTCCCTGTACAGGGAGTGTTCCTTGGATGTGGATGTCCCTGTGATAGGGAGTGTTCCCGGGATGTGGATGTCCCTGTGACAGGGAGTGTTTCCAGGATGTGGATGTCCCTGTACAGGGATCACTCCTGGGATGTGGATGACCCTGTGACAGGACCATTCCCGGGATGTGGATGTCCCTGTGACAGGACCATTCCCAAGATGTGGATGTCCCTGTGACAGGACCATTCCCAAGATGTGGATGTCCCTGTGACAGGAGCATTCCCAGGATGTGGATGTCCCTGTGACAGGAGCATTCCTAGGATGTGGATGTCCCTGTGACAGGACCATTCCCGGGATGTGGATGTCCCTGTGACAGGAGCATTCCCAGGATGTGGATGTCCCTGTAACAGGACCATTCCCAGGATGTGGATGTCCCTGTGACAGGAACATTCCCAAGATGTGGATGTCCCTGTGACAGGGAGTGTTCCCGGGATGTGGATGTCCCTGGGCACGGAGAGCTGGGGCAGGGCTGGGGGGCTCGGGGTGGGCTCACCCTGTGCCCCTCCTGCCGCCCCTCTTTGTCACTCCTTGGCACTGACTCCTTGGCGCTGTCCTGACAAGAGCTTCCAGAGCTTGTAACCCATGCCTCCCCCTCCTTTTGATGAGTTCTGTTGGTTGTGGTTTTGGTTTGGTTTGGTTTGGTCTGGTTTGTTGTTTTATTTTTTTTTTCTTAAATAAATTAGTTCTGACTCCCATCGCTCCGTGCTCTGACGCCTGTCTGGTTTTTGGCAGTGCTGACACCAGCACACCCAGGCAGGAGGGGCCAGGGCATGGCAGAGCCACACGCAGCTTTCTGAGGAGGAGGAGGAGGAGGAGGGAGAGCTGCTGGAAGGATTCCCGAACCCAAAGCCCGGCATGTGCTGTGCATGTGTGTGCTCAGCTGCTGCCCAGGCGTGGGGTGGCTGCAGCAAGGGAGGGTTTGGGGCTCTCGGGTCCCACTGGGGTGGGAAGTGCGTGGGATCTGTGGGATCACGCCACCTCCACCAGCGCTGTCGCCACTAGGTGACAGTCTTGATCCAGCGCCTTTCATCCAGATGTTCGGCACCTCTGGAGTGGAGGAAGGAGCTGGGACATGGGCTGGACATCCCTCGGTGGGTGAGGAGGGGCTGAGCGCCCTGGCCGAGACCAGCGGGCTCTTTCCAAGGGGGTTTGGATCGAGCATTCCCAGGGCAGGGCAGTGCCCTTGCAAACCCCTGGTCCCACTGATGACAGGACAGCGTGGAAACCATCAGTGATGCTCCCTTGTCTGAGCCTGACTCTGGGGAAGGTCCTCGAGGGGCTGAAGGCTGTGCCATGCCAGCAGCCACCCCTTATTGCCCTTCTTCGAGCCCAGCTCTTATTGCCCCTTTCTGAGCACAGCTCTCATTGCTCCTCTTTGAGAGTCCAGCCCTTATTACCCCTCTCTTTGAGCCCAGCTCTTTTTGCCCCTCTCTTTGAGCCCAGCTCTTTTTGCCCCTCTCTTTGAGCCCAGCCCTTATTACCCCTCTCTTTGAGCCCAGCTCTTGTTGCCCCTCTTTTTGAGCCCAGCTCTTACAGCCCCTCACTGAGGCTCTGGGGACTCTGCACAGCTTTGGAAAGCAGCTCCCCAAACTTTGGGAAGTGGGAGGGGGTTTCCTTTAAGGCAGCAGTTGCCACAGTGAAGGGGATGGGCTGAACAGGAAGGACCTGGCAGGGCTGGGGGTGTCCTGTGTGTTAACATAATGTTTCCAGGCTTCCCAAGTGCCTTCCGAAGGAAGGGAGCTTTAAATGAGGTCCAGGAAGAGGTGGAGGAACCCACGGTGGTCCCTGAGCACCATCATGTGGCCTTTTGCTGGTGTGCAGTGGAAACAGGCTGGGTTTAGCAGGGGGCTGTCCCTGTGAACTCCAGGAGCTGCAGCCCGAGGTGTTTGGAGTGGGATGTCTCCTCCTCCCTCAACACAGCCCGAGCTTCAGCAGAGACAGACTGTTGTGCAGATGGAAACACAAATCCTTTCAAGGTAAGCTAGCCAGGCTCTGCCCAAAATCAGACCTAGGGAGCCATCCCAGTTAAAGGGTGCAACGAGGCTGCTGCATGAAGCCCTGGCCTGCCTGGGTGTGCTCACCGAGGTCTCTCAGACTCTCTTGTGCCTCCCCAGCCCTTTGGGTTTTGCCATGTTGACACTGGGGTGGCTCTTGACAACCTGGGTTTGCTTTCCCTGCCAGGGATACTGGAGAGCAGAGCTGGTGGAACCACAGTCCCTGTGGATGTGCCCAGAAATGCAGCACAGGTTGAGAGCACAGACAGGCTGGGAGGTGCTGGCATCAAGGAGCTGTTGCAGGGATAATGGTAGGATTTGGACCTCATTTTTAGGCAGGTTTTTTAAAATACGTTTTGCTTCCATCAGTTCAGATTCTCTTCCCCAGCAAACACATCCAGACCAGGTGTAGAAAACCTCCCACTCGAGGAGGACACATCCCTGGCAGGTTGGGCACAAGCTGGTCAGAAAACCTGTGGCTGCCCCATCCCTGGGAGTGCCCAAGGGATGGACAGGGCTTGGAGCAACCTGGGCTGGTGAAAGGTGTCCCTGCCCATGGCAGGGGGTGGAAGGAGATGAGCTTTAGAATCCTTTCCAACCCAAACCATCCTGTGATTCCATGACTGATTCAATCCCCTTCTCAGATGCAGAAGCCTTGGAGACACACTGGGCTGTTCCTAAAGCTGGGGTGCAGCCAGGCTGAGGAGGAAGCCTGGCTTTGCCCTCTGGCATCACATCCTCGCTGAGCACCAGCGTGGATGCAGCTGGGATGAGTCTGTGCTGCCTGCACTTCTCCTGGCTGGGAGTGCTGCCCCAGGGTGTGCTCGGGCTGGGGTTTCTCTCTCCTCCCAGCACAGATGGGCCAAGGGAATGAGGGTTTCCTGGCGCAAAGAAACCTCCTGCCGTGATCAGAGCATGGGGTGCTGTGCCCCAGGATCCCTGCCAGGACACAGCAAGGCAGAGGTGGCCAAGGGGGCATCCAAGGAGAGGGTTCTGGGGAGGCAGAGGGAGGGCAGAGCTTGTCCTGGTGCGAGCAGCTGGCACAGGGAACAGTGGGGTGTGTGTGGGCTGTGCCCCCACACAGGGGTGAGCCCTGCCTGGCATCCCCTCCTTGCTCAGAGATGGTTCCCAGGCCTGGAATGCTCATTCAGGCACTGGGAAAAACATGGCAAAGTTGGTGGAAAGATGATTAGAAAAGGAGGACTTGGTGAAGAGACAGTTCCTGTGCTGGGGTGGGCACAGACAGGACCCGCTGGCTCCTCTCACGTGTTGCCTCCCTCTTGCCAAAAGGGCAGGTTGCTGTGGGTGCATCCAGGATTGTCCCTCAGACAGGGATCTGGGATGTCCAAGGCCAGCCCAAATCACCTGGAGCAGAGGGGCCAGGCCTCTGGCTGTCCCAGTGCAGCCTTTGCCCTTGGCTCTGCCCCTCCATCCCTGGCTGCAGGTTGGTGGAACATCAGCCAGCCTTGTGCTGCCTCTGGTTGTGTCCTGAGGGCTCCTGTGGAGCTTTTGCTGTTGGTTTTATAATTTGGCTTTGCAAAATTTTCCTTTTTATTGCCCAGTGTGGAGGATGGAGGTGGCAGTGGGAGCTGCTGGGTGGGCAGAGGATGGAGCTGGCACTGGGAGCTGCTGGATGGGCAGAGGATGGAGGTGGCAGTGGGAGCTGCTGGATGGGCACAGGATGGAGCTGGCACTGGGGGCTGCTGGGTGGGCACAGGATGGAGCTGGCACTGGGGGCTGCTGGGTGGGCACAGGATGGAGCTGGCACTGGGGGCTGCTGGGTGGGCACAGGATGGAGCTGGCACTTGGGCTTGGCCACTGAGCTGCTGGCCCAGCTGCCAGGTGAGCACAGGGGCTCCAGCACTGGCACAGATGGCAGGGCTGGCAGAACACAGGGCTGTCTCTTTAAGGCAGGAAAGGGAACTCTCCGGCTGCCACTTTGCGGAGTTTAGCCCCGATCCCTGTTTTCATTAGCGTTTCGTTCCATCTCCTCCTCTCCCCCCCGGCCCCACCTCCTTGGAGTCAGCATTTCTGCATCCTTTCCTGGGCATCGCAGGGCAGCAGGTGAAGGGCTGGCTGGCACCTGCACACGCTCACACACACACCCTGCAGGTTGGACGCATCTCTGCCGCGGGAGAAATCCCTTCCCACACTCCCGATCTTCCTCCTCCCGGGCGAGCTGGGCTGGGAGCATCCCGGTCCTCGCCTCAGGCTGCTCTGCCTCCCCTCGCCGGCTCCGGCTGCAGCAGCAGCAGCAGCAGCGCCCGGGCACGGAGGAGCTCGGGGGACTCTGGGGACGGAGCTCTGCAGGCAGCCAAGCCCAGCTAGGGGGGCGAGAACTGAGCCTGGGGGGGCTGGAGCATCCCCAGCATCTGGAGCATCCTGGAGCCCAGAGCATCCCTGGCATCGGGAGTATCCTGGGATTCAGAGCATCCCCTGCATCCAGGGTATCTGGGGCACAGAGCATCCCCGACATCTGGAGCATCCTGGGATTCAGAGCATCCCCTGCATCCAGGGTATCGTGGGTACAGAGCATCCCTGGCATCGGGAGCATCCTGGGATCCAGAAATCCCCAACATCTGGAATATCCTGGAATGCAGAGCACCCCCAGCATCTGAAGTGTCCTGAGTGCAGAGCAACCGGAGCATCCAGAGCATCCCGGGGTCGTCTTATCCCCTGTTCCAGCGCATCCAGAGCATCCCGACCATCCTGCCATCCGTGGCATCTCGGGCATCCTGCCCTGCAGCACATCCAGCAGCAGCATCCAGGGCCATCCCGGCGCAGGGGGGTTTGCAGGGACGAGGCACTGCGTGGCTGTGAGTAACGGGGAGGGAACCTTGTTCGTGCTCATCGGCTCCTGGGAATGTCACTCTGCCCTGAGTGCCAGTGAAGAGAGAGTGGGGGGAGAGAGGGAGAGGAGGAGGAGGAGGAGGAGGAGAGGAGGACGGACACAGAGCAGGGAGGCAGAGATGGTCCTTCTTCCTCCAGGTCTGGTTCCAGCGATGATCACGTAGCACAGAGAAGGTCCCCCGACCCCAGAGCCCTCATGGAGGGCGACCTGGGGGCCCCCAATTCCAGCGTGCTGGGGGAGCACCCTCTGCTCGTGGGGAGCAGCTGGGTGGCCGCTTTCCTGTGCTTCATCATCCTGCTGACCACGGCGGGGAACTTCCTCCTCATCCTCCTCATCGTCACCCAGCGCTCCCTCCGCAACACCTCCAACTACTTCCTGGTGTCCCTGTTCATGTCGGACCTGCTGGTGGGGCTGGTGGTGATGCCCCCGGCCATGCTCAACCAGCTCCACGGGCGCTGGGTGCTGCGGGGGGACTTCTGCTCCCTCTGGGCCTCCTTCGACGTCATGTGCTGCAGCGCCTCCATCCTCAACCTCTGCACCATCAGCCTGGACCGCTACCTGCTCATCATCTCCCCGCTCCAGTACAAGCTGCGCATGACCTCCTGCAGGGCCCTCGGGCTCATCGTGGCCACCTGGGCCGTGGCTGCCCTCGCCTCCTTCCTGCCCATCAAGATGGGGTGGCACGAGCCGGACTTCGGGGAGCGCCCACCCAACGTCACCGCGCTGGGGGACGAGGAGCAGTGCCGGCTCATGGTCAGCTTGCCCTACGCCCTGGTGGCCTCCTGCCTCACCTTCTTCCTGCCCTCAGCTGCCATCTCCTTCACCTACTGCCGCATCCTCCTGGCCGCCCGCAGGCAGGCGGTGCAGGTGGCTTCCCTCGCCTCCAACGTGGCCACCACCACCACCGATGACACCACGCCACAGGTAAGGTGGTGATTAGGGTGACCACAGGGGCGTTTGCTTTTTGAAGATCCCCCATCCCACAAAATTTGGGTGCCTGGGGTGTTTATGCCCTCTGAGCATCCTTGGAGCCACAGCTGGCTTTGGGAACCAGGGAGGGTGACTTTGGGTGACATCCACCTCACTTATGCCCTCTGAGCAGCCTTGGAGCCACAGCTGGCTTGGAGAAGCAGGGAGGGTGACTTTAGGTGACATCCACCTCACTGGTGCTCTCTGAGGTGCCCTGTGCCTTGTCCCACCGATGGAGAGATCAGCAGCTGCTCTGGAGCACAAAAACAGCACAGAAATAAATCAAGATTTGGGTAAA
Source organism: Dendrocincla fuliginosa (assembly GCA_035047845.1). Classification (NCBI taxonomy): domain Eukaryota; kingdom Metazoa; phylum Chordata; class Aves; order Passeriformes; family Dendrocolaptidae; genus Dendrocincla; species Dendrocincla fuliginosa. The sequence continues at coordinate 976,754 of JAWWMO010000059.1, read as the reverse complement.
CACGCAAAATTAAGGCAGTTTCACCCCCCTCTTGGCTGGCGTCATCCCCGAGGGGTTTAATCTTATATCTGACTTTCCTCTCATGAATCTTGGCCGTGGTAGGTGTGAGACATACAGGGGAGAAGGGTTCCAACTAAAAGCAAATGCCAAATTCTGGAGAGCACCTGCTTTTGAACAGAAGCTTCTATTTCTGTTACCTGCTCTATAACGGGAGCTGCCAGAGCCCTCCTTGTGCGATCGCCGGGTTCCTGTGTGGGTTTTATAACCAAAACCTGGCTGCACTTGTTTGTGTTTCTCCAGGAGAGGGTAATTGCCACTAAATCTAACAGCTTTAATTCCCTGTAATAGGCTTTATTGACCTCATATCCTACAGGGAAAAGGCAAACTTAATTGCCTTTAAATGGCTTGGTTTAGTTTGTTCGCTCCAAGAGCGGAGCCAGGACTCTGGCCAGCTCTCCCACACGTGATAAGACACAGCAGACGGTCAAAAGGAAAAGGAGAATCAAAGAATAAACAGTCAATACCATAAAATGTTTATTTTCTCCCTGGGTGCCAGGTGTCTGGGCTCCCCAAACCCACTCACAGGCTGAGGGGATGCTCGGGGGCTTTGCTGTGCTGTGGAAATGCAACATCCTCCCTTGTCCTTCAGCCGAGGAAAGTGGCCCAAAAGGTTCCTTGGAGCCTCAAAGCGCCTGAAAACACGTCGGGCAGGGAACCCTCCAACTGCATCTTTTAACCAAATTTTTGTTCTCTTTCTGGGCAGGAATCTGAGTGGCAACAGGGCGTTGTTTAAGCACGGCAGAGGGCTGAGATAATCGGTTAATTTTAGGTTGCAGGGGGGGCTGAGTTGTGGTGTTTGTGGGCTGAAGTGCTTCACACCCCACTTTCACACACGGAATTGGTTTGCTGCTGAAATCAGCACCTGCAGCTGCCTCTGCAGGGCTTTGTCCTCACCAAAATGTGGACTGAGCTGGGTTTGCCTGCAAAGAACAGCCCAGCGAGCAACCCCTGTCTCACAGTAAAAGGAATAAGGTAATATTGAGGTAATACCTCAGTGTGGAGGGTTTCTATCATTTCCTCTTCCTAATTTGTGGTTCAGGGCCTGTGGCACAAACCCTGCTCCTGCCCCTTGGAGAAGGGAATGAATGGCAGGGTTTTTTCAGGATTTGGAGCACCAAATCCCACTTTTCTTGGACAGAGGCATTAATGGCAGGTTCCTTTCAGGATCTGGAGCACCAAATCCCACTTTTCTTGGGCAGAGGCTGGCACTGGTGCCAGCAGCTCCAGTCTGGGGAGACTCATCACCATTCCCTGTCTCCTGCTGCAGGTTCCCTGTGTCCTGAGCCAGCCCACGGCCGGCAGTGAGAGCAGGAGGTTCACCAACAAGCACAGCAAGAAGGCACTGAAGGCCAGTCTGACCCTGGGCATCCTCCTGGGCATGTTCTTCGTGGCCTGGCTCCCCTTCTTCATCACCAACATGACGCAGGTAAGAATCTGTGGGGGTTCTGTGTCGGGTTTTCACTCAGGATCCCGCTTGGGTTCTGGTTCAGAACCCACTTGGGTTCTGAAGGTCTTGCTGGAGCCCCTCTGGGAGCAAAGATGCAACTTCCCTGGGGAGCAACGGCAAGGAAAAACCCTCCAAATGGGGATTTGAAGGTTTCCTTTGAAAGGGGAATGTTGGTTTGCCCTGGGACACTGCTCAGGGCCGGGGCTGGGGTGGGAGATGCTGTGAATCCCTGCTGTGTCCTCCCCAGGCTGCGTGTGGCTGTGTCCCCGCGGGATTCTTCGACGTGCTCACCTGGCTGGGCTACTGCAACAGCACCATGAACCCCATCATCTACCCGCTCTTCATGAGGGACTTCAAGAGAGCCATGGGCAAGTTCCTGCCCTGCTGCCGGCGCCCGGGGGAGCCGCGGCCCAGCGCCATCTCCCTCTCCATGAGGAACTCCAACAGTGCAGCCCGTGCTGCCACGTCCCTCAAGAACGTCCTCACCCTGCAGGCTGAGACCGACTCGGGGGACTCCGGGGTGCCGGGGAATGATCCCAGCCTGCCACCAGTGCCCCGTGCCCGCTCCGTGAGCCTGTGGGACATGGAGCCCCTGGACAAGGAGCCACAGCTCGGCACCCCCGTGGCCTGAGCGGGGCCATGGAGCTCCCTGTGCTGGGAAGGATCCCCCAGCCCCACACTGCTGTCCCTGCCCCACGTGCTGCTGCTCCAGTTCCCTCTCCGTGGCAGGGATGGTGGCACTGGGTGATGCCATGGGAGGTTCAGATGAGTTGAGCTGCCTTGTTTCTCTCTCTTCCATCCCTCCTTTGCTCACTGGCACCAGCCCCTCACCCTTCTGGTGGCCTTTGGACAATGTTCCCAGGTATGTGGTGGGATTCTTGGGGTGTCCCAAGGGGGCTGGGAGTTGGACTCAATGATCCTCATGGGACCCTTTCAACTCAGCGTCTTCTGGGATTCTAAGAGTCTTTCCATCTCTACACCTCAGACTTCAGACCTTCTGTCCCCCTAAACTTAAATCAAGGCTTGGTTTTCAGCTTCCACAAACAGATCAGCTTCTTCTCACCGACAGCAGTGAGAGGAGCGATGGAAACACAGCCCATGCCTCATGGAGGAGAGGCTGGGAGCTGCCTCAGCCCATGAACATCACGTCTTCTTGGAGCCGAGTCTGGGTGTGTGTCTGTGCCGGTTTCCTGTGAGGCAGCCCAGGGAAACCATCCTGTTCCACCATGGAGAGCTGCACTACGGGGGTTCAGTTTGGTGCAGAACATCCAACCCTGATTCCTGGATGTCCCATGGGGGTGTGTGACAGTAGTAGCGGGATCAGCTCCATCCCACAGCTTCCTCTTCTTGGCACACGACCATCACACTTCTGACAATCTGCTAATTTTGAGATGATGCCATTGGAAAATACACCTTCTCTCCCCCCCTTCAAATAAGAATCTAAGGAAATATTGCCTTTTAAATGATGATTCCAGGCCGCCCCCACCCACCCCCACCATAGCCATAAGCAGAGGGAACAGTGAAGAATGTGGAAAGTGGGCACTTAAAAAAATCAATAAAACAAATTATTTTAATGAATTCTTCCTCAGGTGCCTTTGGGCTGCTGTGCCCTCCCTGGACCTTCCTTCCCTCCAAGCCTTCTGCCTAATTCTGAGCTCACACTGCTGGATTTGACTGTGCTCCTGGAACTCACCAGTACCCAAACAGACACATAGCCCTGGCTGTGGGATGCTGGAAGAAGCAAATCTCATTAGTTTTCCTTCCATGTTGCCCACGGGTGTTTCAGAACTGAACAAGTGCTTTTATAGCCAACTTGACATTTATTTGGCACAATCCCCCTGGGAGCTGACACTGACCCAGCAGGCAGGGAGGAGAGACCAGGACACCCCGAGGCATGAGCAGGTTCAAACCTCAGACTGCTCCATACATTTCCCCCTGGATGTGTGGACAGAGAGCCTGGGGCTGGTGTCAAGCACAGAGATCCGTGTGTGCATCTCCCACAATGGCTTTATGTAAAGCCATACTTTGACCACAACTCCAGGAAAATGGAAGTCTGGAAATCCATTAGGTACCAAATCAGCCTTGGGAGATGGACGGAGAGAGAGAGAGACAGAGCTCTTCAAGCCAGATGTTCAAAAGCAATAATTCATTGTAATTAGGTGTTTGCTTGTGGACAAACCCTTGGATAACTGGAGAAATCCCATCCCATCCCTGCAGCCAACACTGACCGGCCAAGCAGCCCCAGCACTGTGGGATCCTGTGGCCTGTCCAGAGATGTCTCCCATCATCCCTTCAGAATGGAGCTGGACAGGTCTGAGCCCCCTTGGATGCTGGATTTGGGGAGAGGAAGCGCCAGGCACCGAACCCAAACCGTGGTGCTTTGCTGTGTTACAGAATCATCCCCTAAACCAGCCATGCCTTTGACTCCATGAGAAATAACCTGCAGGTAAGGTTTGCAGGAGCCTGGGGAAGGAAGGAGAGGGGGGTATTAACGTGGCTGCTGCATCAGGGAGGGAGGAGGAGGAGGAGAGCCCTGTGTGAACAGAGACTGCAAGGTGCACTCTCACTGTTTCCCCTCCTGATCCCAGGAGAACTCCCAGATCAGGGGTGGGAGGTGTTGGTACCACCACACTTGTGGCAAGGCAGAAAAACCCAGGGGTATCCACAGATCCGTGTTTATCCTGTGCCAAATATTGGCTTTATTCAACTAAAAATATGTCTAGAGGGAGCTTTTGAGGCTGGAGATGTGTGTGGGACACACAAGGAAAGTCTCAGGGAGTTGCTGGGCTTGGAGAGCCCGGGAGGAAGTTTCATAAACCATCCAAAGCCCACTGAGTTTCCTGCTGCTTTCACCCAGGGTCCCAAATATGTTTCTAACAGGAATGGACCCTCCAACACTCATTGCCATCAACCTGGAGACAGGAAAACAGTCTTGGAGATTGGAAAGTGCTGAGCCTTTTTCCTCCCCAGCCAGCAGAGCCCAAGTGTGGACACTGATCCAGCTGGAGTGGGGCAGGCAGAGCCCTCAGCACCCCTGAAACCCACAAACCAAGCCAATCCCCAGTGGCAAAATGTTTTTAATTAAAACCCCCTCAGAGCCACTTGCCTTCTCCAGCTAGAGCAGGGACACGGTGCTGAGGGGGAACAGCTGCTTCCCGCAAGGCTTTGGTCGGGATCTGTCCCGGGTTCCTGAGGAGCAGTGCAGATTCAGGCAGGAATCGGCCCTCTCTCGTCCGTGGGAGACTGCTCGGAATGCTTTGATCCAGTGCCACACCAGTGCCCCTCTCCCAGGGGCTGGAAATGCAGCTCCAGCTCCGCCGGCTCCATCCCTTGGCCATGCCCGTGCTGTGGCAGCGCTTTCGGTGCTGGCTGAGCAGCTCCGCTCTAATCTGCTGCTCCTCCCGCTGCCTGCCCCTCGCTGCCCCTGCTGGAGGGGCACTCTGGGCACGGCACGGAGGGTTCTGCCAGGACAGAGCTGGAGGAATCCCCTCGGTGAGCTGGGAGAGCCTCAGCCCCAGCCTCCTCCTCCTCTTTCCCGGTGTTTTCCTCTCCCTGGGTCTCGCTGGCTGCTTCCTGCTGGGATTTCTTGGCTAGAGGGGGGAACAGACTGGCACTGCCCTTCTCCTCCGGGGGGCATTCCTTGGTTTTAATGCCCACGGCTTTTAGGATCGTGTCCATTTGTTTCATGTAGTCCAGGTGGCCGTTCACCTGCAGGGAAGGAGAGTCCTGTGAGTGGGGAACCCGTGGGGACACAGCTCAGCACAGTCCTTCATCCCTCAGCCCAACAGCCCCCTGGGACTTGGGTTTGGCTCTGACAGGAGGAAAGAATGAGGCTGGAAAAACTCATGGAATTGTTAAGGTTGGAAAAGATAATTATGATTATCAAGTCCAGCACTGCCAAGGCCACCACTAAACCGTGTCCCCAGGTGCCACATCCATGTGGTTTTTAAACATTTCCAGGGATGGGGACTCCACCAGTGGATAAATGCAGCCATCCACAGAACAGCCTGAAATGGCAGCAGCCTTTGGTGGGTTATCTTTCCTCTGGAATGTTTAAAATCTTAAACCTGAGTTACAGCCCCCACATCGAGGATCAAAGGAGGAGATCTGCCATGGGGAGAGACACCCACGTAGAGGATTCCTCTTGGTTCAGCTCCCTGTCCTGTGCTAAATGACGTGCCCTCCAGGCCCCTCAGCTCCCTTGTAAAAGCCACGATTATCTTATTTAAATTAGGATACAGTCATTAAAGCCCACACAGCTACCAAGTGTGTTAAGGTTCTTGGCTGGAGGCTGCACTGATCCACCCCACACCATATCAAAGCAGGAGCCCAAGAGTTATAGGTTTATAAACCAAATAAAAATCAACAGTACATGCAAAAACCCAGACATGTTAATTGTAAGATGAATTCCATGATAAGATAAACCCTTCTGAGATGAATGTTGGAATGTATCCTTCCAGTCAGAGCACAGGATGACAGGAAACCCCCTCTGAGGTCACTGTTGTTCATGCTAAAGGCCACATGGCTGGAGAGGCAGAAATTCCTTCCCCATTCCAGGTGACCTGAACAAGCCAAGCACTTGACAGACTGACCACACCCCATGATATTTCAGCATCTTTGATAAATTCAATTCCTAGAAGTTCAAATCCTTCCTGACCCAGCCAGAGAGCTGGCTCAGCCTCTTATCTTCCCAAACCTTGCTAGTAATTAGGGAATTTCCACAGCAGGGAATACCTGACACCACAGTCTCAGTTTTCCTGCTTCCCAGCCAGGTGGGAGCACCCCAGGGAGGGATGGTGATGGTAAGAGCTCTGCAAAGACACCAGCCATGGACCCTCAGCTCAGCTCCTGCCTGGTTCCAGAGCCATCCTCGTGCTGCCCCATCCCTAGAAGTGTCCAAAGCCAGGCTGGACAAGGCATGGAGCAGCCTGGGATAGTGAAAGGTGTCCCTGCCCATGGCAGGGGGTGGAACTGGCTGATCTTTAAGGTCCCTTCCAACCCAAACCATTCTGGGATTCACTGCTGTGCCAGCACCAGGATTCCCAGCACACCCCTCCCAAAGCTAAAGCCAACCTTTCCTCCCCAAAATCCAAACCTCTGAGCTGTTTGTGTGGAGCAGCTTTGGAGGGGGGAACATTTGGCTGCACTCTGGGCTTGGAGCAAACTGAAGGATTTAATCAGCAACATCAGGAATTCAATATGTGACTTGAATCCCTCCAGATGGCTTGACAGGCTCTGGGTGCTTGGAACTGATTAGTTAATTAAAAGAACCACAGAAGGACTGGGGACTAACTGTCCTCTGGAAAAGTACAAACCTGTTGCTGCTCAGTCAGGGGGGCTGGTGCTGAAGGAAGGAAGGAAGGTGGGGATAGACAGACAGGAACTGGACTTACTGGGAGTGGGGGCTGAAGGCTCTTGGCTGCATTGAGAACCATCCAGTCACCACCAAGCCCTGCTCAGTGCTTGGGGGTTTCTCAACCTCCTGTTACTGAGCCATTAGAGGGAACAAATTCCCCCTGCCACCCTAAGGACTAGATTTTCACATCTCCTCAGAATCCAGCAGGGATTCCTCCAATAGGGAATTCCTCTTCCTTGAGCCCCACAGTCACCAAGAGGTGCTGGGTATGAGCCATTCTTGAGAGCTCATGCAGCTGAAAGAGAAGTTGAGACCTCTGAAACCTCCTGAAAGTCTGTCCCTTACTGCAGCTCTGCTAAACCACTAAATGTCTTCCAAGGAAACTCACTCCTGTCTCCAGAACAGCCCAGGAGAGGATGCCATAAAACTGGACCAGCACAAGCCCTGAGAAGAGTCAGAGGAGGGAGGACTCTGCTGCACTGTGACATTAAGCACTGAGCCATCAGCAAAAGCACAGCCTTGCCACTTTGAAGCCACCCTGGTGGGAAAACTCAGCAATTCCAGCTGTCCAAAACCTGTTTTCATCTGCAATCAAAGGCTGAATTCCTCCACTGGGTAGGCTATGCAGGAGATGGGAGTGGAACATCTACAACATACTCAATAAAAACTTTAAAGGGAAATAAAGAATTCTTCAAATATTTATCAGAACAAAGTGCAGGAGGAATCTCAGGGTAAATGGAAGAGTGTGCTCGGACCAGAGCAAAGAGATTCCTGCTTGTTATAAGGAAATGAAGGCAGTGGGATGGGTTTATTGGTGTGTTTAGGTGACTTCTCCCTGCTCTATCTGACTTTATGGCTGCTTTGACTCATTGGAAAACACAAGCCAGCTGCCTGCCAGGAGGTGACTGGAGGACAACAACTGATGGTTTTGCCAGCAGAGAGGAGCCATCAGCCCAGCATGTTTGGAAAGGTTTTCAAGTTCAAATCCACCCAAAAGTGTCAAAAAGTCACGGAGCACAATCAGCTGTGACTATTAAGTTCACAGGGAAGTGGTTTTGTTGGGTACAGAGGAGGAATCCCAGCTTCTCTCTGGTTTGAGCTACAGGAACACAACATGTCCTGGAGCCTGGCAAGGATAGGGCATGGAAAGGGCCCGGAGAAGTGAGACATTCCAAATGATCCTGGCTCTGCCCGGGGCTCACGTGGGCACAGGCGTGGCTCCTGCTCCGTCACAACACTGACTATCACAGTGACATCACTCCATATGACAAAGATCAGAGATAAGGCTTCATTGCTCCTCCAGAGCCAAATATCCTCAGATCCTGCCCAGAGTCCTTCCATAAAAGCTCCTCCACTCATCCTGAGCAGCAACACAAGGAGTGCACTCAGCTCCAAACTCTGTGGAACTGCCCAAGGCCAGCTGAGCATCCCTCGGCCTCGCTGCTCCCTGCAGCAGGTAAAGCTGTGCCTTCCTCCTGCTCCCCTTCACCAGCAGCCTGTGGGTTCCCAGGGAATCACTGGGGAGGCAGCAGTGTGGTGGAGCAGGCACAGCTCATTCACACCCCTGAGGATTTCACTTCCAATGAGTAATTTTACCATGGAGGAAAAGATTCCCTCAAGTTAAAACATCTCTGTGGAGCTTTGTTACTTCAGCAGGAGCAGTAATGACCTTGGAGGGCATCCTTCAGGATTCCCTTTCAGCAAATACTGTCTGTTTTCACAGCAAAGGGTATTTTGGGGGTGGTGAGAGAGTTCCTGGAGCGAGCTGCAGGTTCTGGAGCTCGGCTGATAATCACAGCTCACCTTTATCAGCCCTTTCCTGCCCTGGGTGTCAGACACTGTGTGTACACACAGCATGGAACCAACTGCAGAGCCAGCTCAGCAACTCTGGGCATTGTTTATTCTCCCTTTCCAAAAGTTACAGTGAATTTGCTGTCCAGGAAGAGCACTGGAGTCCAGCCCTGCCTCTGAACTGAACTGCCAGCCAGTCTGGGGGAGTTATTGGTACAGAAGGGAAGAAGCTCAAATGCCACAGTTGGCTTTCCAAAAACTCCTCAGTTCTGGATGCTGCCCCTGATCCCACACAAATCCTGGTCCAGATGGTGGCACAGGCTGATGGATTGAGGATCCCTATCACTCAAAATCCAGCCACCTCTGCCAAGCTGGCAGGCTCCTCTGGCCACAGATATTCCCATGTGGCAGCCCAAGGCTTAATTCAGAGGCTGGGCACATCCTGCATGACAGAGGGCATTCTCAGAATCCCAGAATCCTACAATTTGGGTTGGAAGGGACCATCTTGTTCCACCCCCTGCCATGGGCAGGGACACCTTCCACTAGCCCAGGTTACTCCAAGCCCCGTCCAACCTGGTCTTGGGCACTTCCAGGGCTGGGGCAGCCACAGCTTCTCTGGGCACCCTGTGCCAGGGCCTCTCAGGGAAGAATTCCTTCCCAGCACCCCATCTAACCCTGCCCTCTGGCAGTGGGAAGCCATTCCCCTGTCCTGTCCACCAGGCCCTTGTCCAAAGTCCCTCTCCAGCTCCCTTAGAGCCCCTTTAGGCACTGGAAGGGGCTCTAGGGCCACCCTGGAGCCTTCTCTTCCCCAGGCTGAACAACCCCAGCTCTCAGTCCAGCAGAAAATGTCCTGGCTGTTTTCCACAGTTCCCCCACAGCTTATGGCAAAGCCCTAATGCTGCCTGGGCAGGGGAATGTGGCTGGATCTGGCAAAAGCCAAAGGCAGAGCAGATTCCCACAGCAGGAACCAGAGGACATTCAGTGAACCTTGGCACAGGCTGTGGCTGAATGGAAGCCTTTGAGGTTTGTCAGCCACAAAGCAAAACCAAACTGCAGGTTACTAATGGCCTTGATTGCACTTTTTTTGGAGAAGCTTTTTCAGTTTCTTCCTCTGTTCTAACACAGTGACAATGTCAGAACCCTCTGCTTGTGTCCCAAAGGGAAAAATGTATTTAATATGTATTTAATGTGAGATTCTCTGAGCTCCCAAGTCAAGAAGCACAGAAAATGAAGCCACAGTGACTCCAGGGTTGTAGAAACCTCATAATGGGAATACTGGTCCCTTTCCTGAGAGCTGAAAGGAGGGTGGAGCCAGGTGAGGGTAACAAGTGACAGGACAAGAGGGAACAGCCTCAAGCTGTGCCAGGGAAGGTTTAGGTTGGATATTAGGAAAAATTTCTTCACAGGAAGGGGGGTTAGGCATTGAACAGGCTGTCCAGGGCAGTGGAGGAGTCTCCATCCCTGGAGGGAGTTAAAAGCCAAGTGGATGTGGCCCTTGGGGACATGGGTCAGTGGTGGCCTTGGCAGTGCTGGGGGATGGTTGGACTGGATGAGCTTAGAGAGCCTTTCCAGCCTCAGTAACTCTCTGACTGATCCATCCCTGCTCTCCACTACACTTCCAGCCACACATTCCCACTGCCCCTAAATTTGCAAGTTAATCCCTGGTTTCTGCTGCTACAAAACTGCCTGGAGAAACCAAAACACCAATTCCTGACTGGTGAGCCTGCCTGGAAGTGCTCCCTGCTCTCTGCCTGGGAGCAGCTCTGCAATATTCAAATGTTAATTCAGCCTGCACTGTACAAACCCCTCTGGGAACAAACAGCAATCAGGAGAATCCACTGCAGCTCCACCACTTCCTTGGTCTCCAACAGGTGCTGTCAAATAAACCCACTGAATAAATCAGCCCCATTGTAGGCACGAGGAAGGATTTTATAACTGCATTTGCTGAGTGGGAGGACATTTTTCTCTCTGTTTTTTAACTGACAGTCGGATAAAAACCACACTAATCCAGAGAGACATGAGATAGAGGCCTCAGAGGTGAATTCCTGTTTGTTCTCAGGGCTCTTAGTCCTCTACTCATTTGAGGATTCACAGCAAAGAGAACCAAGCTGTTTGTCTCCAGTCCAGTTTTCATCAGGGACGGACTGGGAGATGCCCAAAATACTGAGGCTGCCTGGGTAACACTTTCATGCTGAACACCTTTGCATCAGTTACACTTCATTCTTCTGTCACAGCTTGTCCTTCTCCTGGCAGGAGACTCAGAGAGACCTCCAGCAAGGGCATCTGCAGGGATGGAGCTGCTCCCCAGGAAGAAGACAAACATCTCCATACATCTCTTAATATCAGTATGTATTTTTCTGTTATGCTACTGCACTGTATTTGCAGCAAAACCCATCTTTGCTTTCTTGCCACTTTAAAAAATATTGCCCCTGGATATTTCCTTCCCCATTCTTGCTCCTTTTACTTCTAAAACGTTCACCAGCATGCACTGTATTCCTTCCCATAAAGTCTGGAAAACAGATCAAGAGAATGACACCTACTTAATACACATTTTCCCCCCAAAGCTTTGCAGTGAGACGAAGGAAGTGGAAGTGTCAGCACCTTCTGAAGCAGAGCAGCCCTGGGATTGTCTGCTGGCAGCAGGCAGAGGCACAGCACTAGGAGATGAGCAGAGAGCAGCTCTGCAAACGTTATTCCTTCAGCTGAAATGTAAATCCTGCTCCTCTGAGGGAAAGGGAGAGGCTGCTGCAGGATAAAGTGTGCAGAACCCCAGGGGGTTCTCAGCTCAGGAAGCAGAAGGTCAATAGCAGGAGGGTCTTTGAAAAGACCTCAAAAAGAGGAGAGTGACACAGACTGACTGACAGGAAATGTCACCCCGGTGCCACCACTTGGCATCTTTGGCCATTTTCATGCCAGCGACAGATGTCAAGATAACAAGTGACTAATGGCAGGTCTGGGGACGGTGAGAAAATGGATGTGGGAGTGTGTGGAAAAGCTGCCAACCCAGAGAGATGCAAAGATACAAGTGCTGGACCATGATTAAAAGCCCCCACTACACTCCTTTTCCCCTGGGAAGCCCATATTTGGTCCAAAGTGTCTGTTCTCTCTGCTCAGCACCAAGCCCTGTGTTTGCTGGCAAGGGCTGTGCAGAGCTCAGTGATAATGAATGAAACGAGCTGGGAGCAGTTGGGTATTTATAGGCTCAGCAGGATCGTGCTCCAAAAAATCTGAGAGCTCTTCCAAGTGTCTCTGGCTCCAGAGCAACACTGACAGCCCCTGCCAGCTTGTGGGGACATTTGGGAAGAGACATGGCAGGAACAACAGCCATGGAAGTATCCTGAGCTTTGTGCCAAGCATCTCTCACTTTGCAGAGAGTAAAAAATGAATTAAAACATGAAGATAAGGAAAAACACGATGGCATGCCCAAGATTTCCATGGATATGGATGCCCAAGCTAAGCTCTGCATGGTTTTTTCCGTGGAAGAGCTCACTCATGAGACAACAATGTGGTGAAGAGTTTGCTTAAGGCAATTGAGTCGAATATGTCTGGATATATTGCCAGATGTTACAGCAGTGGCTTATCATGAATGACACCAGATAGCTCTGAGGGAGCTGAATGTTTGCCAGATATATCCAGGAGTCTCTTCCTGCTTCCCAGAGAGCCACAGCAGGACCTGGCACAGCAACCGTCACCGTCGTGGAGCTTCTGCAACTCCAACCCGGTCCCAGCTCCGGCTGGTGTGGCCCTGGGGACCAAGGTACAAGGCCCATGGCCCTGGATGAACCTCAACAGTGTTGGAGGCTCCAGCAAGATAAGATTGTGGGCTGCACCTGCTCTGCAGTCACGTGTTTGAGAGCCACGTTTTCCAGCTGCTGATCCCACCTCCCATTGATCCACGGACTCACAGGGGTTGGAAGGAGATGATCCTTAAGGTCCCTTCCAACCCACACCATTCCACGATTCTGTGACAAAAAGGTCCTCCTTGGAGAACAGTGGCATTTTCTGGCTCCAGGATGAGACATGTCAGAACCAAAAAAATACAAATGTATCCAAAAGGAGAGGCAAATTCTCCTTTTTTTTTTGCTCAATGCTGAGCACTGGCTGGGTGAACAAAATCCAGGGAGAAGACTGAGTTTCCCCAAAGACAGGAAGGAGGGCCAACATACCTGGAGGGGCTCCCTTCAGTACCCAGCTTCCCCTGGGCAGGGAGTGAGGGGTCACAGTGCTGCAAGCCAAGGGTGATGGGGCAAAAAGGAGAATATAAGAACTACTTACTACAGAGGAAAGGTCCATGTTCACCATCCTCCTGTCATCCAGGTCGACTGGCTGGAGTCCTGCGACGTTGAGCTGGACAGAGGAGGTTCTGTACACAAAGCTCAGCAGCCAGTCCCCTCTAGGAGCAGAGAAGAGAGGGAATAAATCCTGCTGTCTAACCAATGCAATGTAGAGTCAAAGAATCCTAGAACAGCTTAGGTTGGAAAGGACCTTAAAGCCCACCTTGTTCCACCCCCTACCATGGGCAGGAACACCTTGCACTGTCCCAGGTTGCTCCAAGCCTTGACCAATGTGCCCTTGGGCACTTCCAGTGTGTTACTACCCAGACCATGAGGAGGGAAGGGCTGGAAGCACAGTGATGTCTCAACCAAGGCCTACTGCAGCTCCATGTGATGCAGGAACCTCATCAGGGATCACCTGCCCCATTCAGGGCAGGTTCCTTAGGCAAAGGAGTCTAAGTCTGAGTTTAATCCTGACTCATGGGTGTAGTTTCATTTGCTGCAGCAGGTTTAACAATCTGACCTTTCTGTTTATTTCTGTATTTGCTTGGAGATTGCACTACATTGAAATATTTCTCATTTTTAATGTACTAATAGGTAGAAGTTCTCCAGCCTGTAGACAGCTGTAAAGGTGATGACACCTACAATTACTGATGCTGTGACATCAACTGTGAAGCTCCTGGGAGTGCTCCTGATTTATAGGTACTGGAAAATATATGGTTTCAGTGACAGAACTAGGAAGAGTTTGTTCCCACTCTAAAGCACTGCCATAAGTCACTGTGACAGTTTCAGGGTAGACTGTGGCATGAGGAGAGAAGGCAAAGCATCCTCTGGAAACACATCACTCCCTGTGCTGAGCAACAGCATAAAATCTGGGCACCTCAATGCCACCACAGGGTAGATTTAAGTGGGATTTGTGCTGTGATGGCAGCAGGTAAAATGCTCCTGCACAACTAATTTGGGTGAGGTTTCCCACTAGGAATTTGCAGCCCTGCTGTGAAATCAGAGGGGACGGCTCTGGCAGCTGCTTTTCACTTGCCCTGTCCCTTGAGACTTCAAAGCCCAAGCAGAGAAGTCACACTGGATTGAAGCTGGACAAACTGGGCTCCAATCTGGTCTTGCAGGAGTTGCACTCAGTGTAATTCACCTGACCTAAACAGAGTTAGTCCTGACGTGACAGAACGAGGCCACCCTTTGTATGAGGGAGAGCCCAGAGAAATCAGAATCAGGTGAGGTCCTACCAAGAACTGTTTGTATAATCCTTCTCTCATATCTCAATCCTCACAAAAATTCTCCATATCTCTCAGTTCCCTCCTCCAGCTGCCCCTTGTGCTTCCTGAATAACCCCCAAGTTCAGCATCTGAGGGCAGAGAACCTGCATAGTGGAATATTCTCTGACAGTCTCCTCCCCTGCCTCTTCCTATGTGTGAGCAACAAACTGCAATTTCTACATCCCTTTTCACTCAACATCCAAGACCTGCACTTGCCAAATTACCACACACAGGGCTACACACACAGACTATTTTATTCCAATTTTTTCCTGTGTGTGTTATAGGAGATGAATACACTGAGCTTTCTGCAGTGCAATTGATTTTTGTAGGACACAGGGAGCAACAATATTTGCCAGGTAAACTCAGTTATGTGTAACAATTTCTATCATTTATGGCTTCTTAGAGGAACTCAGAGCACTCCCAGGGAGGCAGCAATTGCTTTTCCCTTTGCCACATGAAGGAATATTTTAAGTGCTGTGCACATCCAGCATCCCTAAAACCTCCTG